>JAFBJQ010000088.1:372446-406896 GCA_016785345.1 Trinectes maculatus
CGAACCCCCCCTCACCCCCCCATCCACTTCCTTCTCGTCCACCAGCTACACCCCCCCCCCACCCACCCACCCACCCCCGCTCTATTTCTGCAGCTCTCGTTCATCCGTTCCTTCGCCACGCTTCACATCTCATTCTGATCAATGTCTTCTCCGGAGGACTTGGCTGAATTCAGATGAAACGCTCGCCACTCTCCTCACAAATCACACCTGAAAGCCGCGGCTACCTCTCCGCTTACCCCCCCCCCCACCCGCTTCGCTCCGCGGCCACTCTCGGGTCATCTTAAGAAGTAGTCACACGCTTCCATGCTTCTCTCATCGTCCCTCAACTAAGGTCACATGAAACACACGGAGAGCGGCAAAGGGTCGATTTCAGGTAGCTGACCCGACAAGTTTCACCCCAAACACACACACACACACACATGCAGATAGAGACTGGCTCATCATTCTGTATGAGGACACTATGAGGTCTCACACACACACACACACACACAGCCAGCGACTCAAGGGTGGTGAAGTGAAAATGTTTGTCTTTTACTAAGTCTCTACTACCAGGAGATGATATGTTTTTTTTAATCATCTGAATTTTGCTCTCCCTAGTGGGATGAATGTCATTTGGAAAGACATTTCATGTCCAAATATAGGCCGATCTATGTTATTTTACTCGGGACAGAGCACAGTCCTGGTGGGATTTTTTTTTCCCATGACAGCAACAACCACTATTACCGGCATAATCCGCAATGTGCATTTCTGTAAGAGTCAAATTGAACTTGAATTTGGATTTTAAAGGATGTTCCACACTCATGGACAAAGATTAAGGTAGAGTTCTTTTCTCTCTCTCGAGTTGGCCCACAAATGACCACTGTCCAAAACAATTGTGTAAATCACGCTTCATTTCTGCATCCTAAATGAAACAACTGCAAACAATTTTAGGTAGACGTGTGTGTGTGCGCGCACGCATGCCTCATTAACTATCATGTATACTATATGTATACTATTAACTATCATGTGGATCAGTGATCTCTCGTCTAACACAAACAAAACCTGAGCCATAGTTAGAGGTTATTTAAACAAACACATTTAAGATATGTATCGCCTGTGTGATGGATGAGGAGCTGCAGTCAGAAGTGGTGTTGGCTTAATGCCACCTGTTTCCTCTGACCCATTATAGTTTCACAGTGAACCACAAAATAATTACAACTTCTCAGGGCTCATGTGTTGATCTGTTCAGCAGTGATTCATGCTTGTCTGCATGTGTCATGCTGACACACAAGCACATAATCGCACACACACACTAACACATAGGCAATCAACCCATCTGTTTTGTCACACCGACTGAGAACAGCATCTCTTCTTCTCTGTGAACAGAAATGAGGGAATGTGTGTATTTTGCATTCAGAGCAGGGAAAAGGGATCAGAGCACAAATGGTCACAGGAAATTCAGGATTTAGTCTAATCCGGATGCAGTATGAATACAGGATGTATTTGAAGATGTCGACTCGAGATCAGATCACTTGAGACACTTGTTAATAGCAAGTCTGACCAGGGCTGAAAAAGGCTGCCTGGTGATAAAGCTGCAATAGACTAGAGATACATGGGGCATAAAGGATTAAATGAAGTTACAGCAAGTATAAAGCAGCATAATGTGCTCTTTCTCTTTTCGACTGCACACTGGATTTGAAATGAAACAGTGATTTCATTTCGACATCCAAATTAGGTGAACTGTGTAGAAGCTGCAGCCTTGTATTTACACAGGCCCACACTTTCAAAGGGGCACAAAAATAATTGGACAAAGTTACATGAAGCCACCACACGATTTTGTTGTAAATCTTTGGCATTGTGTGACTGCGAGTCAAAGTGACAGACATGATCATTTGAGCTAAGTTTGTGGAAAACGCAAAGTGAGGAAAAAACATGCAAGTTTCCTTCATAAATTGCCACTAACGGTGTGATGAAATCCTGAGGTGATTTCCTGCTGTGCATAGACTTTAAAGATTGTGTTGACTTTGCAAAAACCACCATAACTTTTAATCAAATTCAGATCTTTGGGTTGTAACACATTATTGTTGTTATCATGCGAGTGTTTGATGCGAGTATGACCACTAATACAGGCCTCACGCACATTTGTAAATCTGGATCCATACTAATTGTGTACGTGTGCAAAAGACAGAAAGTTCCTGATGCTAATTTCTCTTTACAATTCAGAAACAAATTAAAAATTCCAAAAGACTCACATTTTATTTTTATACTTGTGAAACTAGAAGAAAGCTAACAACTCAAGCTAAAGTAGACAAAGTAAAATTGTAGTAGTATTAGAGGAGTAACATGGCCATGTTTAATAGTTTGCTGTGTTTTGTGTACACATTTGTTTTGAAGGAGGCCCCTGGTGTGTGTAGTCATCAGAATGCAAATCACAACTGGCCATGTTCACAGCACACAAAAGGTACAGGTGTTGCTAATAACATGAACACTGGCTCTGTTCGAGTGTCCTGCTGAGTGATGGCATTCTGACAGTGAGCCAGCACGCACAATACCAGAAAGCTAAGCAACAAAATGGAATACAGCTAGCACCAATTTTGTTATTAACAAATGTTTTTCCCACTGTGACACAAGAAAATGTTTTCAGGACGTTTGTGATTCTACTCAGACAAATTACTGCGGGACATTTGTCCTTGTTAATGCAGATAGTCACTGATATTCCTGCCCTCTGAACTGTGTTACCAAACAGTAATAATATAAATGTTGGAGGTGTGTGCTGCAACGACCATCAGACAAAATCAATAGACATTGAGGACTTTTGGCTGTTTTTCATTTCGCCTTCAATGTAGCCACTCGAACAAACATGTGCTATGACCTTCCAGACAATGCAGTTTGTTTTCAACATAATATATCCAACAATATAACATGTTTTATTGGTACTTAAGAAAATCTCCTCTATCAGTTGTTAATCATTAATCATTACAGCAAAGCATTAATGGAGCAGTTAAGCATGCGCTTCTGTAAGACACATAAATAGTTATAGTCAGTTGGAACAGGGGTTGGTGAGAGAGTATAGCAAGCAAGTAAACAAAACATAGCACTAACAACAACCACATGTCAAGCAAGCTGCTGTACTTACATCTACATTAATTTAATGAGTTTTTCTGTCACTATATGCATTGCCTGTGTTTTTAATGAGACATTATGTCAGTGAAAATGACCTGATCGTAGACAGTGTTGATACTAACTTTGCTGTGGCGTCGTGGATTCATGATATATACAACTCTGAGCAAACTGGTCCAAACCAGACAGAGGGAATTGTCAAGATCAATCAGCATCAGTATGGTATAGAAACATACGACATACATAATTTTGGGGATGTTTTTGTTGATGTACAGTAGGTACATCAGACTGTTCTTTTGCAGATAAGAACACAGATGCCTGGCACAACAGGCAAGCAGGTTTCATGTTTATGATGGAAACAGGGAGACCTATTGTTTATGCATGATGCATGGTTTCTTATCTACCTGATGTATATTCAACAGAGGGTTAGGGAGTCTTCCGTATAACAATTTTTGTATTTTTGCAGCATTTACACACACCGTGGTATTTGATGTGTGGAAGGTGTGTCTCAGTGAGTACAACCATGCCACAATAATCATCAATGATATCATTTTGCTTGATCAGCAAGTCACATTCAGGGTATGTGACAGGTGTCAAATGATCCAGCGATGCCTAACACAACGTGTGTTGCATTTCTGAGGTTAAAAATGAGAAAGCAAATAAATATGGATAAAAGGTTGGGGGTTGGCGATGAGTCTGGGTGGACTATGTTGCCTTTTCAAAGGCGGTTGTTGTGAATCATTTAAATGTGCATTTTGCTGAAAAACCACAGGGGACAACAACACTGTTGTTTGCAGCAATTACTGATTCAGTAGCGGGCTTTTCTGTGTTGTACATAGTTGTGTTTGCAAACTATGTTGTGTGTTGAAGTTTCACTGCCCATTCGACTGAGACAATATCCCACACTTTGACTGACATGTTTAACTAGTTGAAATTTAAGCCAAGCTTCACCCAGAGCATTGGCAGTGGCAGAATCTCTGTTGCCTTATTAGTTTGGTCACAGTTGGACAGATTGTGTGATTTTGTGTGTGTGTGTGTGTGCTGTTCAAAAGGTCATGTTGTCAATTAATTTTTGGAAAACGAAAAGGGTCATCAACAGACAAGCCAACAAAACAACCAGGGTGGACAGGAACAGTGACCCACCTTTTGTTTGTGCGCAGCCAGATAACCGTGCATTTTCTCCGGCTGGAGGAAGGACGGGCCCCCGTGCACCGCAAAGCGAACATCCAGCATTCGCTCCCTCACGTCGATTAGGCTGAAGATGTTGACATCATCAGGGGGAACAGAGAGCATTTCAGACAGGAAGTCCACCAGCAGCTCATAGCGGCTCCGCTGCTTCCCTCTCAGTTCAATGAACTCCTTTGCTGTGATGTCTGATAAACACACACACACACACGCACACACACAAAATCAGAACTGTAGACTGTATACAAGTAGCTGTAACAATACATGATTGAAAATGGCGTGTGTATGTGCGTGCATGTGTGTGTGTGTGTGAAGTGATGTGGAACCCCCACTGTGATGATAATCTTAATAAGGACATGCAATCATAATGCATCTAGGTGTTTTCCTCTCAGGTGGCACTGGTGCATTTCAAATTTAAAAACACCATCAAATTAAAACACAACACACGTTTGTAATTTCACTTGGTTGAATTATAATTTCTAAGTTCGGATAAAACCCCATCTGAGCGGCATCCTCTGCCAGTGTGCTTGTCATGTGTGAGCAGCAGGTTGCGTTCGTCCGCATGGAACAGTCTGTGGGTTTCACCCTCTAAGCACGGTGAATGGATTGTCAAGACCTCAACCTCATATGGAGGCTAAAGGAAAATCCAGGAGATCCCCAAGTCATCCTCTGGGGATCAATGTCCAATAACAGTTGATATTTCAGTACAGATCAAAGTGGTGAACTGACTGGCCAACAAATATTAACCACACCCAAAACCCTTCACAGCAGGTTTCTTCTAACATGAGTGGAGTGGAAGGGGCCAGGTAAAACGGTGGGTAGAGCCATTACATTCTGCTGACGGAATAAGATAAACTTTATGCTTACCGCTTTAATGGCATTGCTTGGTTCAGATTCCCCTGATGGAAACATTTTTATTGTACTGAAACACAATCACCTCCAAGATATGGACATTGTCCCTCACAGGGAGAGGCTGCAATGGGCTTTAGTGGCACATACACACAGACACATTTGTACCACACTCTTTAAGAGAGTACCATTACTCTTCAAGAGAAAAGACTGTGAGTGGGAGGACAGTGAAATGGAGGGAGCTTTTCATCCTTTATTCAGCCTTTCGTAATGATGTGCTTAACTGCAGTGCATAGAAGGTCCTGACTGATATATACCATGTTCGACAAGAGTGTTGAACGCTGATAGCCTGCAAGATTATAGCACAGTGTTAGATGTGTCCAACGTGAAGACAGAGGCAGAGCAAGTCTCGAAGCAGGTGTGAATTAGCAAGTAAATTCTGTCCTTGTCGCTGTGGACACTGAGAACACTGCGTCAAGTAGACAAATCAAAGAGAGTCAAAGAGTCAAAGAGAGTCAAAGACAAGTCACGAATTGGGTTTAGGCTCTGTAGCATAGAACTTCAGGCTTTGACTGTTCTGAAATATAACATATCGCATATGGATACATTTCTCCCATTATCCACCTGTACCAAGCTATAACCAACAAGCTGATTTTAACTAATTAGCCTAAGATTAGAAGATTAAAGCATTAAAGGCTTCAGCAATGACAGTGACCTGAATCAGGTGGGTGTCTTCCAATGTTATCATGATGTCCGTATGGGAGCAACGGCAGACCTGAAACAACCACCACCAAAATGGTTGTCGAACTCACCACACCACAGGACTGCAGATATTAGCCAGCTGGCTTACACTGACACACTTACACTGTTTAATGTGTATTTTCCATGTAAATAAATTGAATAGAAGAAAAAATGTCGGGGTGTTGTGGAAAACCGGAGACGAAACCCCTTGTTAATAAAATCAACATTCTATGTCACAAGTCAAAACGATTCTCAGTGATAGAAGGTGAAGAACACACACGCACACACACACGCACACGCACACACACACACACACATAAAAAGGGGTAGGCAGGGTTACAAGGTTTGCGAGTGTGTACAGGGAGACAGCTCTGGCTCTGGCATTAAGGGACAAGACAGGGAGCTCGAAACGGACTCTGTGGATACAGCGTGAGGGATCGAGGCTAATGTCAGCTCCCATCAGTCAGTCCACTGGGAGAAACAAGGACACGGGCAGACAGAGAGATCATCAGCAGCGATGGGGGCTGGGGTTACATGGTAGTAACTCCTAACACAGAGTGGCAGCCTTCGCACCTGGCCTAGATCCAACCTAATAATTCACTGCTGCTTTCCTCCTTCCCAAAGGCTTCATCAGAGTTAGGAGTTGTGCTGGTAGTGCAAAGAGGCGCACCTGCCTCTGGGCTTGTGACTTCAAACACACAGGCACAAAAAGGGGATAAATATCCTGCCCATGTAGCAGTATGCAGTTCAAAAGACTGAGGCGAGAAATAGTAAGCAGCACTGTCCAGTAATATCGTGGTCTTTTTGCAATCTGCTGCAGCAGACTGACCATGTCCCAAACATAACTGATCCACATTCAAACATGTGCCTGTTTTGAAGACCTGTGAAGTCACTCAAGAGCAACTTCCATCACTTACCATGAATTCTTCAAAGAAATACACTTTTGTTTCGAGCGTAACAACCAGTCAATCATTTAAAGTAAGAGATAGTTAGCAATATTAAATAACATTTTTTAAAATAACGCACTCCATCAAAGCCAAACAATCCTGCACATGCCTGTGTAGCCAGGAAAATAATAGGAACAAGAAAGTCCACACTATAAATGGGATCTTTACACCTTCTAAAACGTATATTTCTGATAGTTCGGAATTTGTTAAAATATAATTCACAGATACGCACATCTTACTTGCCATGAAATAACCTTTAAAACTTAACCTGTCTTGATGTTGCACCTCCTCAATATACACGCACAAGCACTATAGGTGTGCCAATTCCTATATCGGGCCGTATGCTAGTCTCAAGTACTTGTACTTACAAAAATACGCCGCACCCGATTCACTGCGCAAGACCAAACAAAGAGTTCAAGGATTTTGCTTCTGCCAGTAGCAGCACAAAACAACCAACTTTACAGTAAACATACATGTAATGATTTGAACTGACATAGTGCTATTGTAGTATGTTTTTATGGAGGTTTCACACAAAATGTATCACATAAAAGACAACACATATAGCTAACATGTAGACTGCACTATAAAACCTACAAATCTTACCTCAGCTCTAATCACCGCAGGGTTTCCGCTACATGTAAAATAAAAGCCGCCAGACCTTCAGAATGATGATTTTCTTATAGATGTTGAAAAAAGTACTGTATCAACGAATATATATATGTGTGTGTGTGTGTGTGTATATATATATATATGCCCACATTAATCGGATTCTGAAATTATAATTTAAATGACATGAAATTATGCTGCATATATTTAATATATTATTTTGAAAAAGCAACACTGGAGTCACCACCTCCCTGTGTGGCTGATGCAGTTTTTGCGGCAATCATTTTGAAATTCATTGATCTAGATTAATCGAGATTAAAAGTTTGCTTTTCCTCTAATGACTACATCTAATGAGTAATCACTTCAGACAGCGTGCAGTTTAGACACTATTGTTCAATTGTATTTTTTTTGTTTTAAACAACGCAAAACACACAAAAATGTGTTTTCAAAGAGGCTGAGGCCTATAATTCATGTCTATCAAGTCCCAACCATGTATTGAAATATCCTGTATGATAAATAGTGTACAAAACAAACAAACAAAAAATCACCTGAGAATATGTCCAATGTCCTATCATTTCCCTTAAAAATTACTTTTACAGTAGAGATACAGAGTGTTCTCTCTGCACAGGTGACTGCACATACCCACTGTGTTACATCAGCTGACTGTTACTGTCTCCAAGCCAAGTGAAAGTAACCTGCTGCCATCATCAGGTTATCTTATCAGATATCTGAAGGAGCTTTTCCAGGTGAGTGGTACTTCTCATCTCCAGAAATCTGACTTTGTGACTATTGATATGTAAAATCAATGGCTTGCCCCTTTGATTATCAATGAAAATAATCACTGGTTGCAACTGCTGAAAGTGGGCAGCAATAAATAACCAAGCATCAGTAAGTGAAGTCACATTTACAAAGCAGTTTTTACCCAGTGTTTGCATATCGATCCATCAATACACATATTTAAGATTCAGCAAAAGAGACACAAAACTATGTGGGTACCATGTCAGCAGTGTATCTTCTGTTAAAGGGCACTCTCTTGGCAAGCATGGGTCATAAAGGTCATCGGCTTTAATTGCGTGACACAAATGCCGTCAGGCTGCTGTATGCAGGCTATGTACATCTTCATCGTGTTCATCTAATTGTGCTTTTCCCAGAGCTCTAGCTGGTTTCACATTGACGTTTCAAGGACTTTTTGTTTACCACCTTTTTTCTACCTCTCCGTTAATGCTGAAAACGAAAGAAGGAGGGTAAGCGAGGGAGGGGGGGAGGAAAGGAGGAAGGGAGCCTTAATCTGGGGCAGGCAGATTTAACTAGTGTTTTCTTTGTGTATTCTTATTGCTTTCCACATTTGTTCTTGAAATGCGATTTAGAATGTCAAGGAGGGTGTCAGTAATGCTATAAGTAGAATATTTTCATAATCCCCGAGACCGAGAATCAATAAGATTGTTTACTTCAAAGTCCCACGTGAAAAAATGAAATCTTGGAAATGGTTTCCATATTACATATCTCACACACACACACACACACAAACACACACACACACTCACCACTGTTTTGTTGGTAGCTTGCCGACACCTCAGGATGATCTCCAGCTCTATTAATCCTCGACATTACATTTTGTTCTGAAACCTTCATACTTTTTGTGCTTGTCCAGTGCCGACCAGAAGGTTGAGAGTGCTACAGTGATTCTGACACTGTATTCACAGTAGTGGTTGACACCTGTGCTCTCTGGCTCACAACTGAAGTCCCCTCTTTTACAACCAGGGCCTTTCAAATCAATACACTCTGCAGCTAAAAGCCCTTTGAAGACAGACAAGCAATTTACGAGTGTCGACAAAGAGACCGCCCCATAGGCGTAAGCTGTTGACAGACTTAACCTTATTATTCTAAGCTAAACAGATGGAAGAAATACATGTTTGAATTGCAAAAACAAATACATTTGAGAGCTGTTTAACCGAGCAATTCTTTCATGCCGATTTCCATTATTCATTTAAGGCACATTTTTGCTCGTCTGCATTTGGTGCATAGTTTCATTTCCCTCACACAAATATTGAAATGTGAGCACCAGCTGTTCCCTGCCACACAGTCTCTGGGATTGCCGCACTTTCATTTACAGCAGCCCTGTATTTCATATGACAAGAAAATCCTTTTATGTACTTAGCCTGCATGAGGCAAGACCCCCTCTTCCATCCCCTCTTTTCCGCTGCTTCCTTTCTGACTGTACTCGTCACCCGTGTTTGGATTGTACCCTCTTTCAATATCTCTGAAATCACATAAATGCTTCAGCCGTGTCCCATTTCTCCAAAGGGAATTTAATTCTGAGGAGACAGCTGATGTGCTGTACATCAGGTAATGATGGATGCAGCTCAGCATGTGGGGGAAATGTGCTGGTTGATCAAAACCACTCGACTAATTATTTTGCCAGCATTGGCAGTAATGGCGGCAGGCCTTTCCGTGAGTGCACTGACAACGACTGAGAACCCATGAGTCAGGAGAGAGGGATTAATGATGGCTCTGTTTTTTTTGTTTGTTTTTTTTGCTAAAGGAACATCTTTAACTGAGACAGTGACACAGCAAACAACTAAAGCAAACAGTAATCAGCACTCATTAATTTCCTATGACTGGGGACTCGTCTGCAAATAATGACCATGCCCTCCAGTACTCTCTTGTCAGCAGTACTAAGATGAGAAGTGAGCACGCATTTATTTTTTTAGGCAAAGCTGATTATTATCAGCTAATAAAAATGGGGATTATAATTGCTTTTTCCAGTACTAGCAAAAAATGTCAGAAGACACTGATTAAAATGACAGCAGATGTGCTTTGCCACAAACTGGATAAAATGACCTTTGAAGGCCCAAGGGGTCAAGCAGAATGGTATGACAGCTAAAACAAAGCAAACACAAATAATTGGTTAATACGACTAGTTTTTTTGTGTGGACCTGGGATTTGACATTCGTCTCAGAATGAAGAGATTGTACTCCTGTGGAATGTTCACAAATTAATGTCTATTCACATCTTCCTGCATAGAAACAACACCTTCCACTGGAAGCAGGAATCATAGGCGCTGACTGGTGGACTGGGTTAACACCAGGGACTGTAAAGGAAATAAAACTATATTGGTCTCTCCCTGTGAAAACCCGATATGCAGTAAATCTACGAGATTGCAGTAAATTAGCTGGACATAAAGATAGTTTTGGTGAAGGAAAATCCATCCATCCATTCTCTGCTGCAAATTGGGGCTTGGGTTGTGATGGCAGCAGGTCGAGCAAAGTGGTCCAGGCATACCTGTCAACAGCAACATTTTTCAGCTCCTCCTGGGGAGGTTTCTAAACAGAAATTAGATATATACTCTATCCAGCCTGTGCATGGTCTGCACCAGGGCTGCCAAGCAGTTAGATGTGCCTGCAACAGGAGGCATTCCGATCAGATGCACAGACCACTTCCACTGACTCATATCAACCCAAAGGATCAGTGACTCTACTCGAAACTCCCATTTCTACATATCCTGAGATGAATATAATCTCGATCCCTTGGTCACAAATCGCTGACAACAGGTTAAGGTGAGAACAAAAATCAACAAGGTCATCTTACTATGTCAACACTGTGTTCTACCAACTCCAGTGGCATAGGGCATCACACCAGCATCAGTGAAACAGCACTGAAACACTTACACTGCAACAGCGAGTTCATAGAGTCTCGTGTCCATAC
The DNA here is from genome assembly GCA_016785345.1 of Trinectes maculatus. Lineage (NCBI taxonomy): Eukaryota > Metazoa > Chordata > Actinopteri > Pleuronectiformes > Achiridae > Trinectes > Trinectes maculatus. Next base: position 383,579 of record JAFBJQ010000088.1, read on the forward strand.
TGGACATACATGGAACATGAGCTGTATGTGACTGTCAGACCAAAACCAGACACAGAGAATATCCACCATATGTCTGTGGATCCCAAAGGAGCAACTGTGGAAGATATTCACATGTAACATTAATGATGATTTTTTTTATCCAACATGCAAGTATGTTGGGTGTGTGTATGTTTGTTTCTGTAGGGTCACAGGTCATTCTTACCTGCCAGGCGGAGAGACCCTGAGTTGTATATGGCCTCGTCTCGCAGCTCCCTCACATGCACAGTGACAGTCGAGATGGCGTCCGGCCAAATTCCATCAGACACGCGGACCTGGAACTGATAGGAGCCGGGTGGGGCGTTCTCCTTGATGATCAAAAATCCTGTTCGCTTGTTCAAGATAAAGTAACTGGGGGGAAACACACACACACACACACAAATGTTTATTTAGATGACAACATTTTAATCCTTTGTTCTGAAGAGACGAGCCTTCATCAGGATTAAGTAAGTTAAATCACTCGCCCTCATGAATATACGCACTGGTAATCTGGCTTTGACATATTCAGACATCCAAGCTGATCCGTCGACAAAAACAAGTCACGAACACACGATCCACTTTCCTGCACCGACTTAAACAGAAACTTTCTCACACAGCCAGTCCTTTTAAGTCAGTTCTAAAGACAGGCAGGGCTGAGGCCTTCAGGGATGACTGCTGTCTTTCAACTTGCTGCTTCATGTGCTGGCCTTCTGGCCACAGCGGGTGGGATCACAATGCAAACAGGGTTCAAGAGAACGCTTAAAACGCTGTATTGTCCAAGCAGAGTTATTTTCTAATGGCTTGGAGCCAGAGAGAGACAAGCTGCTGAATCTATGGGGCTGACCCCTGGCATGTTAGTGACTTGTCATTAGCCATTTACCAACATGTCAGTGATTCTGTAGAGCAGTGTCCATCAAAGTCTAACATAGTAGTCAATGTTAAGAAAGGCTCAGTATGAGTATGGGCCTATTGGGTCCTGGCTAACATGGTATTAGTATATGGATCTCTAATGTGGGACTGAACACTAGGAGGTTTTTGGGGGGAGATGCTGTCAGAATCAGTCAGTACCTTGGCTGTTACAGAACCATGGTCCCATACCTTTATTTACATTTGCATTGTATTGTCTTTAAAATATTGTGTAACACAGTGCTATTGAGCAACTCAACTATGTAAAAACCTATGTAGAAAAGTAAGATTTAGTTGTTTACAACAAACTTTAGTATTGTCACAGAGACAGTTGCACACATGCTAATATCAGCAAAATCCTTTAATTAAAAAAAAAGTTGTCACATAATGTGAAGGTGGTTCAATCATTAATCTTGAATTCAATTGTGCATGCAACCTTACACGTTTAAATACGTTTCATTCAATTGTACTTTTGTATCGTACATTTTATTGTTTTTACCCTCATTAATGTTTTTTATATGCTAATTGAAAGTGATTTTGTTGACTACAAACTCTAAACTCTGGATTTGGCTGAACTGATTATGATAAAGGACCATTCTGACTTTTTTTCAGATTTAAATGTTTTACTACTTTACCTGAGTAATTTGTTGTGATGGTAATCATTGACTACTCTTGCTTGAGTAAACATTTTGAATGCTAATGCCACCACTGCACGAACACGGGCCTATAATTTTTAATAATAATAAAATAGGCTGTGAAAGAACCATTATGCTGAAAGATTATGTTGAACAAAAGGTTTAAAAAAGCCAGCTAAACCTAAATGCTGTTTGCTAACATTAAACAACATCAGAAAAAGAAGATCTGCAGATTGTTTAGCATCACCAACTCTTTTGTGTGAAATGTAAATTGCATTCTGTTATACATGAACATGTATTATTAAAAATACATTGCTACAACAAGAAAATTTAAGCTGACGATCTCCAGGCTCCACACCGTTTTTCTGTCCGGCTGCCAGAGAGATGAAGTTCAAAAAGCAGTTCAAATACTTTTTGTATTCCCCTCAGCCATGTGTTTTACTCTGCATTTCATTCTTGGTTGTAGTGTTTACTCTGCTCTCTGCTGTAAACCAATTCCCCTCTGGGACAATAACACAAAGTAAGCTGAGAGGATACATTAGGCAGACGGAGACAAGAAGAAAAACGAGACCAACTAATCGGCACAAAGACATGTAAGGAAGCAATTTCACTTGGTTCTTGTCTACATGCTCGGCTTGTACACTAAATGAGCTCATTCAAGTTTAATTAGAGAGGAAAAAGAAGGCAGAACCTTGGCAAATGAAATAATAAACCACATGTAGACACAAGGGCCACATTAACCGATTTTACGGCACATGTCTGTGGTGTGTAGATCATGTTATGTAGGTCTAACAGGTTTCACAGCACTGGGAGATTACATTTCTAGTCAAACTACCTTTCCCATTTGGTACTTCACAATATACTGAAGTGTGCTTTTTCGACATTTTTGTTAACTTCTTAAGTTTCTACTCCAGTAAAAATAGAACACTTGCAGTAAAACTATTCCACTAGATGCACTACTAGATGTACTAAGCCAAAATAAAAATGATCTTCCTGCGCTGTGCAAAGAAGTTACAACCTAAAAATACAACATCTTGATCTAAAGCATATATATATACATATATATTTCAAGAGCATAGTCTTTCATTTGAAAGCATTATTTGTTCATTACACTCGAAGGTTTGTTGTCCTCTCTCTGAAATAGTCCCTGTTTGCAGATTTGTTTCACTCCAGCTCAGAGCTCTGGGTCTGTACTCATTGAATGTAAACTGTTACTCTCCACTCACTCAGGCTGCCTCTGTGCACTCATAAAACTTCTGCTCTCAGACATCTGCTTTTGCTTCTGACTTTTTAACAGATAACCCTGTGAAAATTTCTTCTTCAGGTAGAACATTGACGAGTAACACCATAACTGCCCCACTGCCTCAGATTAATGTCAAATGTCTTGTCATGTTTCCCATTTGGGTGGTGCAGCCCTTTTACTCACACAGTCGGGAAGCATCTTATCAAAATCTGCTGCAACAATTATTTCTAAGCTACTTTCTACAAGTTTCCTTATTTTCTCATTTGAGAGAAACGATTTGTTTAAGCTTTTAAGCCTTGAGATTTCATAAAAGTGAACAAGTGAAACCATTTAAAAACATGACTGAAAACACAGATCGGGTCATATTAAATACCTTGGCACATGTCCTTCAAAGACGTAAGTCTTGTTGTCCCAGTCATCTGGGTCAGGAGAGTAGACCTTTCCAAGTACTGTGGTTGGCATTCGCCCTAATGACAGATGACAAATCAGTTCAATTGTTTACCATGCTTAATGACCACTGACTTTGTACATCCTCTAGCGTGTCTGCATGTTATTGATACAGCAACATGACACCCATAAGAGATATGGGAAAACAAGGTGTCGCTAAACATTAGCCTCAGTTTCTTAGACATGTTTAATATGGACTAGGCACGATTCGGGTTTCATTTACCATTTCCTTTCAGCAGACCTATGAAGTGACATAGCAGGTGATTGGCAGAGGGAGAGGGAAATGCATAACCAAAACACTGGTTGAATGCACAATGATTATAATCATGTAGGAGGAACTTCTGTTCTCTCCCCTCCAGCTCCAAACACTCTGAAACATATGGGAATTATTCAGAACCTACCCTTCAAAATGTAAAGGAAGACCATGGCATACTGATTTTAACCTGTTGTTTGCCTTCAGCAGATACATTTAAAGGAAAAGGTATCACTGGAATTGGAACTAGTGGAACATTGTCGGCCTTTGTAGCTTTCAAAAGCAATAAATTATAATGCCAAGCCATTTTTCAGCCAACTTTGCTGCCAGTGCATGAACAAAAGTTACAGAAGTTGGAGTTTTTTATTATTAGTCAGACAAGATACAAAGACTCCTTCACCTTCCAAAGTCAGCAGAATATTTCCAAGACAGGTGACCCACAAAACACTGCTTTTTGAGTGCAATAGTGTCTTCAAAACACAATGTATGTTTAATGTGGAGAGGCTAATATTTGTCCTCTTTGAGACAAAGTTGATGTTGTGACCAAAAGTTGGGTCATCAGTTTTTAATTTGACTTTACGGTGCATCGTCACCACCACCTGGCATTGTGGTGCAGTGGTTAGCACAGGTGTCCTTTCAGCATGTGTGCTCCTGGTTCCTGTTCTGGTTCAACTGGGGTCTCTGTGTGAGTTTGAATGTTCTCTCTGTGTCTGTGTCTGTGTCTCTCCATTCTTCCCAAGACATGCAAATTGTGGGTAAGGTTAATTGAAGACTCTCAATGTGTGTGTGTGTGTGTGTGTGAGGCCCTCCTTACCTCGGTGACTATTGATGAAAATCTTCTTTTCCCCTCCTATATGTGCATGATCATTCTGGTCGCCAATGGTAACGGTCAGCGTGCTGGTCACGGTTTTGGATGGATGACCACTGTCGCTCATAATAATAGGAATCAGGAATTCTTTTTGGCGTTCACGATCAAACATCCGCAGAGCTGTTAGTGTGGCAGTACCATTTAGGTTGTCTTGGAGGTAGAAATCATTGTTGTGGCGATACTCAGAGGGGATAGTGAAATGAAAGGGTGGACCATTTTCAGGGGAGTCCAGGTCCACAACTCGGAGAAGCGTTGATGTTTGGTTCAGCCTTACTATCTAAACAGGGAGGAAGAGCATATGGTATTGTGGCCTGCACAGCATGGATTTTTATCCATCCCACCAATGAACAAAACTTTACTAAAAGTTCTTGCTAACATTTTTTTACAACTAAGCATCAAACTATAAATTGCTTTATAGGAGTATGTGTGATTAAACCCAGTGAAGCCTACCTGTGGTCCTGCCACATTCTCAAATACTACTGGGGCATAGGCTGCCTCAAACTCTGGTCCATTATCATTCACATCCAACAGAGGCAGTTGGACTGTCGCAGTGCCTGTCAAAGGTGGAACCCCGTGATCAGTTGCTACGACAACCAGCTGATGTTGAGGTGTCCTTTCTCTATCCAGAGGTCGGGCCACAGACAGTACACCAGACTGGTCAATGGTGAACAGCCCCTCAGGATCTGAATCCTGTGACAGGCTGTAGGTGATGTCACGGTTCTGGCCGGAATCAGAGTCACTGGCCACCAAACGTGCTACACTGGTTCCCACTGTGATGTCCTCGGGTAGTGGGGTGAGAGACAGAAAGTGTGGGATAAAGACAGGAGCATGGTCATTGTAGTCCTCCACCTCAACCACACAATGAAGAAGGCTGGAAAAGTCAAGGTCTTCAACCTGAAACAGGAATCATATTAAGTTTCAAAAGTCATTATTAACAGATTCCCACAACTACCTCTCAACCCCACCGTTCACCGTTACATTCTTGAACTTTTAAGTTGCTGCCTCAAAGTGATTTATGACGATTTATATTTGAATGGCATCACAGAAGTCTTTTTCCCTTGAAGTGTTTTGTTTTATTTTATGACAGAAGAGATTGACAGCTTGGTGTCAGGGTCCGAGACCACTGACAAAAAGCAAATGCCTTTGACTTTGCGGTGATCATGCATTGTTGCAATAGGACATCATCAGTTTGCAACTCAAACGGACGAAAACATTGTATGTAAATGTACCCAAACATTAGATGCCAACTGATATTCATTGCCTATTTTCAGCACATCAACAGCATTAGTCATTGTCTGGCTTATGTCAGTGTTGATTCAGAATTCTATTTTTTGACATTATCTTCATACAAGTCCCACACGATACAATCAAAATCATCTTAACCAGTGCAAGGGTGTGTGATAGAATGGTTTGTCTTGGAAACAGCAGCCACAAGCTGGTACCTTCAGTGTGAGGTTGAACTTCTGCTCGCTGTGGCGTTCGTAATCCAAACGTTTCTTCAGCCGCAGGGTTCCACGCTGCTCCTGCTTGTGACTGACCACGTAGAACTTCTGCTCTTGGTCTCCAGACACAACACTGAAAGTGAGCTGGGCATTTTCTCCAGTGTCTCTGTCCTCTGCTGCAAGCTCTAATACCTAAAGCAAGGAGGGACAGCATTGGACTTAAAACTATGAAGAAAGCATTAACTTTGCTCCTTGAAAAGGTACTTGGCAACAAAGAAATGAGAGGAAGGTGGAATATGCAATGTTCCTGCTAATCTGGTAGATGTTAATTGGTTGATGTTAATGCTGGTACCAATAGCAAAATGTACAAATAGCTCTGTTAAGTTTGCTCAATGAGACGCATGAATTTAGATGGAGGTCTGACCATTAGTGTGATTTATGTTGTCCTTAGAGTCTGTGTTTGTGAGACAGGCCTATTTCCCTAAAAACTATCTAGGTCACTTGACAGATAGTTATATATATATATATATATATATATATATATATATATGATCTAGTAAAATATATTGAAAGTAATTGCTACCAAAATACTATGCTCTACATGTGTGTGTCTGACAGCTTAGTTCACCTGCTGTGAACTAAGGAGCTTTCTTCGGGTTGAGGCAGGCTGACTTTTTCATTGTGTGACATTTTCTCTTGTGTGTTGCCATTTTAGGAGACAGTGGATGCTAAATTTACTCATCATTCAATAGCAAACAGCGTCTTTACTTTTGCAAAGGTCATTTAAAAAAGAGACAGTGTATAGTTTCTTTAAAACAAACTGGTAAAATGAGGCCTTATCAACAGTGAGGCCACTACGCACCTCGGCATTGGGCTCTGCATTTTCTGAAATCCTCACAAGACAGGAGTGGTCAGTGAACCTTGGAGCATGGTCATTCACATCCTTGATCTGAATGGTGGCAGTTCCAGTACCTGTCATCCCTCCCCCATCTCTGGCTTCCACAACCAGCAAGTAGGACTCAACCTGTTCTCTGTCCAGACCACCCATGGCTACACTTATGGTTCCTGTGGTGGGGTTGATCGTGAACATTTCTATGAAAGTTGGCATACCTCCTACCTCGATGTTAGAGGCATCCAAACTACCCACAATCCTGTAAGAGAGCACAGCATTCTGCCCTACAGCTGAGTCATCCAGGTCAGTGGCTGTCATTTCCATCACAGACGTCCCTATTATAGAGTTCTCTGCCACATCCCCATGGCAGCTGGGGACACAGGTGAAAACAGGCGCATTGTCATTGATGTCCCACACGTTGATGATGACGTCAGTGAAGCCTGTCAGACCTTCGCCACCTTCATCGGTGGCCAGGACAACAAAACGCCACACGGCCCGCTCCTCACGGTCGAGGGTGCGTTGAGCGTAGATCTTGCCTGTAACCTCATCTATTATAAATTCGCTCTCTGCACCTTGGCCATGGAGAGAGTAACGGAGTGCCTCTGGGTCAGCATCCTTATCCGGATCAGACGCTGTTACCTACAACATCAAAGATACATTGAGACAGAGACGCAGCTGAGGCTTCACCAGGTAGTTAATAATTGAAATGCTGCTGACTTGGCATAATATCTCACCTGGAAACACTTTACACCTGTTCTGTGCGTTAATGAACCCACTAGGAAAATGTTGCAATGATCTAAAAACCTCTGCTCAAACCATACCTCCTCTGTCTCAAGTCTTCTTGCCTTCTCCTTCTCACTCATTCTTAACACAACGGCAGCAATTACAACCTGAGCAAGATGTCTCAATCTAGCACAGTAATTGCAGTGTGATGTAGAGCTAAAATTAACTGTGTTCCCTAAAAGGGTAAGAAATGTGCCCTTACATGTGTCAAGAGGAAAGAGAGCAGTAGGCTTACAGTGAATTACATTCAAACTAAAAATGTACATAGTCTTATGTTATTAAGAACTTTTTAATGAAGATGCGACTTGTATGTTACAAAGCTAGAGCTGTGCTAAAATAGATGAATACAAATCTTACAATTTTAAATTTGAAATCAAAATACTCTGTTCATCAGAATGAGGCTCAGACTAATAATTGCAGTGGGCCAGTCTGGCCATGGCTGCACAAGAAATTGCAGGAAAAACAAAAATAAATGGGAAAAACAGGACAGCAAACTCTTCTAGACTAGATTTCTCCTGTGTTTGAAGAAGCTTTGGTATTTAAATGAATGAATGTTGACTTGGGGCAAAAGACATTGGATTATTAATTATACAGCTCACTAACAAAGACTTACGTTTTGAAGTGGGTTTTTTCTCTAATCAAGGCACATTCAAACAAATGCAGGCTTGAAAAACTACAGCTCAATATTTGGCAAAAACAAACAATTACAGCAGCTACTGTAATGAAATCTCTTCTTGCCAAGTGTTTGTTAAATAACTTTAGGGTCAAGCCTGAATACCTTGTGATATAATCATCTAATTAAGAGTAACTGCTTGAGTTTGGTGGAAACTCCTTCTGTTGTTGGCCTTTCGTTTATTTCACACTGACCTGAACAAGAATCATGGAAAATATTCTGAATTATGCACATGATCCAGTACATTCTTATGTGATATTCTGCTATTTTAATTGGGGCTAAAGCCATACAGTATGTCAGGCAAGAAGCCATGTATACTTGAAGACAACAACAATTGGTAAGGCGTGGTGGTATAATGGTAGGTTGTGGCGGTCTAATGGTAGGGTGTGGTAGCCTAATGGTACACCATTGGTCTTGAAACCAAGAGGGCTGGGGCTAAAATCCTGCTATCAGCACCACCAGCACACTGGGCCCTTGAGCAAGGCCCCTAACCCTAATTACTCTCCATCGCCTTGTACTGTATGTACTGTATATGTGGCAGCCCACTGCTCACACATGTGCGTGATGGGTTTCATTGGGTTTGGGCACTTAGTTGATAGTTATGCTCAGGAAATGGTCAAAGGCAGTTGATTTTATAAAATTGGAAATTGCCTCCAAAAATGGACAACTTTCACAGATTCGATTATACAGTGAAATAATAAGTAGACCGTACCTGTAATACAAATACTGGTGAGCCATCCAACTCCTCTGTAACGCTTCCGTAGTACTCATTGACAGTAAACACCGGAGCCTCGTCATTCTTGTTGACCACATTTACAGTCACTGTTGTGTAATCCTCCCACTTTCCATCTGAAGCCAGGACATGAAGCTTGTACCTTAACAAAAGTTCGTCAGGAGCTTAGAGCCAAATCAGAAATGTGTAAACACTTAACTGCTTCTTTCCTATTATCTTGAACTACTCAGGTATGACTTCCAGTATCCGTGACGCTTAAATGAATAAAAAATCTGGGAACACAACATGTGTCAGGTAAATGATTATTTCCTGTGTTGTCTTCCTACCTTTTATTCTGTTCGTAGTCAAGTGTCTGGGCAATAAAAATAGTGCCCACTTCTGGTTCCACATCAAACACCCCTCCAGTGTTCCCTGAAGTGATCTGGTAGCGGAGTTTAGCATTCCCACCTGCAGATCAAAGGAAAATGGAGGAAGGTGAATGACAAGAAGAGTGTAGTTAGTTGTCAGTTATGTTGCCGATTTGGTGGAAGCAAATTAGGAGAGAGCTTTGGTAAAAACCTGTAAAACACTGGATTAGACGTCCCAGTCTGGTTTGATGCTGTCTGTTTGTGTCATTTTACCAGTCATCCACCTTAACTAAGCATCAGCCAGCTTCGTCTGACAGACTGGAACCAGATAAAGATTCTTCGATGCGATCAGATTGTAATAAGTCCTCCAATATCTGACGGCCTCTGGTTTTACACTGGTTTTACACAATGAAAACTAAACCTGGCACATTAGAATACTATTTTCATGACAGGAAATCTATGAATATTTAAATATCATATATAAGACACCAAGTGTATTGGAAGATATAAGGTAAGTATTGTAAGTTACAAGTTAAGGCTAAGGTATACAATAACTGTGAAGGGTACAGACAGATATAATGATCTACTAAAATGTTGTTATTTGACAGGTCTTCTACAATAACGCAATTTGTAATCATACTGAAACGGAAGTTAAATATGTCATTGTAATTAATGTCACCTCACAGTTGAAAGGACGATTAAGCTCTACTGTCTTTCCTGGCATGCTCATCAAGAGTTCTTCAATTATTTATGACATATTGAACCTGCTCCTACTTAATTGTACAGATCAACAGCTAATTAGAGGTGCCCTCGATGGTAATAGTATTCAGACACACACACAGTATATATAAAATTACAAGAATATTTTAACACAATGTAGTCATTTTCCACTGTACATTTAATAGCCCATTAATCCAAGCATTTCTAAGGTTCTCTTTCCCTGTGTCACTGAATATTGGCTGTTCTTGCAATGTGAAGTAATTGATCAATGCCAATTTCCCCGTCAACTCAATTACTTTTAAATTCAAGGTCTGCATCTCACTCACCAGTGCATCCAACCCCAAGTTAATATGAAAGGGAAAGGAGAAACCTCTGAAGACGAGATGAGATTCACAGCTTATTAGCAAGATGAAAGTCAAGGAAGGCGAAAGGACAATGTTTTAATCCGGTGCGTTTTGTCTCTGTTGGCATTTTAAATGAGACATTAGGGATAATATGCAACTGCATATATTCTTTTTATTTCAGTCTTATTTATAGTTTTTTTTCTACTTGTCTAAATTGCCTAAGTATTTTCAAAACAGCTCAGACCCAAAGGACAAAATAAACAGCACAGAGAATAATACAATACCTAGAATAAACAAACAAACAGGGAGAAAATGAATGTTTTCCCCCAATGTACCAATTTCCAAACTCCTTTTAATCTCCACACACACACACACACACACACACACACACACACACACACACACACACACACACACACACACACACATGCCTGCAAACACACACACACAAGTCTTTTGATGACTTCAGTGGACATTGTACATTCATTCTCTGCAAATTTTCTCCACTACTCCTATCTGCTCAACCTTAATCATTCCCAGAAAATATTCTTATCTACACTTCAACATAACAACAAGTCTGAAAATATGTAGCAAAAAATGAAATGTAACAAATCAAGGCGGGTTAGCATTGTTGAAAGGTAAACCAAGATTCAGTCATAACATAAACTGTTATTTTTATTGATTGATTATTGATCTAATTCTAAAATGGTACTACTGTATAGACAATATGAAACTGGTTGTCAGCTATCCCTCTGGATTTGTTCCAGTGAAAGCTACAGTATGCAAGCTGGACAAAAGAGCAGACTTAGCTTGAAAATTTGAACCAAAACAAGTTTCAAATATGACAAAAAATTAATTGTATAAAAGTTACATACTGCAGCTTTAATGTGCACATTCCTTATATTTTATCACATAAACAAATGAGACAGCATTTATACCAACAACCCTTTTTAGATTATGTTTTTTAACGTATCAAACAATGAGAAACAACCAGTGAACATTCACATTTTGTGAAATATACAGTGACGCGAACCTAAAACTGGCATTGACAGCTCACGGTTGCCGGTTCTCGAAATAACGCGACGTGTTTTCCAGGTGTACAGCAATCAGGATTAGACAGTGTCAAAACAAGCAGCACAAAGATATGTCACTGTAAATAGGAGCAACAGAAAAACACTGATTCACATCTGCTGTCAACACACTGAGAGGAGGAAACCTGAAGTGGCCAAAAGAGTCAGATTATGAAAAAGCTACGATGCTTCCAGTGTTTGTGGAAAACGGAACGCCACCATGAAATCCCCGATCAGCAGTGAAAAAAAGCAGCAATCACAGCATGCAATCACAAATAATATCCTAAGACTGTGATGATGATGATGGGTTTCCTTTAATATCTGTGAAGGTATTTAGACAAAAACACAGGTTTCTGAGCAATGTCATGAGTCAAATGTGTGACAAGCTAAAAAGGACTAAGTCCTTATGAGTTGGGGGAAAGGTTTGTTACGTGAACCCCAATGCTGTTTGTAAATGGGATGCCTGTCTAAAATTGATATTCAACTGCTGTGTGCTAACATCTTGAAAAATATTTGTGGACAGGTTGCCCAAGTCAGTGTCTGCTGTCCCCAAAGACACAATTAAAAACCTGTCCAAGCCACATTCCAAGCCTGCAGCTTGGTATAATGGACAGTAATGCAATATGATAATCTGAAGGGATGACTTGCTGAGATGATAATGTTTTAATTCCTAAGAAGGTCTCGCTAATCTTTGGTTTCAACTTCCTATTTGCTTCCATCCAATAACGCAATGATACTACAACTAATGAATGGTTATTGTGAACCATTATGTACATTGTACTATATACGAAAGCTATATTGGGTGTGTGATATGCAGACTCACACAAGCCTCTACTAATCCCACAAAAAAAATATAATAATCATACACAGACACACATGCTGCTTTTATCATTGCCAGTTGGTGGTAATAACCTTACCAGAACGAAAAGAGGCTTTTTACATGTACACTGACACATTTAATTAAGTGTCTTCTTGTGGTCTTTAGTGTGTGTGCATCTACTGAGGATTATTTATCAAAGCTGGGTGTGAGATGCACAGCAGGGCCTCCGCATTCTATAATAAATGGTGGACGATGAGAGTTTTAGCTTTTCCCCTTCTCAATCCCCTTTCTCTTCTTCCCTTCATACATAAAGCATTCCCTCTTTCTTCTCGTAACCATGTTCCTGCATGTTCCTATATTTACAAGAAAAATCGATTCACTTCACAATGGACATCAACCAAGTCATTAAAAAAAGGAATTCATGATGCTGCTATTAGCACTTGTGTCAATCAGTGACAGTGTGAAGTGTGAGCTGAAGTATAAAATTATTTCTATCGGGCCTTCTGGGCAAATTGTGGACAGAAATCGAGCGATAACGAGAGTCCGAATATTGACGAGCTCTGACGAGTATATAATGGGACCCAGATCTATACCATCTGATTCAACTTGAAGGTATGAAGTTGTTTCAGCGATTTAGCCTGAAAACTCAAGGTGCATTTAATGACGTCAGTGGCTGAAGGATCAGAATGGTAGAAAAAACAAAACTGCAGAGAAAATAATGTATGCATAGCAATGATTTTTCCCAGCTTGAATCACTCACCATCTTTACTTAGATCAGCGTATGGTCAATCCAAGAATTTTATTTCTTTACATGTTTTGTTTACACACACAAACACACACATGCACACACACACTGCAATTTGCCTGAATGTCTGCAGCAAAAAAAGCACAAAAAAAGCAATTTTTGTGTAATTTCTTTTTACACAACATCACTTTAATTCTACTTCTCATCAGTTTTTTTGGCTGTTCTTTGAAACTCAGTGTTCTGTAAGTATCTGATTGGAAAAAAAATTAATTTTGTCATATAGTTTATAAAATTGGTCCCAGATAGTTGCACTCTGGTGCTTTGGCTATTGCAGATGATCATCTCACAATGCTCTATAGACCTCCTGCATGTGGGCAGCAGATACTCATCCTGCATTGAAACCAAAGGCCAATTTGATTAAACTTCAAAATTATGCAAAAAAAAAAAAGTTTTAACAGATGAAACATTACATGCATTATGCATAAGCTCTTAATGTCCACTGAGGAGCAGAGAAATAACAGCAGACAAAAAGGAGATTGAAACATTCTTCAAGTTAAAACCTGAAACAAATAGAAAAGCTATCATGGGTTCTGACATCTGAGGTGTGACAGGTACTCTTTAAATCATCTCATCTGCTGAATTCTCTTCATCTTGACTCATCTTGATGAGACGTCTTGACATTCTGGGGGAGTGGTAGCCTAATTTTGAGTGTTGGGCTCGAGACCAAGAGGGCTGGGGTTCAAATCTTGTTCTCGGCACCACTCTGGGCCTCTGACTAAGGCCCTTAACCCCAATTACTCCTCAGGTGCCTTGTATGGAAGCCCACTGCTCCATGTGTGCATGATAGTGTCTCGTGTACTGTGACGATGACAATAAAAGCTTTCTTATTATTATTTTGATGAAAACACACTCAGTGACACAACAACATACCATTCTTAACTAGGAGTCCTGAGACCAAGTACAAGTACTTAACTTTGGATACTCACCAATACTGAGTGCTGATACCATATCAAGGGCAACGTACTGGGTAAGAGCTTCTGTTATTTTTATCCATCCATCAATCCATCCATCCGTCCATCCAATACAATCCCAAAAATATTGATTTATCCATCCAATGTAACCACCTACACATCCATCCAATCATTCATCCATCCAGCCATCCAACCATCCATCCGGCCAGCCAGCCAACTTGAGGCAAACTAATCCAGCTGCTTTTGAAACAACCATCAGGAAAAGTTTGAGGCAGGCAGACATCAGGTAAGAGGGGTAAGTTATGAAAACTGGAGCTTTCCATTTGAGCAGGTTTTGCAGATGCAGCACAGGCGTATCAGGTTCAATAAGCTGGTATTGTAATGTTGCTTTGTGAAAGCATCACAAAGCAAAAACTGTTAGCAGAGGAATATGTTTGTGTCCATTCTCATCAGTACTAGTTAAAACTACCTCGGCAGAACAGTAGAGCTTAATTAAGTGTGCCACTCAAAGACTGTTTTCTTAAAATTATATATAATAAATTATATAAAATATAATTTCCTCAATTAAAAAAAAGTGTTATGCTCTAATGCCAGTATGCTGTTACTGTATGTTCCATAATGAAACACTCTGAGAGTGTGTTCGCTTCCAGTTACAGCAGATTATAGGCATGTACACTGACCCTCACCAGTTTGCACGTAAACAAGATGGCCCTGTTGCTGCAATTGTTTGCATTGTGCCAGCCAACCTTGGAAAACCCAAGCATAATGTCAGAATGGTACCTATAGATTCTCAGTCACCGCCAACACAGTTCAACCCCAGCTGATTGGACAGGAGTTAAACCAAATAGATATCAACCCACATCTTATTTTCTAAGACCTTTCATTCTTACTTGGAGACACAAGTGGTCAGAACATAAGCTTAATATGAAGATGGACAACATGCCACTTACTACCAATGTATATGAAGCAAAAATATCCTGCATACAAGTGATGCTTGTATGCAGGATTACTGTGCATTAGCCATAAAACATAGTCCATGGACCAAACAGTGGACTTAAAAGTTCTGTCATGTCTTCTAACTTAATACAATCTATGGATCACAGTCACCCCTCTTTTAAGGTTGTAGTACTCAGTTGTAGTGTTGATGTTGTTTATATTACTCATATGTCTTGTACAATCTTCATCTGTTCACCTCACGTAAAATCTCCTGTTTCTGATGAATACTTATTTATTCAGTACAAGTTCAATTAGCTTTATAATGAAGCGTCATTAAATCCATCATCAGCTACAACAGAGCCGACTCGTTCAGTGCTCTGACTATCACCCATCTAATCCTATCAGCAGAACCATCAGCATGAGCAGCAAAACCACTGGACTGGAACCAGAAGCATTAGGTAGCAGCTACAGCAGCAACAGCAAGAAGGCACAACAACAACAACAACAACAAAATCAACCCAGGACCAAGTGGAATGCATCAAGCCTAATTTATTTATTACCATATATCAACTTAACATTTCTAAGCATTTTTACTACAATTAATTAATGGTTTTAAACTGTCTTAAGCTGCAGCTGTTCACTCCCTCACTATAAACACAGTGTTTAAATTGTTACTGATGGGACACTCTGATACATTAGTATTTTAACATTATGCTTGGTTGAACTTGTCTGTCTGAGCCTGTTGTCACGTTACCCGCATCTCCTGCAGACCTGAACTGAATTTGTTCACCTGCACAGCACCTGCTTGCTGATTTAGCACCAGGTTCTCCACTGCAAACACTTTGCACTGGCGGCTAATGCAAAATTATTGCAGCCACTGCCTGAATGGGACCATGGCCTTTTTTTACCGCAGGTAAAAGTACAGTATAAGGTCATGACTTTTTGTCTGAGCCGAGCCACTTATGTCCTCCTATGTTTCCGTTTCATTGTGCTTGATACGTGTCATTGCTCATGTTTCAACATGAAACCTGGGTTTCGTCCGATTCCTTGCTCTCTCCTTCAAACACACACACACATGCACACATGTGCGTGCACACACACACACACACACACACACACAGCAACAATGGTGTAGCTTCAGTAGACATGCTTTATCAAATCACCTGCTCAACAAACATACTTCAAAACAGAGTTTCAGCTCTTTGCTTCACAGTCCACTGATAAAAACCACAGCGCTCTGTTTGGGGGGTAGTGAAGAGAAGCTAAAATGAAATCTCTTTGTTCAAAATCTGGGTGATTATGTTTGTTATGATGTATGAACACTTATAAACAAACACTCTCAGAGGCAACCCAGCTTGCTGTCTATCAGTGGTACCTGCAGACAGTGAGTCAGCAGCTGACTGATCCCTCAATGAGGAAAGAACTGTGGGGCCTGAGTCTGTTTTCGATTATTTCTAAAGTTTACTCAGGAATTTTAAATTTATTGAAGTGTTAGGTTTGTTTTGAATGATCTGTTTCTTTCTGCAGTAATCCAATACAGCATCTGTCAGATGGCAGAATAAAATAAAAGACGTTTTAACATTGATAATCAATGTTTGAATGGTCTAGTTCTTGTGTTTCTGATCTGAAACGAGTGTCTAAACTTTTGCTTCATGGCTAAGTAAAGACAAGACTTTCCCAAATTAGTTGGAAAGTCAAGTGGTTTCAAAAAATACATTCTAGCTGGTGTCTGAATACTCTTGAAAGCTTCTTTCTTTCCTTACATCTAAAGGGGACAGTAAACATTCCTCTGCAGTGAATAAATTCACACACAGATATTGCTATTTTTTATCACTTTGTCAAATGTTTTGCAGTGCAAAAAAACGAGGGGGTCAGAAAGAGGCAATGAAGTGAAAAGCAAAAAAAAAAACATTTCTTTGTCTGGGAAAAGAAGAATTGACCAATGAGTAAAAGTGCACTATTTCACATTTACATACTTCTACACTTCTATCACACTTTATCCATGTCCACTTACCTTCGTCCCCGTCATTGGCACTGACAGTGAGAAACGCAAAGCCCACATCAGCATCCTCATCCACATCAACTTCATAGGATGTCTGTGCAAATGCTGGCTTGTTATCGTTCACATCACTGATGAAAACACGAACATATGCTGTATCTGAAAGAATTATTGAGAGAGAGAAAGAGAAAGAGAGAGAGAGAGAGAGAGAGAGAGAGGGAGTATGAGATGATTCGAAAACTTAAGTTGTCCATATTGTGTCATTGTCGTCCTGTCAGCATGAACATCTGTCTATCTCTCTTTGGATTGGATAATGTCAATCAGTCACTTTTCACCAGATTGAATGTGCAAACACACACACCCACACACACACTCGACGCACTCATAACCAAAACAAAACAACAACAAAAAAAAAAACAACCTTAGTTTTTATCCCTGTCTACAACTTGTCAGTTGCATCTTTGGCAGAGTGTGAGAAAGCCTGGAGGCAGTAATGTGAAGCTTCACAGCTATACAAAACAACAGTCTACACTTCCTTTAATATCACCATGAAAACAAACATCATTTGCAATAAACAATTTAGATGGGATGAACTATTTAAGCAAGGGTAAAAAAAAAATTGTTTGCAGCTGATAGCACAGGCAGGAAACTAAGTAACACAGCCTTTAAGGCTACGAGTCGCAGATGCCACAGCTTTTGCACGTGTTCACATCCTGTCAGAAGGAGACGGAGGAAGGAAGGGAGGATGGAGAGAGACGAAAGTGGATAAACAGATGTAGCAGCCATCCCCTTATCCTCCTTCTCATCTGCTAATGCTGTCTGTTCATCCATGTTTTTACACTTCTACTGACACACAATACCATGTGTACATGTTTATTGCCTGTGAAAACTGTCTATCAAGGTTCATTCTGTGGCCACTTGACAACATTCTGCTGCAATATAAATTGTGCATATGTACATGTGCAAAGCTAAATATTATTACCCTTGTATTTACCAGTTATTAAAGACATCAGACATGTTTTTGATTCACCAGAGAGTATTTTTAACGACAAATATAGCTGTTTATATATATGTATTTATTTATATATATATATCTGTTTATATATATATATATCCGTTTTTCTGGTTTAGTTGAAGAATATTGGTTAGTGTTACAATAACAACATATACACAGTATATACAGGACCCCCCCCCCCCCCAACAACAGTATATACAGGCCCCCCCCCCCCCCCAACATAATGCGTGGCATTATGAGTATGATTGTGATTGTGATTGTGATGATTATTATTTGTAGTAGTAGTCATAGTAGAAGTAGTAGTAGAAGTGGCAGTAGCAGTGGTACACAACAGTGGAGTTTTAATCATACAGTAGACACACTACAGCATTGCCAGTGTAGTCCCATGTATATTCTGTCTCTGTATGAGACAACCTCTCCACCAGGAATCTTCCAGTGTTAATGTCGATTGCAGTGTTAGACACTGGATAACTTTCCGTTTTGTCTACTCATCCATAACAGAATATGGGAAGATTCAACACGGCTCATTCTATAACAACCTCCATCTAAAACAAAAACATTTGTTTAGTCTATCAGGTGGATGACGAATCATACAATTTGTTATTAGTGGTATTAGAAGTATGGCTGTCAGCCTAACAACTGTCTGAAGCAAGTGTGAGGAACCCACTTTGAATGAGTAAGCATTTGCTATGATAAAGGCTTGGTGTATTTTAGAATTCAGTTTAAAATCCTGCTCATTTTATTTAACAACACACAGACTTAAGGAGACAGCTTGGTCTTTGCCTGCTCAGACACTGGGGCTGTTTTGCTTTTGCCAGGTAGATTCCATTACCTGCTACTGATAGCTACTGAGTAAAACAAAAACAGTATCATATTAATGTTTCCCTTGCAGAGCGGCTTTGCTTCATAAATCAAGCTGTGTCATGTCCTGTGCCACAAAGAATTCACAATGAAAGCAGTGCTTGTAAGGAACCAATCAAAACCATGACTGTGTCATCATTCTGCGTCCATTATATTCTGCAATCAGCATTCACTCTGTGATGATAAACCCCTGACACTTTATTCAGCAACATATCAAAACCGTCAGTGTAATTCTTCTAAATCTCCTCACAGTTATAACTTTACAGCTGAAGGATAAAGTTAAAAATGTTTGAGAAAACTGTGTATTATGCACACTTATATTGTACAACTGAGAAACTTTAAAGTACAATGACAGAACCTAGACTTGATGATCTTTTAATGTAAGCAGCCTTTCACCAACTATACTAAACTATATTTCATCACAATATTATATTCACACCACATTCAAATCATTCCTCAAGTTATAAACTGACAACAACAGCAGTTGTGTGACTTAAACCGACAGAGAGGATCTGCTGACATTCTATGATCATATTTATCAAAAATATATCCTGTTCTGTCATGCTGCTTCCTCAACGCCTCTCTCCATCCACCCATCTGCACGAACAGCTGTTCATGTTTCTTCATGTCTCTGTTCCACCAAAGGTGCATGTGTGCATTTCCTCTGGCAGCGAATGAGAGCGTAGCGGAGAGATGGAGGGAGCGATAGAGAAGAGTGAAAGAGTCGAATGTTTTTCGGTCCTTTCGGAATGGGAAGCTGAACAGATGTGCAACAGAGGCATAAAGAGGAAAAAGTGCCTTCACTAAACATTCGGAGCCTACAGAACAGCTGTCTGCAGGTCTTTCCCTCTTTGTTATTGTCCTCCTTTTCATTAGTTGAACATCAACCACATTCCTGGACATCAACCTTAATATCCACATTTGTTATACAATCATCTCAATGTCTTTGAACGGAACAGGAACGCTGATGATTCAATGACTTGTGTAATGAGCTCATGTTTGTTTAAAAACTCAAAATGAAATTTTAATTATTTTTATACTGTGCATGTTCTCAAGAACGCTAATTCACCAGTGCGTGATTTTAAAACTCAAACTGTTAAAACTGAATGATAGATTAGCTCATTTAAAAGTGTAATTTACAGCACGGTGAAGACAAGTCCTTGTTTTCACACATTTTGATGGGATTGATGAATATTGTCTTTCCCTCATTAATACATTGCTTTCAATATAGCGTTCACACGCTGAATAAAAATGTGGGAACATAATTGGCTGCACTATCACTTTGATAGATAAATCTGCCGATGCTAAGAGATGCAATAAAAATCAGACGTACAGGAAGGAAATCTGAATTTACAGACATCTGTAGTTGTACTGAGGGTCTCACTGACTTTACATTCCTCACTGTCAAATGCTATAAAGAGTCAACTAAATCTCTTCATCAAATTCAGTGACAGGTCAGCAGTGAGGCAGTTAGCCAGACAGAGCGGGCCTGACTACAAATCTCCAGACTGACCACAGAAGCAACACAAAAATGGTTTAATGACACAGATATGACTGGTCAGGCACTGGACACATGAATAAGATCAGCATGTGTGATGCCCGGTGTAAAGCACAACACAACTGGACTCTAGAGCACTGTCTGTCGTGACATTTGGTGTTTAGTTGCCCTTCTAATTCTAATTATACTGGACGTGTATTGTTCGTGAACAATGATTCCTTAGCACATTAAGCATGTTTACATGTTTATCAGTAATTATATATCACAATCATATTCACCTCAACAGTAACAGTAAAGTTAACCTGATATATGGTGTGTAACTGTCCATGGTGCTTAATACTACTACTACTACTACTACTACTACTACTACTACTACTAACAATAATAATAATAATAATAACAATAATAATAACTATTAGTCCAGTGACATAGACACATTTTAGTTCCAGGCAAGCAAAGCACACAAAGTAGTCAATATAATCCAAATCCAATGGACGCACAGCAACTCCGGCACTTCCATCAATAGTGAACCCGGACAGCAGTCACATTATTTTGTGGTATATTATTCTCCATGCAGGGTGACATCACTTAAAGCATCATCATCATTCTCTTTGTTGAGCAGAAGTTAAGGAATGCTGTACAACAAGATGTTGTACACTTCAACAGCAGATGCAGCTTCTTCCTGAAGACGACCTACACAGACTACCTGCACATGCTCAGAACACCAGCCACAATCACATCAGTGGAGTGCTCCATTAGCTGCAAAGAATGAAAGACTGAACTGAGGAACTCGATCAGACAGGACAGATCTGTTAACCTTGGCAAAATATCCACTTATGCTGTCATTGTTGTGGGGGACCTGAAGGTCAATGGAACCCACAATGAGAGATGGGAGAAAGGCCTTCAAGCAGAGTCAAATGTACAAACCTCTTACTCTGGCTTTGCTGTTGACTTTACTGGCCCTGTGGGTGTGTGTGTGCAATTTTTCTGGTGTGTCTATGTTGCTGATGTTGTCGGCCTTGCTTAGACTTATGTTCATGAGTCAACTGAAGTAAGTAATTATCAGAGTTGTTTATGCTGAGAAAATAAGCACCATGGACAGGTTAATGTTACCTGGTCAACATTCAGGTAACCATGCAGCTTTGCAGTCATTTTGAATAATGAACCTTGGGTCTAATAGTAAGCAATGACCAAGTATGGAAATGTCAAGCGAGAGAGAGAGCTGGATTGTGTATGTGAATGGAAAGAAATGATACCAGGGGCTCTATTAGTTCATGTAGTTTAATTAAATTGGCTGCTAAAATGGTAACTCCCTTCAACTGCTGTAACTACTCTTCATCACTTATTTCTATAGCACAGTGGCAAATTAAACCAGCGACTTCCTGATGGATTTTAAAACTGCTGTTTTAAAAATTAGCTTGACATTTTGTAAAAACACCAGCAAAGTCACAACTGTACTTCCTGTCGTTCAACCAGAGGCAGGATGCTGCAATCAGTGTCGGTCCGACCTACCTGAGTTGGGCTGTCCGTGTTTGCCAGGCCGCGCTGACTCCCATCCATCCACAGACTGAACCTCCAGTAGGTAGGAGCTTTTGGTCTCACGGTCAAAAACAGCCTGCGTGTAGATTGATCCCAGCTCTGGGTCAATACGGAAATACTGGTGGTCCCCGCTGCGGTCCTCCAGCAGGGAGTAGGTGATCTGGCAGCGGAAGGACACAATTACAGGCACTCAAACATTGTTGGTAATTTACACAGCACAGAAAAAACACATTTTGAAAATCCAAAACAGTGGGGGGCATGTTTTAAAAAGAACCTAAACACTGTGTTTTATTGAACATGCTGAAAAAACAAATCCACCACGACAAAAGGGCAATTTGTATGTCTCTATGTGCACGAATATGTCTGTTTTCACCTTGCCATTAAGACCCAAGTCGAGGTCATTGGCTGAAACCTGGAAAACCAGAGTTCCTGTGTCTGCCCCTTCAGTGACCGAGGCCTCGTAGATGGAGGATGTGAAAAATGGGACGTTGTCGTTTACATCTGGAGAAGGAAGCAGACAGAAAAGAGAGTGATTAAGATCCGAAATCATTTTTCTTTGTCTTGTTTTGGTATCGTTGCAGTGTCTGAAGAGCCTGAAGGCAAAGTTTGCTAAGATCAAACGGCTTGTTGTTCGCACAGTTATCAAGTAAAACGATAAGATGTGACAGATGATATGCAACGTAGTGACATTTATTTTAATGGAACTATTGTTTCTTTGCAGATAGCAACAGTGTATGGCAGCAGATAAGACAACAATCATCCTAGCTTTTACTTTAATATCATAATGGAATTACTGTTATCAACATAATCTTGATAATAATGGTCATCCTAAAAAAAAAGCTCACAAACACAGCTCTTTCACTGAACTTCCACTTCCCAGTCGTTGATTTTGAATCATGTCAATCTGGTTAGAAAGGTAAACTCTTAAACAGGTCATATGCATTGTAATCTGACCGCAGTGCTCCACTTGTTATTAATCATTGACGGGACTTTATTTTAATTGTTTTATTGTCAGGAGAAATATTATCCATGTAGGTCAGAATTGTGGGGTTTCTTTAATTTACCTGGACGCTATCTGTCTTTTGTTTTTATCTTCTGTTTTTTATTTGATCAAAAAGTCTGACGTTTAGAAACAAACCCACTGTTTAAAAATCCACCATCTACTTTCTTATTTCTCTCTTAGTGAGACATGTTGTAAAAATGATATTTTGCATCAAGGCTGTCTGATAATACATGTGACCAAATCCATAGATTGCAGTTTATATGTCGGAACAGTTATGCAACAGACCAGAATCTGTATCTAACCAGCACTGTATCTGGGCACCACGTAATGCACAGAGGATACTGTATCCCTTCAGTCCTGGCTGTGGTGCATGGTTCTACATTTTAGAATTCAGTTTAAACTCCTGTTCATTTCATTCAAATTTCTTCAACATCTCAGATCCCCACAATCTGGAAAAATAGCCTTTATCTGAGAATTAGGTCAGCTATTGTAACCAACTACTTATATATATATATATATATATATATACATATATATATATATATATATATATATATATA
>JAFBJQ010000088.1:407283-417283 GCA_016785345.1 Trinectes maculatus
TCATAGTTATTTGTTAGAAAACGCTTCTATTTTTATTTCTTAAACCAATCCTTGGGCCTGAAAACAGGTTTTGATCTTTGGTTTCGTTCTATAGTACTGTATAATAATTGTAAAAAATAAAGCTGACTACTTCGCGGATTTCGCCTATCATGGGTTCTTTTTGGAACGGAACCCCCGTGATAAACGAGGGTTCACTGTATATTTGTATTATGCTCTTTTTCTATGATTTTATTTCCATCTTTATCTGTTTATATGCACAATTGCCACTTTTATGTCAAACCACTGCTCAAACATCTGAAAGGAAGAACCAAATCAGTCCAATCTAAACCAATCTATAATACTATATATTGTCTTATTAAATATGTACCAGTGCACAGTGAACACTGCCTTTCTCCTGTGTGCCTCAGAGAAGCGTTAACCACCGTGCATTCTTTTATTATTGCGCTAACTCTTCAAACAGCTTGAAAACCCAATACCCTGAACTACAGCTCTACATGATATACTGAATATCCGGGCTTCTTAAAGGTCATTCTTTAGGTTGTGGATAAATTTACAGAAAACAACAGTCAATGAATATCAAAACTCTTTGTTGCCAATGCACCACGGGCCTTCAAAGCAGTTTCTGTTCTCCTAGCATCCTCTATAACGGTTGACTTCTTCACTTTCATCATGATGCAAGCCTACAGCTATTAGAATAAAGCTGGGGATCTTCTTTTAGGTTAGGATCGGGCTGTTGGAGAGGACAAAAGAGTTCATTCCGGTTTGCATGCGCGTTTGACTTGTTTAGCAGTGTGTTTGTGAGAAATATAATCTGGGGAATGAGAACATAGCAGGGGGTCAGTATTAGCACCATGGGATGCAGCTGTGGCTCCCTCGCCTGCCGTTTGATTTATTTTAGTCCATGCATCGACTGCAGCCCTGCTGACTAATGCTTTAAAGTCCTTTCTGGCCATTATGCTTTTATCTTTGAAGCATCAAGAGGCGAGTCAGAGCAGGTAGGAGCAAAAAAATCAGAGAAAAACATGCAAACTTTTAAGTTTCCCGGAATAGCAGAGGTCAGATCGCGACATAGTTGAATTGAGGCTAAAAGCATGAGAGAAATGACTTGAATGGAGCAACACATAAAATCAAATGCTGCCCCATATGCCATTTCCCCCCTGCCTTTCTTCTGGGCAATGCCGCAATCTATGAATCAGAAATAAGGCCTTATGCAGGAGTCAAAGACATTTCTTATTGAGACTGATACGTGTGTGTGTGTGTGTGTGTGTGTGTGTGGTGTTAATGGGGCAAAGAGGAAAGAGAAGAGAGAGAGAGGGTCTGTGTGAATTCATTATTTCTCACTGGATTAAGACCCATTTGATGGAATGGGTGGGTATGTGTGTGTGTGTGTGTGTGTGTGTGTGTGTGTGTGTGCGCGTCTTGCCAAGAGATTAAAAGCAGGGAGTGTGGGTCATGTGGTGTGGTGAGTTATTTTGAGGTCAGGTGCTAATGTAAACATTGTCGTGCTAAGTAGTCATTATTGCAACCTAAGCAAACGACTGAGCTCTGACACAACAGAAAAGTGCAGAGTGACTTTTTCTTTTCATGAGATATCATACATCTCAGTGAAGCAATTAAGCTCGCTGCAGTCCGTGGTGGAATTTCTTGGATCAGTGGGTTTAAGAGGGTTTCACTCTTGGGGTCATCGCACTCACAGCAGCTGGTGAGCTGTGCAAATAATTTGGATTTGTGCAGCTCTGGAAACCAAGATTTAAAGCAGTCTAATGGAAAATTAGAACAGAAGCAGTGGTCGAGAGTGCAATGATATGACTGACCCTTCTGTTCTTCCCAACTGCAATGTATTCATTCTCTATGAATGGCCTCAGCTGTGGTGCAAATGCTGTGCTGTATCAGCAGTATAGTGATAAAGCCTGTGAAGTGAGATTGTAAATGTTAAATAATGAGGCTATGAAAGTTGATAATATGTGTGTCGTGAACTTTTGGGTTTGCACATTTGTTCTTTACGAGCTGAGACCTTAACTGGGTCCTGATTCTGGCTGAGTGTCACTTTTTAAGTGTGTGTGATGCTGTTATTGGCTGTGTGTACGTTTGTATATTTATTGATATTTATGTTCTTAAAAAGTCCATTAAGCTCATTTCGCAAAACTAAATCAAATAAAATCCATTCTGTTCCTCCATTAGCATATATCTTAGCATTCCTGACACCTTGCACAGTCACACTGTGCTGCACTGGATATTGTAAAGCAATTTCAGCCACACATAAAAAAACACATTTAGATGAATGCAACACAAGCAGGGACACAATGGTGTTTGAAGACAATTTGAATTGAATGAACAACAACAAGGCCCACCTGTGACATTGATATAAACAGTGGTGAAAGCTGCCAGCGGCACCGCAGCGACGTTCTGCGCTCGAACCCTCAGCATGAAGTTCCTGGTGGTCTCATAGTCGAGGGGCTCTGCCACCAGGATGGAGGCTGAGCCGTCTTCGCGGTTTGGGGTCAAGTAGAAGCGAACGGGCATGTTGGTCTCTGGCACCATCCCGTCCTCCAGGTTGTAGGTAACCCTGGGGTCCCCAAGAGGAGAGGTGGCCTTGATCGTCTGTAAGAGATGACGCCAACACGGACGGTAAATTTCACTACGATATCAGGATGTTCCCTCTCATATTCTAGCAATGATCTACAACAGGCACAGGTCCCCATAAAAACAAAACACGACAATGTGACACGTACAAATATTAAAACTACGCTTCATTCTCACGCAATAAGTAAAAAAGTATTTTTGTGTCCATCCGTAAAGAGACAGATATGCACCTGTTAACACTGGCATCCGTCTCAACTGCTATAACTGTTTTTCTCTTATTATAAGTTTACTGAACCATGAGCTTCAACCTTGACAGCAATTTTGCATTTGTCCAATTATCAGTTCTGAGAAGCAGGAAAAAGCTGAATGGCAGCAGAGATCCTCGGGACAGGGAGGGGAACGAGGGGTTGGGGTGGGGGCGCAAGGAGAACTGCTGCTGCTGCTGCTGAGATTTCGTGGACGCGTGTGTGTGTTCGAAACAGTGACGCTCTGCACGAATGGATGAAAAGTGTTTCACGGCCCATAGTAATGAACAGTAAAATGTTAAGGCAGTGAGTCTCAAACTGTTAGGCAGGAAAACAAACTGGTCAAATCATGTGGGATCAAACGCTCTCCGCTGCTCGTCGCGCTCTCTCCCAAAACTAATTAAGGAGAGGCTGCTCAAAACTCAGGCCACACACACGCCCCAATTAAATTCCAAAATGCCATCTCAAACATGATGTGGCTTTCTTACGGGTGACCTAGCAGTGTCCATTCAACCTGCAGAGAATAGCAGCTGCAATAATGAGACTCCCTATTAGGCATGCAAAACTGGCAAACACGTCTGTCGGCGGCACGAGTTGATTTGAGCCATAAGAACCTCGAATTCGCACAGCAGGGCTATAACAACCCGCTGAGAGTCATTGCATCCCTGCATAACAGTCAAATCAACACTGAACTGCCATAGCGATTAATACATTGCACTGTAGGGACCACGCAGACTTCTCGCTCCCCCTCCCTTATCAGCGTCGCTCACAAACACAATTAAACACACACGCATTCTGGTGCATTCAAGTGCTCTCCTCTGTCATTTCATTTACAACTTTTGGTTAATAGTATTCATCAGCAACTTTAATGGATTTGATTGCTTTCAAGAGATCCGTAGAAAATACTGTTGATTAGATGAAAATGAGTTAGTGGCAGTGTCATGAAAAGGCAGTGCCTATGAATAATCAAGTACAGTTGATGGGATATATATTAGTGAGCAAATACAGCGGAGATATTATCGTAATTAACGCTGCTGTGGAGTGTCGAACGCGGCGGATACTTTTTATACGCAAAGAGCACTACAAGAAAACAGGATCGAGCAACAGACACCTTTGCAGAAAACGAACCTTTGCAGAATTCCGATTTTTTTTATTGAATGAATAAAATTTAAAATAAAATTTATTTTCAGTGTAGCCAAAAAAGAGGAGATTTTTCACCCGCCTGTGTGTATGTGGCATGTTGCTACGGTCCTGCGTCAATGTCAGCTTTTCTCTACGTTTAATTCAAGGTGGAGGACAGGCACTTTGAATTGCCTTTTATTTTTTTTTAACCTTTATTCATTCACATAAAGCCGAGCTCTCTTTTGCGGTTACGTTTTACGGCCTTGCCCGTGGGTGCCTGTGTGATCACGATGAGGGAGGGGAGCCAGAAGTGAAGCGTGTGACTTTCCCTTTTGAAAATGACTCTTCTGATCTCTCAGTTTCTCTGGCCTTTAGGCTGCTGCACCATTGTTTGCAAGACTTCATAGTATCTAAACAAACCGGCTGTGCATTTCACACATTTTAAAATAAAAAATAACCTTTAAGTGTTGTAGGGTTGGGAAACTGAATTGGCACATGATAATGTGTATGTTGTTGTGTAGTGGATGATAGGAGTGGGGAATATTGGTTGTATGCAAAACAGGCCTAAATTAAACTTGAACTATGGTTCATGTTATATGAAGCTTATAGACTTTTTTAAAACATGATTTCACAGTTTGATACAAGAAGCTCATAAATATAATATGTGTGAAATTGTTATTGTTATGTATTACATTTAAATATGTTATCTTTGGACCATTGTTAACGGTTTCCCACATTTATTGGCTTTTTCTACCCATGGGATGGAAGGACACATTCAGTGGCCATGTTTGGAGGAGCCTGTGAAATGGTACAACCTAGTCACACAGTTGTGACCCAAGTGGTCTTCAAACACAGCTTCTAAAAGAGGTGATACAGTGTGCGTCTGACTGTGTCTGGATGCTGGGATCAACAAAACCCTAACGTGTTTGCTAAAAATGCATCCGGAAGTGTGTGTGTGTGCATCTGTTTCCTGCGTTTACCATCTACCACACCCCCACCCCGAGGTTCTGTACCACAATGGGCGTGTCCCGGACAGTGTTCTCTGGAATAACCACACTGTAGCTGTCCTTCTCCCAGTGTGGAGGCTGATTCTTCACATTGGTGATGGTGACAGCCAGTTCCACTGAGCTGCTCCTGTTCCCCCCGTCAGTGGCCACGATCTCCCTGGTGATGTAGGTCCTCTGCAGCAGACAGATGGAGAGCAGTGAGAGGAGAGAGGATGACTTGATGGCATAGTCTAATGATGTTACAGCGTCTGTGAAGACTGATGATCAGCAGCCTAAACCTCACATGCTCCAGCAGCCAATTCATTTTCCATACTTCTGTGCACAAGAAGCTGACTGTAGACTGCAAGCAAACTTAGATAATTACACTGACCACTGTGGAGCAGCAGCTTTGTAAACCTAACAAAACCAATTAGCTTTAGCCACTGTAATCAGGAAATTGTTTTTTCCACTAACTAAAAGAAAAAGACTTAATACTCCCAGCGTGGGTTAATTGGTTCCAGTTGCACTACAGAAAGAAACTATTATGATTTGTTTTGGGTTTTTTTCTATTAACTTGTAGGCTTTCTGCTTTACGAACCATATGATGGAGGGTATTTACACATTCAGGCCCTGTTCGTTTTTTGTTTTTTTTTTAGATTCATGGGGGAAAATTTGCTTTTCAGCCAGCCAGTTTTTCAAATGGCTTGGTCTTCCCTCTTCTCGCAATAAAGACAATGTGAGATCGTCACATTTGCGAAGGCAAAGGGAAAATAAACCTGTAGACAGCCCCAGCATGTGTATTATACTTTATACAGATGTCCTCATTAGTGGAAAAGTTTTGCATCTTCAAACATGGGTATGCTGGAGTGAGCCGTTCTCTGAGGCAAGGTGCAGAGGACACAGACACCCACACCCCTCAGCACTGGAAAATGGTGGGTTGTTGTTCAATGGGCTTTTATCACTGGGGCACTCATCTATAACACAGACTTGTGTTGTGCGCACTGTGTGGCACTCTCCTCTATTGCCCGTTTGTCGTTTTTTTTTTTTAGATTGTTATCGTTGTTGCTGGTAGTGAAATGAGGACTGAAGAAAACATCTGCATTGTTACCTCTACTGTTGCCAAAGACAACAGCTGTGGTTGAAGACATTAGCACATATTCAGAATGACTGCCTGCTCCCAGCCATTGGACCTCTGCTCTCTCTCTCTCTCTGTCAGCAATAAAGGACTTGAATGCAAATATCCTTGCTTTGCTAGCCTGTACTGGGAGAATCAGCATGCTGATTTGGTTGCAGAGTTGTTGGAGTTCATTGCCAGTCAGAGTTCTTAGCTGTCAATATAAAACTACATAATGTCTTTTTAGTATTGACCTGCCACCTGCACTGTTCCACCAGCATGATTACCCCTAGGACATCCAATAATCACGCAGGTTATTTACACTGTTAAGCAGATCTGCAGGGATGCAGACAGAGCAGAAGCTCTTATACAAAGTATGCACAGCAAAATGAAAGATGTAAGGTTTTTAAATTTCATGCGTTTTCATATGATCCACTTACATATAGAATGTACATACCTGAGAGATGGGCTGGTTGACATACACCCAGCCTGTCAGAGGGTTGACCCTGAGATATTCTGGCTGTTCCCCTGACATTGAGTATGTGATGGCTGCGTTGGTGCCAAAGTCGTCGTCGTGAGCCGCAACCCGCAAGAAACTAGTGCCGATCATTGTATCTTCACGAAGGAAGTCTGAAAGAGGAGGAGGAATAAGGGGAGTGGTTTCATTGGTTATATGAAGACTTTTCAATGGATTTGACAGCACAGTGGTCACAAACAAAGAAAACACAACTCTGATACCCTATGACACATTTAAAAAGGTGATGCAAACAGATAATATATATATATATATTAGTCTGATGTATTATAGTTTTTTGATTTGAGACTTACAGCAACTGGTTAATGTGACCTAATGTAAACCTCCATCTCCAGTATGACAGTTGTGCTCACTCACAATCCATCCAACCTGTGGACTGTAGCTACTTGAAAAAGTTCACCTCTGACAATAATTCAGCCAGAGATGTCATATGTCATATTTTGCTTACGTTTATTTCTTGTCATAAGTCCATGTGAATTTGTAATGATAAACTCTCACAGCTGTAATACTTAAAAACATGTACACAAAACTCTACTCACACTCATATCGGATATTCTCAAACTTGGGACTGTTGTCGTTCTGGTCCTGGATGAGGATGTTAAGCTGGCATATGCCGATAAGTGGGTCAGCCGCCTGGTCAGTGGCGGTCACCGTCACGGCGTACTCCCGTTGGCGTTCGCGGTCAAATTTCCGTGCCGTCACTATTACGCCTAGACACAGACATAACAGGGTTGATCTGACAGGTAAATCATACCAAGCTTGGCCTCATGTCCCAAGAGCATTCACATCTCCACAGTAAAACGAATTTCCTCAACTTGCCTCCGGGGCCAAACTTTAAAGACTAGACACAGTTTTTCTATAGCAGTTATAATTGTCATTATTCTTTTCGAAATGATTCCAGTCATGATATTTGCAGTATTTCCTTCTGCAGTAAAAAATACTGCTCCAACAGAAATGAAATGTTATGTTATTAGGTTCCTACTGGTGTTCATTTTTTGGCATTAAATTTTGGTCTTTGACACGATTAAATAAACGGCTGCGTTTAAACTCGCAAGGAAAGAGAAACTCATCAAATTGGATCAAACCATGAAAATGTAAGACGATTAGTGTTAACTAGATATGTTCCCACTAGGCTTTGAAATATGATCTGTTCCTTCAGCTGCAAAAGATTTCACCGTCTGGTATTGTATAAAAAAAGATTTATACATTATATCTTTATAATTGTAAACGTACAACTTTGGCCTGCATGAGACTTCTTGCTGGGATCATGTATGTGTTTGTGGAGTCTCAGTCTCAGTACCTGTTTCAGGGTGTATGGTGAACGCGGGCACAGTGGAGTCTTTGTGCATGAAGCCGTATGTGACCCTGCCATTGGAGCCCTCGTCAGCATCCACAGCATGAACCTGCAGAACAAACGTCCCCGCTGGCTGGTTCTCCAGGACCGACGCGCTCTCTCGGTACTGCTGACACTGAATGGACAGAGATGGCAGGTGGAGAGGACAGGTGGGAGAGGGACAAGATCGTGTCTATGTTAGTATGAAGACGTTTGGATCAATACACTGTTCTACTAAAAAAGTCAGCAAGTGTGTGTGAAAAGTGGAAAGCTATTTATTTTAAAAGACAGAGTAAGAATAATTGAAGACTACTAATTTTCTAGTCTGATGAAGAAATGTAATGTGGTCACATAATATTATGAGAAGAGAGAAAGACAGTGAGACACATGGGGCCATAGTTTCGAATCATTTGTTTCCTGCATATGTTTACTGCAGTGGTGGTGAGTTCAGGGGTCTTGGAGCCTGTCCCTGCAGCCATCAGGCAAAGTTGCTCAATAGCTGCTCTGTGGTGTGTTCACTGCAGCTCCTGTGCTTCAGTAAACATGAAATCTGTTGACCTTTTGGCACCAGGTGTGTTTAATCCTATACAAAAAAGTCTATTTGTATTTACTGGAAAATGAGCTTAAAAGTGACTGTAGCAAGATGTAAAATAAAAAAAAACAGCAATTCTGAAAAGGATGCGGCGAAACCTGTAACATCAATTAAGTACACTGAAAAAAACTGAACAGAAGGTATGCTCATTTACACTTGAAGTGTACGAGTTAACACCTGTGTCTGACACAGACACAAACATACCGCAGAGTGAAAATCCTGCTCATGTTCGGAAAAACACCAGCGTGAGTGCATGACTGTGCTCGGATTCACTGGTGCAACTCAAACATTGTTACCCTCACCACGTAACTGTCACCATGCAACTAGCAAAGTACTGAAGGCTGACCTTGAAATGCTTTCAGCGCTGTAGTGTAACTCTGGATAAGTCTGCAAGAAGTGGAGTGCAAAGTTTGTCATCAAAAGAACCTGTGTAGAGGTTCCTGTAACAGTTTGGACATTGAGGCCTGCATTCTCCAATCAGACTACAGAGTGAGATTAAAGTGGTGGATTGCAGGTGACAGAACGACCATTACAACTAATGATCCAAGAACAATGGCTCATTGACTTAAGAACGCCTCAACTTCACAACAAACCTCTGCATGCAACTGATTCTCCGTCCTCAGTAAAGGGCCGAAGGTCACGTCCTCATAACCCTCAGGCAGGTTTAAACTCATATACGAACGTTTGGGCGACAAATTCTTTCAAACATACTACATCAACCATTGAGCAGAAAAAAATAAGCATCTGAGCAACTATCATTTCAACACGGGGAGGATTCATATTGTTCCTGGAAAAAAAGTGTGATATCCTGCAAGGAGCGCAATTGTTGTTTTCCATTTAACACTGTATAAATTCTTGGAGTCATCACAGGGATTTGCTTCGTGCCTGTGATTTACAGGAGCTGCTTCTTGTTTAGGTTCTTTAAGGCTCGGGATCTGTTCTTCTGGGAACTTTGTGCTCTGCTCTCAGCTCTGTACCATCACTCACCGCTCTCCCTCATCTTACTCTCATCAACTCTTATCTTTTTTCCCTCTCTCAGTGGATCGCTGACGCTGATGAGCCACAGACGCAGAGAAGAAGGGTTGATCAGAGCCGCTGCTTTTTTCTTTCACTTGACATCTTATAAGTTCGCAAACTGTCCGCCTCCTCTCTCTCTCCCCCTCTCCGTCTGTCTTTTGTCTTCTGTCCTCTATTCTACAACGATTAACCTTTCTCCACCCTTTCAACCTTCTCACCTGTAGTCCTCAGAGAGGTCTTTCACCTTTTGGCTCCAGTGTGACGATAGAGCCGCCCACACCAACAACTATAACTTACAACAGCAGCAATAAATATGTACTTTTGAAAACTGTCCACACGGCAACTTCATCAACAGCAACAATAGCCGACTATATCATCAGGATCGCAGTTTGACAAGTCGTTTGGTGATTCATCAGTTGTTTGTTATTTATATCTATATACACCACTAACAAAGAGTTAAAAGGGATATTCAG
>JAFBJQ010000088.1:422283-437283 GCA_016785345.1 Trinectes maculatus
ACGAAAACGTCGTAACTCGAAGACCCCCTGTACTATAGAAGTGTAAAGCAAGTCTAAAAAAGTAATACATAAAGTTATAGACCTGGTTTAATTAATAATTTTGACGGAAAGTCTTTTCAGAAAAGCTACTTGTATTAGACATGACCCGCGGGTGACCCACATTCTCAAATTCCGCATTATATTTCGTTGCAATCCAGCCCGGACTCTTCACCCTCCCACAGGAACAAACCACTCAGTCTGCAAACAACTTTGCTTCTGTAGACCAGACTGGTAATTATAGGCATAAGTGAGGTTTGGCCATTTTAGCAGCTAAATGTGCTCTCGCTAAACCTCCGACCTTTCCACCTGGAAACCTTTACTTCCACCACAAAAAAGCAAATTGCTCATATTCCAAAATGACAATAACATGGATGGCCTGCTCCCGATTTCTCATTATCCACATCTCAATGGGCTATTGTATGGTGCATGGCTGCGGCTGATGGATGCATTGTCGACTGGATTACGAGACAGTGGGATATTAAAATAGGCATAACAAGACCAAAATAAGAGCAGCTGTTTGAGACAGACAGAGCAGCTGACTTGGGGCGATAAACACTGGTCACAAAAGTTAAATAAAGAAATTAAGTACCCATTTACAGATCCTTTCAGTGCTGCAATACAATTATTATGACTACACGCAATTATGTCTATGCACATACAGAACATGACAAGGGACCTGTAACAAACTGATTGTTGCGCTATGAATTAAAGGGCTGCTCCACCAAAATATCAAAAAGACATGCTACCATGCTCTAATGCTCTGTAGGTATTTGGTTATAATACAAACTATAGGAGAAAATACAAATTTTATAGGAACACAGGTCATCTTAATGTGGACATTGATATACAGGGGATCCTCGTGTTACGACGGTCGCGAGATACGACGTTTTCGTGGTTACGACACATCTCCCATGAACTTCCTTGTTTCGGCTTAAGCGTTTTGCCCCGTAAATACGTACAGACTTCGCACGGGAACTAGTTGGTAAGCACTCTCTCTGTCTCTCAGCGCACCTGCCAGCTCTCCAACACCGCCACAGCACAGCTAGGCTACTCTGCCTTGTGTTTACTTATGTGAAATGGCCGGCTGGCGGGGGACACAGATGGGTTCGGGATCGTGGCAATACCGTAGGTTTATTCACAACATAGGGTCTACACGGTTGATATCAGAAATCTAAAGGAAATGCTCATTACACTTGCGATATCAACCCCTACGGTGTGTCAAGAGGGACAAAAGGCAATTCACCATAATAAACTCTTATTTTAGCGTGGTATTATAGCGACATCTAGTGGCACAACTTATTATCTACATACGAATACATACATATGAATGTATGTTCCGACTAACGTCGAAATTCGTTTACGACACATTCTCAGGAACGGATCTCCGTCGTAACACGAGGACCCCCTGTATTTGTCAATGAATAATGATAGCCCATTGGTTGTTGTTGCTACTAAAATATTAAGACCACAAAACATTACCCCATGTTGTTTATGACTGTGTCAGTTTATCTGACAGCTGAAGACATACTTCACTGAGTTCATGTATATCCACCAGCAGGCTATAAACTAAAGGGAAAAAAATCAATTTCTTTTGTCTCCTCTGGAGACAAAAAATTTGTCTGACAAATTTTCTAATGGTCCATTCAGTAGTTTAAATATTTAAGTCGGAGTCGAAGTCCAGACCAACCGGCTAATACTGTCACTCGAACAGCCCTATTGATGACATGGATGAAAACTAGCTTTGGTTTGTACTGAATAAATGGCCACTTCTGTCAGTGTGCTCTCGGGATTACCAAAAGTAACCAGCGCTCTGTTCCTGCAAAGACATGATTCTGATAAATCAATATGTATTTTAATATCTCTTCCAGGAAATTCTCAAACCAGCTTCCCTTTCGTACAAACACGTGCAGCCGTTGGTGTCATCCTTACAAAAAAACAAGTCTGTTCCTTCATCATATGTTCATATGTGCCTGCGTCATTATATTTTCAACAAAGCACGTGGCCTTTTTTTCTACAATGGATTATTTTTCCTCATGTACATCTCAGCTAGCTGTTACAGGCAGCTGTAATTTGACTAAGACAATGGTCCAAGAAACGAGGAGAGTTACGTTTTTTTAGTGGACAGTTATCCCTGTCATATCCTATAGTTAGTAATATTGTTGTTATACATTATGCAGACATTACATATTATGAATTACTGTGCATAAATTATAATCATTTAAATGTTGCCATTGTTTACACTGTGCGTGTCTATTCAAAGTCTGAGTTTCCCGTGTTGATCATGTCAGTGCTTCTGCACACTGAGCTGGGTGAAAAGCTCTTTCTCTCTGCAGTGCACACTTTGTTGCATGGTCATGAATGATAATCAAGTTCACTTTGACTTTGTATCCATTTTCATATCCCTCTCTGTTTATTTTGCTATCTGTGTGAGTGTGTGTATATATCTGTGTGTGTGTGTGTATAACTGTCATGACTTATTTACGTGTGTAAATATTTTATTATCAAAGTCATTTAAATTAGCAGAGTTTTACCAATCATATCAGTGAAGCTATGTCAGAACTTCCATTTAAATAAATCCTTACTGATGTTTTCCCGCATGGACTGTAAACAATAAAATTGAAATTCTATTTGGGTTTTGTGTACAGTGGTCGTGGATGTGGATGCCATGATGTTGTTTCCCCAGTCACACGTCATATAATGATGAATGTAACTGGGCATTTCACTGATTTCTTAATCTACTAAACCATAAGAACTGACGTGTTGTAGAATGACTTCTCCCTGTTTCCTATATAAAATACTAACATGTAGACTTCTCTCTTCCAGTGACAGAACCCCTGAGTGTGTTGCCTGTTATTGGTTGGATATCATCACAGAAATGAAATATGATCAAATCAAATTTTACAAGATGTCCAACATTACAGGAAGTCCTCCCAACATGTAAAAGTCTCATCAACTTTATTTCTGCTATAAAGGTTGTTATGGTCTATGGGAAGAATCTATTGGTCAATTAAAAATTGTGTACTGACCCACTAAGTTGTACTGTTCCATACTATCATGAAACAACAATACCAAGAACAACATGAACCATATATACACTAGTCCAGCGTTCTGTCCACCCACGCTACTCCAACTGTGCTGCTAAGGCTACTACTCATGCTTAATGAAATCAGACAAAAGGTCAAATAAATATGACCTCCTCAGTACAGGCAGCAGGCAGCCTCAGAGAGAGGCTATGGCCTGCTTGCTATGTTACATACACACGGAGCACTGGCGGCGCCCTATAGTCCGATCGCTGCTTTGTGCTGCCTCTAGTTGGCATAAACATCTAATGGGGCCTAAAAGCCTTAGATGAGAACAACACATGCTGAGTAAGTGGTTGAAAATGGGACATGGAAAAGGTTTTAGGACATTTCCAAGAACAAAGCGAGCGTCTGCTCTTATCTCTGAGATATGGTCTGCGTTGCAGCTCTGTGTGTGTATGTGAGTGTCTGTCCATGTGTTATATACAATGATAGTAATAATGTGATTTAACATATTATTAGTTGTTGTAATGTATTATTTGTTTGTTGTTGTATGGTGGTGGTGTGTATGGCATGTTTCCATTTTGCCACTCTATTCATGTACAATTTTATGTCTATGTGTTCAAGAATGTTTATTATTCAATAAAGGTACAGTGAGCAAATATCATTGCTTATTGGAGATGGGGGAGATGTTTCCTCAGGGATCAGTGAGCAGCCGTCACTTCTCATGAAAGCAGCCAGGAGGGAGGAAGTAGACAACGTAAGGAGCAGGTGAGACACTATGATGACAGACAACTGAGGGGACAGGGGACAAAGTTGTGGGGGCTGGACAGTGAGGGGACAGAGGGAGCGGTTCCCTCAGTCAGCATAGAACTGCACACTGAAGCTGGGAGAACGAGAGGGAAGTGCATTAGTAAAGCAAAGAGAAAGCGAGAGAGAGGTAACAATAGATTTGCCAGAGGGAACAGGGGAGGACAAAAAAAAGTGAGTTTGTAACATATAGTTGTGATGAGACACAGGTCAACACATCAGACAAAGCCAGCAGAGAGAGGGTGAGCACTTTGAGATAAAACAAGACAACAGGAGGACAAATGCTGCTGCATCACACTGAAATGTAGCTCCTACTCCACCGCCCTCTCAAAGAAATGGGCCTCTCTTTCCAAAAAGCCATTAAAACTTATCCAGAAAGAAAAAAAGAAATATTCCGAGCCTGTTTGTCGGTGCCAGCATTTCCCCTTTGCTGTCAGAAAAGACTTCCTCCCCTCCGACAGAGAGGGTGTTTTGGTATTTATGGGTTGTAATAGGAAGAGTCTGATCATCATATTGACTGGCCTGCACAGAACCTAATGGCTGACTTCAATCTCAGGGAAACGCACTGTATTCTAGGCTGAGTTATAGTCAAATTAACATGGAGAGGGAGGACAGCGGGGCTGCTCCTGCTGGAAAGGAGGAAAACAATCGCTCCAATGATTGTCAGACACTGAGAGCGGGGAATGGGCCGGAGGTGGGGGTGGGGCTGGGGGGAAGTGGTGGTGGGGCCAGGCAATAAACGATTTTCATCAGTAGCGGGGAGAGATGAGATGGGTTAGAGAGGGTGGGCGGAATCAAATGTGCTCGCCTTCCATTATAAGAATCATAAAATACTTTTAATGACCAAATATTGGGCTGTTTGAAACAATATATTGGATCATATTACAAGTATTATGGTGTCACACATGTTGGTGCAGACAAATCTGTATGGTGCCTCTGTGTGCATCTATATGAGGTGCACCTCCCCCTGTGTGTGTGTCTGTGTGTGTGTGTGTGTGTATGTGATTGTCAGATGAGTTACCGTAAATCAAAGCACTATAGGTGCTTATAGCGATTCATAATTAATACAGTCATTAATAATGTCATAATGTATAATGACCGAGAGTATGAGACCAGAGGGAAAGTTATTCGTGCATAATGTGTTTTCTGTGAATGAATGTTATATATTACATTTAGGTTACATTGTTTTTACTGGGACCGATACAGTGTAGTTGTACTGTAGTGCAAGTCAAACATTGAATTTGTCAATCTATAGGAAAACCTACACTGAAGACTGAAATCTGAACCTCGACATATTTATTATTTCTGTCAGTGCATATCTCCAAAGGCGATCAATCATTGACAAAGAATTAAAGCTTTAAAGGTCACAAGTGCTTTCCTTACATACATTTGTATTATATGTTTCAGGAATCCACAAACTAAGTGTAACAGCAATATTTGTTCAATCCAATTTTATTTATCCAATTTTTACATTCATCAGTTACAATGATTACCACTAGTATTGTACAGCTTTCCTAGCATTAAGCTTGACAACGACGAGAACCTAGGATTCTGCTGATGTCCGATTTTGGTCCGTAGGCTGATAATTCCTGTTTGTCCGGTCATCCCCGTCTTCCTTTTTGGCCGCTGCCTTTCTGGCTTTGGGCTTTGGAGTCTGCTGTGGCCTTCTTCACCGCCTTCTTGGGGGACCTAGCATGCTTGGTGCTCTTTGGTCTCTTGGGTCTCTTTGCGGCTGCTGTCTTGGTGGACTTAGCCGGGGATTTCTTGACAGGTGCTTTCTTCTTCGCCGGCGTTTTAGATTTCTTAGGCCTCTTGGCTGCGGTCTTCTTGGGCTTGGGAGCGACCTTCTTTGCCAGCTTCTTTGCCGGTTTCTTCGCATTGGCTATGGCCTTCTTGTTGATCTTGTAGGAGCCGGAGGCGCCGACACCCCTGGTCTGAATTAGAATTCCATTGTTGACCAACCCGTTGATGATGAGGTTGACTCTGGCTTTATTCTTCTCCACATCGTAACCGCTGCCGGCCAGGGTTTTCTTCAGAGAGGGTGCTGACACTCCGTTCCGGTCCTTGGAGGCGGCCACGGCCGCAATGATCTGATCACGGAGGGTGGGCCCGGTCCTCTTCACCTTGCTTGTCTTCTTCTCAGTCGGTGAGACAGCGGCTGGAGCCGGTGCTTCCTCTGCCATGTTACTTGCGTAGTTTACTTCCTGCGTAGTCGGTGTATATGTACAAAAGTAGTGATAATACATACATGATGCATCCATGTGGCCGTGTGGGGTAGTATGAAGTAATCACAACTCCAAAGGAAAGTGTCACACATGAAAGCATTATTAGCCACATTACAAAAACGATGTCATCTTCAAAGGAAACTTATCGACGTGGCCAATATGGCTCCTACAAGTACTGCAGTGTCAGGTTTCTTGAGCCAGTCCCCATGTACACAGTGAAGGAGTTCTTAATGCTAAAACCTTCTATTATCAGCTATGTGTTCTGAGCTTGGGCTGATGGATGGGCAGCATCCATCTAATGTGTTACTATAGAAACAGCCAGGCATTATGAGTTAATGCCTGCTGCTGACTGGGCCTAAGATTTATGATCATCTTAAAGAAGAAGGCTCCGGCCTAAATGTTGCAACAGGCATAACTATGACAATGCAAGTATCTCATCGTTCATTCAACATTACTATTAAAGAGACTTGGTTTCATAAAATGATCTGTGTAGCACATTGTGTTTTTTTCCTTTTCCATATTTCTTTATGAACCACCAAGAAAAACGTCTTGATGAAGACCAAATCAAAATGCAATGCAAGGCAAAGGAGCAGCTGGTCCAAGACTTGTCTCTGCTCTTCATGCCACTGCCTGCTTTTGTGCACATATTGCCATTAAAATATTTCACTTTCACAACCTTTTTTGGATTTTACATTCTCCTTTTTGTCATCAACTCCTCCTGTTGACATGATTTTCAGAGTCATAATCTTTTTTCTTTTCAATAAATGACTTAGCAGTTCATTAGAGACAACTGCATATCACAAGGTCCCCAGAGCCCAAGGTTATGACTATAGATAACTTGTTTTTATAACTAACTTTTTTTTCCAGCCACAGCTGCTAACCCAAAAGATATTCAGTGAAGTTTCATTTCAAACAGAGAAAAGCACCAAATCTTCACCCATGTCTCGCTTTTCAATTAACACATTTTGTCATGTAGTAATAAGAGCTTGCATTTTAATCACATAATGGATCTGGTATTGTTCATGCTGCCTCACAGACACTCTGTCACAGCTAACTGGGACACTTAACGAGAGGAGGTCTGAGCCATTGATAATGGTATGAATAAAACCTATGCAGACAGCATGAACAGGCAGTAATAAATGTGACAGTGAAATTGGGAGGTGTCCAACGTCCGGTCAGACATTTACTTTTGCCTCAGCGAAGTTCATGATGCAAAGTTTGTGGGTATGAGAAAGCAAATGTGAAATACTACGCTGACCTTTTGTGACTGATGACAGAGCGAAATTTGGCAGATGTGACTAAATGCAAATGGAAGCAAAACAATATAAATGGCAAAACAAGCCTGCGCCCATCATCTGATAGCCGACAGAGTTATAAGCTACGGGTCTGCGCCGAGCTCGATAATACGGTCGCCCCTATCGGCTGACAGCGAATGTCACTGCAAGCAAACATAGGAAATTGTGCCTTGAAGTTTTGAGTAATTGAATTTGTAAAAGTCATCTTATTACCCTATAATGTGATATGCAGATTCAGAGGGGTTTGCAATTCACAAAATGATCGAATTGTGAAAATCAAACTGTAAAACTGCCACCATCCTCGCAACATCCTGCACGTGAAAACACACATGCACACACATACACACCCAGTGCATCATTAAACCAGTTTCCAATTTCTCATTGCTCCTGGCACTGGTGTTCCTGCCTCAGAGGAATTCCGGTTGCGTGACTACAAACTCCAGACAGTGCTTTCTTACAAGGATGCTGTGGAAACCTTGCGCTTTGGCTCATTACTCCAACGTCTCCATGACACGACCTGACAGGATTTAAATATCCTTGACAAAGCTTCTCATGGTGACAGAATGAATGGGGAGGCATCCCCATACTCAGAGCTGTGTATACAGTGGAGGACATAAAACTGCGCTGTGCACATTATGTGACGCATATTTTTAAGACTCGCTAAAGGCGCGCTTGACAAACTGCAGTGCGTTTACGTTTATATGCCATAAGTATAGCAGGAAAGCAAAGGACAATGAAAATAACTGTGCAAAGTAAAACAGTCTTTATGGATATTTCTGCAATTGTGCTAAATCCACATCAGTG
Source organism: Trinectes maculatus (assembly GCA_016785345.1). Lineage (NCBI taxonomy): Eukaryota > Metazoa > Chordata > Actinopteri > Pleuronectiformes > Achiridae > Trinectes > Trinectes maculatus. The sequence goes on from JAFBJQ010000088.1 coordinate 430,477, forward strand.
CCCCAAGCAAATAAAATATCCAAAAGCTGCAGGGCCAAAGCATGACAATGTATTTGAGACGTTTCTTAAGTATGTAGTTAAGAGTTTATGATGGTGTCAACAACCAGACCAGCAGATGTAACCAGCATTAGATATTGTCTGCATACAGTGTGCGATAGTAGAGAGGCATATTATGGAACAAATATTTATAGAGTGCATAGCTATGTGCTGACAAGCTCTGTTAGTATTGTACTTGTATTGTAGTCATATTCTACAATGGTGTCCTGTGGGTGTTGTGTAGATAAGAAGAATCAGACAAAGATTCTTTCTCTGTTTCTTCTTTTCCTGGTGTTTAGTGACGCTTGGCTTGAACTTTCAAGTTCTTCCTGCAACATCGCACTACATTATGTTCTTCTCTGCAAATCTATGCCATCACGTTTACCAGACAGAGCGTCAGTCCATCATATCCTACCTTTTTGGCTGTCAATGACAAAATTGCCCTCCTCGTTCCCTGTAGCGATCTTATACGTGATCCCGTCTCCATCAGGGTCCTTCGCAAGCACCGTGGCAACAAGTGTGTTGGGGCCTGCGTCCTCCGAGACGAACGTTCGATATCTGGAATAAAAAAAACACATATAAACGCATAATCAGCACCAGGCATGACATCACAAAACACAAATGGCTGTGTACCCAACTATAAAACTACTGGTTGCCATTTGCCCCTGAGAAGTAAAGTGGGCTAACCCACTGAGTTGACTGTATCTTTCTACAACACAGGCATTTCTAGGTGGGAATTGTGGGATAGCCTACTTTCCTTTTCAAGGGCACACAGGAGTCATTTGAGTGTTACGTGTAAATTCTTCTTCAGACCAACCATACCTACTACAGTCTATGACGTCAGAAGCCATAGAGTAATTTCTGATTCAGTTCAGGAGTCTTTGAATATCAAATTCAATTAAGGCAAGTAAACAGTAATGAACCATGTTAGCTCTAAAAAACCAAACCGGTGTTAAATGCAACAGGTGTGAGGTGGCAAACATCAAGGACCTAAACACAGTGATTGACCAAAAAATCACAGCTTTGGCCATAGTAGCCTGAGGCTCTCTGCTAGTTCTCAAATCTGACATCATGTCATGGCTTTGCTCAGTCTGCTCGGCAATAGCTGGACTGGAGCTTGTGGTTCACACTGTGACCAAAGAAAGGTTCATCAAATGTTTCCAACTGTAGCCACAAGAGGCCTGCCTGACTTTGAAGGGAAGATAAGAAGGGAAGAAAAGGTAAGTGGTTGTCAGTTGTGATCCCACAGTACTAGGCATAAAAATGAGACACGTTTAGTTTGCTACATGTAGCAGTGATTTTCAGCACTCCAGGTCGAGTCTCATGTGTTTAATGAGAGAACACAGCATTGCCAGTTTCCTGTTCAGACAGGTCGTTATTTGTCTTAGAAAGAGCACGAGGTGTTTATTATTAGTGTTACATATATCCAGGGGTAGGGTAGTGTGAGATGTGTTTGTTCCTATAGATTTGTTTATAAACCTAATCCCAACATGATAAATGGGGTAGAATATAATGTGTTGTAATGTATATATAATGAAATATGATGTTATATGTTATAATATATCCTATATTAACATTTACATTTAACATTTACCGGTACATTTAATAATACAATAAACACTGACATTTATGCTTATATTAAAAGATGAATTTCATGTTTGTTACAGCTTTGAATGTTTAATTTTCTCATACATTTATAAGTCATACAAGTCATTTTTCCAAACTGAATTTAAAATCAGGGTTTATTTATTTTATATCAGAAATATTAAAATAGAAAGTGTTTGGCTGCCATCACTACAGCCAGAAAGTGAGTGCCCTGATACATCTCATTTACACTATTTCTTATCAAGCGTTTTCATGTATAATTAATAAATGTCAATTATTGATATCGCCATTAATAATTCATTTTATTTTAATTATAATTAATGTTGAAGATAGATTTGAAAATCCACATACGGTTTTTGAGAGGAACCATCTTTGTTGTAGCGCTGACCCTGATGACAGTTCCCTGACGACATTACTTACAGTGTCTAACAGAAATGCAATAAAAACCAAGCATAACAATACTTACAGCCTGATATAACCATAGTGCTCTGTGTAATTCTGTCACTCCTGCAAGGTTTATTCATTTTTCACCGAAAACAAGGGCCTCTCATTAGGAGCTGAACACTGCCATCATGTTCTGTCACTGTCGTCTTTCCGCCTCAACGACTGCTGGACCACTTCTGCCTGCGACGATCACTGACGTGCCACTTGTTTTTGCTCTGTTTGCCGAGTGTTGTTGCGGCATTTAAGTAATTTCAGCTCACGTGTGCAAGCCGCACACTTCTCTGCAGATCAATACGCAAGTCAGGTGAGGAGAGATGTTGTGCTGTGCTTCTTTATTATGGAGTTTCTCTAGGGTACGTATGGTGCATTGATCAAACAGCTTCCACTTGTGGTCTTAGGAAGCTATTTGAAAAGATCATTAGATAATTGTCTGTATTTATCTCACCTGAAAGCCAGACAGAACTAAACCACCCCCCTCCCCATTGCTGCTTGCAATTTGCAAAATTACAGACGCTGTCAGTGGTGCTGAAATCATGTATGTCTCGTTCATACAGACAACGTAGCTTCTTTTGTTCTGACTCCAAATAAATTGTGATTCCTTTTGCATTACAGATGCAGACAGAATAATCATTATGCATTCAAACCGAGTTGGCTTACAATTAGGATTATGATTACACGCAGCCTGAACTGGCATCATCGACTGATGTTGGCCTGTAAATTGTTCTTCACTGCAAAACAGCTATGTGATGTGCTGGAAACTTCCACCATGAATGACTTTGATTTACAGAGTTAATAACAAAACAGGAACTGTATCAAAGAGTTAGAATGAGCTTATTTAACTTATGTATCAAGTGTAATTTAAATTATTGGATTCTAGTTCCTCAAATGTTAGGAATTATTTTTTTAATATTTCGAGATTACAAATCGATTGTCTGAGTTTACTTATTCCGTTGGTAAAACCAGTGGGGTCTGGGAATCATATCACACTATCCTCTGGGGGGAATGGCAAATGGGTTAACTATCTACATGCTATATGACAATAAGACCCAGTCAATAAGGTGGGATTGTGGTGAGATTGCTTTGTCCAAAACAATTGTTGGTTGTGCTCCTGATGTATACTAATTATACCATCTGACCTATACGTTATTAGTTTCTTTAATAGGAAGCCAACACCATTGTAAACAAACAATACTCTTCACACCAGTGGCGCTTAACACGTTCGTTTTCTCATCTGCTCTCATTCTAGAGAGTCCACTAAAATATTTGAGTGTGTTAAACATGTTTCTATAGGAGCCATAACGTCACATATTAGGAACACATTAATATAATGCAGTTTTTAACTGGAAGTACTAATCACAGAACTAAGTACCTGTCCTTAGTAGTGATACATGTACTTTCATAAGTACACAAAAAGAAGACAATGATTCACTGAGGTTGCAAAAGATTTCAAGTTAATCCTTCTTGACACGTAAATCATGTGTGTGTCTGACGGAGAGAGAGAGACAGAGAGAGGGGGAGAGAGAGAGAGGGGGAGAGAGAGAGAGAGATCACTGAGAGAGAGCATAAAGCCCAGCAGACAAGTGACGGAGAAATGCCTTTTACTCGACCACAACTCTAATTTGGCTGCAATCAATTGGAAAATGCCTCAGACATACAATACCATGCACTAATTACTTTTTAACTTTTTTTTTTCTGCATTCTGGCGGTCAGGGACAGAACGGGACCAGTCCTTTGGGCTGGTGCCTGATGTCAGTTGTGAAAATGAATTGCTGAATTTAATTACTGAGTTTGTTTACTTTATCCAGATAAGGAAAGGGAAGGGGAAATTATAGACGTCGGTCAGCTGATTCACAAAACTGCTGCTCACTGACTTATTTATTTGTTGAAATGAGTCCTCTTTTATTTAAATACTTTTGTCCATCAGTACGTATAATGGGATATTTTTATTTATTAGTGTAATTACTGCTTATACTGTATGTATTATAGAATAAAATGTCATAGAATAGAATATTTGGGAATTTTATTGATTGACAAACTTCTGCAATCATTATAAATTGACAATTATAAGTCGGGTAAAGATAAATAATGATATATTAATAATGTCACTGTAAAATGAGATGATAAGATCTGAATAATTAATTTCAATTACTGTGTGATTGAACTATCAACAATATGTGTTCTTATTAATGGTAAGAAAATCACATAAATTAAACATACTTATGACTACAATGAACTGAAAGCTACTTTATCAGTAAATGCAATATATGTTTTCAATGTATGTTGTTAGCATTAGATTTGATCCTGTAACAGTAGCAGTAACAAGTGAAACAGACAAATCAGCAGTGAAGCAGCAGTGGTTTGCTAAAGCAGGATGATAAGTGAGGCCTCTGACAGATTAAATATAGCATCTTATTAAAGTCGTGGGTTGGATGTATGTGTGTGTGTGTGTGTGTGTGTGTGTGTGTGTGTGTGTGTGTGTGTGTGAGCAGAGTGTTTCATGTGAACTCATTTTATGAGATTTGCTTCTGTTAATATTCTTAGGACATGTCTGCTGGGTTCTGGTCTGCGTTCCCCTGTGGAGTCTGACGCCTCAATCTGTTGAATCTGAAGTATGTTTTTATAAGGGAGAATCCTTGAGGGTTAAAATTAAGAAGCAAACAACAAATTTCCTCAAACATATTCAAATTGGCTGAAAAGCATCAGAGACTTACACCCACACAGGACAACATGCAGAATTACATTCAAATATATGTGTCTCTCTGAAGACTTTCATATTCTCAGCAGTGTCCTGGTGATGGATTCTGATCATATTTGGGCTAATGACTTTACTTGGTTTATTTGAAACTAGAGATTGACTGATATGGGTTTTTCTATAGCCGATGTTGATGCCGATGTTTAGATCGTGTGCTGCTGATTTTTTTGGCCGATTTCTTTGGCCGATATCTAGACGTTTTTCGATTTATTTGCATGTTTCAAAGTCACACTATTAATAGCAAGTGGATGCACAGCATTTCTGAACTTAACATCATCATTTACTGAACACTGACTTGAACCAGCTCTCGAATCTTAATTTTGTGCACTGCATGGTATTAAAATGAAAATTTTAGTTAGTTAACCAAACATATCAATAGATTGACCAAATATTATAGTATTATAATATAAAAAGGAATGTGCTTTAATTTGAACTCAGTTGCAGTCCCTGTGTCTTCCTCAGTCTACCCATGTATCAATGAAAGTTTTCAGTACACCCAGTTTAAGAACCGTGGGTTGTCATGCAGGAAACACAACTGTTCTGCATATTCTCCGGTGGTTACGCAATAATGAAGACCTGGCCTTTAAATCGGTGCTGAAAAACACGGATATCGGCCGATGCCGATTTAAATCATTTTGTCAAAAATCGGCCCTGATCAATCGGCCGGCCGATATATCGGTCTATCTCTATTTGAAACCTACTTAGTCAGCCGTATAAATACTACATATTGCTAACATTATCCATATTTCTGTGTGTTTGATCACCCTGTGATATGATGTTAATATGAAGACAGGAGTCTCATCAGAAGCTGAAGGTGAATCCACTCTGGTTTCTGTCTGTACTCAGTTGTCTTTAATACTCTGTACTGTCATTCCATCACATTACAAGTTTCAGCCTTTCACTTGAACATCAGTGTGTATGTGACTTCATTTTATACCAAGTCATTTGAGTTGCCTACCCACATACACACATGGCACAGTCACCAGTAACACGACTCATATCGAATTCCTGAAACTAGATGTGATAACTGGTCAAGACAATGGCTGTGGATTTCCACCCTGGAGCTGCAGTGAACATATCCTGTCAGCTGGTAAGATGAGACTTTCCATATTGTTTCACGATAGCGAACTACTGGTACTCGTACCCATGGTGTTATAATGTATCTGAGGAGCCAGCTCTGTTAATTATCTGCATTTTGCAAGTTAGGTTTGCTGAGGTATTTAAACTAGAGAAGGACCAGGGAGCTGCAGGCGAGTCACAGACAATGGAGGCATAGCTAATTTGCATATTCATAGATCCACAAAGAATAAATGAGCCAAAGGTGTAGAATTACATCCAAGCCAAACTAATTTTAAGGCCATCAGGGGGGGAAAGTACTAAATAATCAGTTTAATCAAAACCAGGTTAGAAAGTTCCAGCATTGCTCCACAGAGACTAAAAACAGGCCATGAGAAATATATTGTATGAATCTAATATGATTTGGTGGAAAATGTGTCCCAGAACAATAACAATGCGATAATGCCTGAGCAGAGTTATGGAGAGATGACACCTGACACCAACATAACATGACAAAGATAGTAATGAAATATTTTTTACAAACATTGATCAGATTCTTAGACATTACCATTGTTATAAAATGCTGATGCACAAAGTTGGGCACTGACAACACATGGTTTAATGGAAGTAAGAAATAGGAATAGGAAAGTTGCTTGTTGTCTTTATGTGTTTGCTGGTCTTTTGATTGGTCTCATGTTTGCTCTATGCGCATATGTCTGTCATAACAATGCTTCCTGCTGAGAGTTACTGGCACACGTTTATGCCACTGACACAAATGATGTTTCACATCCCTGGAATCATAACTATATAGACATGAACACACCAATACTGTGTGGACAGTATTGCTAGAAAAGTGCAGGAGGCCTCCTGGGGTGGTTTCCAGGGCAACAAGCAGGTGATGCTAGGTATAGTAA
>JAFBJQ010000088.1:439783-553392 GCA_016785345.1 Trinectes maculatus
CATATAAACATATATACAGTACTATACACACGCACACACAAAATCAGCTTGTTTCTGTTTTCTCTGCTCATTCTTGTTGGCCTATCCAGCTGTCCAACAGATGTTTCGTGGCTAGGCAGAGATGGTAACATGTGGTGGAAATGCGCCACAACAATATCACTATTATTCTCATGGTAGCATCATATTAGCATATAGACTTCAGAGTCAAACACCATCAGTTTTCATCATTTTGTCAAACCTGTTCAAAATGAATAACCAAAGCATTATTTTGCATGGACAGATTTTGCAAATGTAACTCACCAGCAAAAGTGCAATAAGTCATTTTCCTCCAGTGTCAGCAGATAAAATCCATCAGTAAATTAGGACATACAAAGTTGATGTAAAACATGAAAGCATATTATTGTCTGAACTTTGTCGTTTTTTCAGTGACTATGATATGAACATTTTTGTCAGTAATAGCTGCACAAAAGCTGCTGAACAAATACAACTCCAAACAGGTCTTTAGGAGTGAAATGCTGCAGTAGCAGTTACAGCAGTTTGTCTACCTTTAGCCTGCTTCCAAAAATTAAAAGCGAACAATAAGTGCAGACAAGAGCTGATGTCAACAGAGACACAGCTGTGCATTTGCTGAGCTCTCCTGTTAAAAGCACTCAGACAATGCTATTTCGTTATGCTACTCTTCCCCTTTTCACCTTTTCCCTGTAATGTACCACTCTGGTTTGTTCAGAAAAATGAAATGGCATCAGGCGTTTCTTGTAAAAGCCATTCCGTCTATAACAACAGTATTCTAGTGTGAAGTCATAAAGAGAAAAAGAAAAAGTCCCTGTATCAAAAAAGAACAGTACAGTCTGTCCTTTTAATGTTTTTTTTGGTCCTTTTATTATTATTGAAGCACAGCTTTTACTATAACCAAGAAGAGGTCAGATAAAGTGATGCTTCAACAGATGTAGATGTTCAGCTCTATGCACTTACAAGTGGTAAGTGCTATGTGCACAGCAGGAAGTGAAACAGTCGTCATTCTGCATATTTCTGTCTCTACATCACACACGGAGCCAGGACTCGCTCGGCCACAAATTGATTGCCTTGCTGAAACTGTAAAGACCACCTGGGATTTGAATAAGCATATTTCCTGCTAACAAGAACATTTCACTATCAAACTCCCAATTCTGCAGTTCACCTTACATTGCATTTGGCTCAAGTGCACCTACACGCACGCATACACACACACACACACACACAGGAAACACACATAATCTCCATGCAATCTCCATTTCTCAAAGTTTGTGTCAGTTACTGAACAGCGTTTCCATGCTGCAGCAAATCCTTGGCGGTAAGTAACACGCTTCAAAACATATCAATACTCATTAAACAAACATTTACTTTTTTCAATTTGTTATTTGACTGTTATTTGAGTGTTTGGAAAGAGACTGGATTGACTGAGCTAAATGCAGTGTTTTTTTAGACATGTTGTTTTTGAACAGTGTCCTTCAGTCTTTCATCAACCTGAAATAAGCTAAACTGAATTAAATTAAAAAAAAATCTTCTTTTTCTTCCCCCATGACGTTCTAAAAAGCAAAGGTACAGTATTCTTAATGCTGCTGAGCAAAAATCGGACCTATCATATAGGATCACCCCAAAGGATAGGGGATATAGGATACATTTTCAGTCACATTGCTGTAAATCCATTCTTGACAAAAAGGTGATCCAACTCACATTGCACATTGCAGTCACATGGCGACTAACGCCACATTGACTGCTTTAAAACAAATCAGCAACACTGTAAAAAGGATGTATGCTTCATCGTTCCATTTCCATTTCCATTAGTTTACAGCTGACAAAAATAACTTCTGTATATAATACTGTATCTTGATTTACGTTTAGCAGAGGAAAAAAACGCATTGCACAAGGACAAACTGCACTAAATTAATTTGTACTCTGCACTATGGTTTAACTGTAACTGATGTGAGTATACTGTATGTATAGCTATACTGCACCACAGCACTGGTTACAGTGACTGTACTTCTGAGCTGAAATGCAGCTGTTATACTGCTGCAAAGTGATGAACAAGCTCTTATCCAATGAGGACGGGTAGAAAATGAATTGTAGAACTACAGGCCGTCCAATCGCAGTGGTAAAGCACACATGTCACCGCTGAGTCAATATTTAATTTACTAAAGTACAGATTTGTACTGTTCAAAGCAACGGTTGAGCATTTATTTATCCATCACTGGTCCCAACTGTGATCTGAAATCAGTATTGTTGTGCTGGCATGGCTACATGGTGCATTTCAAGTTGCAGCTTCCATGTCTCCAGCATATAATGATTTTGCACTGAAGATGGAAACAGCAGGGGCCTCGGATCTCTATGGAAAGTGGTATAATTGGCTTGCTTGGTACTCTGCCGTTTCTTCTCCAACTTGGCAAAGGACACATTTGTCCACTCTCATGATGGCACTGATTATGAGATTACTCGCTTGGGATTTAGCAAAACGATGCTGGATGCCTATTCCCCCTGCTCATTTAACCAAATCGGGTGCATTTTACCCTGCTAAGGGAAATTTAGGTGGACAACCAACAACACTGGAGGTGGTGTTGCCTTTATTTGTTGTAGCGAATAAATGTACACATGTTCAACATTTGTTCAATAAAACTTTGAGGGCTCCCTATATGGCTTTTAATATTTGTTTGTCACCACAAATACTCATATTGGTATGGATGGCCCTCTCCTCAGTCTTAACCCAAACAAACAAACACATTCATATGCATGGGCAGGCACGTTTGCATGCACAATCACGCACACACACAAACACACAGAGCGGCACAGCGGGGGGATCTTCTCTCGCCTCCCTTGGTGCACCTGTTGAAGGCGACACACTGAGAGTCTGCTGTGCCTCCTACATCGCACACCTGACTTCTCATTCACATGCTGCACTAACCAGGAGTCCCTTGCATTTCGAGTGTTTGTTTTGTGCAAAATGATCCTTTATTATGTACAAAAACGAGACAGAATTACTCCAACAGTATCTCAGTTGTACAGATAATAGAGGGCTCCATAAACTATGAATTACATTTTGAACTACCTGTCTATCATAACTCTGTTATCACTTCCACAGTATGTTTAATAGCTTTTGCTTAAACCTCCCTATCTGTAAATGTCCTTTCAATTAGGAATATTATTATTATGACTCCATATCTTTATATATTGAATATTGCCTTTGCATAGCTCATGTAGCTGTCTACTGTTGATCTGTTTGCTTTGATGCTTTGCTTTGGCACTGGCCTGAAAACATAGTTAATTTTCATCATGGCCTTGTCTCATAATAAAACTCTGTAAAGCACTGTGACATGGTCTAACCACAAGACACTCATCTCCCTCCCACTGTCTCATAGTACTGTCCTGGCAAACAAGTCAAATTAATGAAGTAAAAAAGGAAAAATCTAAATGAACCGATGTAATGAGGTTTACACCAGCTCTTGGTAAAACCTCAATCTGATATACCTTTGTGTTGTGATCTTAATTAAAACAAGATCAGAATTTCTTTTCAGATGTACACAACCTCTTGTTCAGTTTTATAAAAAAATATTATAAAAAATAATTTTTAAAAATTATGATTTTTAAAAAATATTTAAAATGATTTACTGCCAAATGCTTATCTTTATAACAATAGTTGTGGGGATGACTTTAATGACCACGTCACATAGAGGCAGGGACATGACACAATCAGCACTTCCAATTCCAATGTTTTCTGCCTGCAGTCTGGTTAGCACTTACAATGAGCTGTCATAACTGCAGCCATCAATAATGTACATCCAGCATGTGGTGTTTTATATCCCCACGTTTAGTTTCCGTCAATAGTAATTTGCAGTGCTGTTGGTATTTCCATTTTTAGCCTACAGTAAGTAAACCTGTTTTATTATGTCTGGAGCATTACTGAACATTACTGAGCAATCCTCAGCTGCTTTTACATTGGAAATACTATGTATTACCACCTTTTCACATGTTAAAATTATTTCAATTCATAAACAGTTTGCACAAGTCACCTTAATGAAGAGTTTAAAGAAACAAGTTAAAAAAGTATTTTTTTTGGCAATAGCCAAAAACAGCAACCATTACTTTTCCCTATGAAGCTTTAAAATGCAAAACGCACTGCATCATTTACTTTCAGTAACATCAGAGCAACAGTGTGTAGCCTTCATTGTGTTTTTATACCCTAAAACTGTTATATTTGAATGAATTTGGTGGAGTTAAAGAGCACAATAACAACAAATGTCCTTCAGTTTAGTGATTTTATGAGAATGCAGAAAGAAGAAGAAATCTGTTCCTCTTGCAACCGTGGGTTAAGAAAAGTGTCGATTTTATGGTGAGATGTGATTTTTTTTGCTGTTTAAAGCAAAAACAAAAAATGGGAAGTGTGCAATGTTATGGATGGGACATGAAAGACATGTCTGTTGAGATTTGTGCGGGCGTCTCACCTTGCAGCAGGGAGGTTGCTGTCGTCACAGTCTCTGGCACGCCATCTTTGCTGTAAATAGACTGGAGGAACTCTGGAATGCAGTCGTTTTCATCGACAATAACAACCCGTACCTGAGGGAGAATGGAGGAGAGATTGAAAGACAGACAGAGACATGGAAAGAGTGAGAGGGGTGGAGTGTAACCTTCACCAAAACGCAGTCATCAAATCCAGTGTCACAGAAGGCTAAAAGAAAAAAAACATTGATGCAGTGTAATTATTCTACTTCTTATTATCTGAACTATGTCAAAATACATCTGGATTATTTTTCACATCAGTCTGGAGTCATGAAACTGTCGGTGAATGTGGGATGACTTCAGGCACCGGCTGGTTTCCTTTGAGTTCAGAGTGTATTTGATCTGAACGTAACCCAAATTAACCCCATCCCGTAGCCAGAAGGGAAGCCTCATCTCAGCCTCCTCTACCCGCGTGACCCCTCCGGTTTATTTACCCCCGCTCAGCCAGCGAGCCGCTGCACAGTCAGGACTCGGGTCCTTTCTGTGGGTCAGCAGACGCTGCAAACTCATGCAGGTTTTTTTTTTTTTTTTCAGAAGCACTGAGCTAACAAATGAGAGGGGATTACTGTTCAAAGATGGATTTGTTTGGTGTAAGCAGAGAGGTGTGTCTGTCTGCGTCTGTGTGTGTGTGTGTGCGTGACACACTGTAATGCTGCTCCGTTTCGTTATGGACACGAAGGCAAACACAGCATTTTGTACCAGATGTTGACGGCCTGACTGCAGCATTCAGGAGGAATAAATATGGCGAGACCATCTGACCCCACCCACCCAATAAACCAAAAAAAAAAAACAGTGGTACACACAAACACTGTTTACGCCGGTGCGCACATACACAAACGGACAGACACATGCATTTAGTGATTTGTAAATACCAGTGGTATTAAGTGCTGGTAGGTAAGATGAAATTCTGTAATATCAGTTAATCCTTCAGCAAAGATCAGCTCCAAAGCAACGGAAAACAAAATAAAATCTGACCATGTCCACTCCCAGGGGTGAGTCATGTGTGTTTGCCAGTGGCTGTCAATCTTTGTTTGTCTCTCTCTGTGCGTGTGTGTGTGTGTGCGAGTGTGTTGCATGCCAGAGTGAGTGAGCCAATATGATGTGCCAATATGACAGGGAAATGGTGAGAGTACAGCAAGATATATGAACTTATACTATCCGTGTATAACGCCGAGGAAAAGCAAGATTGAATGAGAAGAGAGGGGAAGTCAGCCGTAATAAAGCGAGATGAGCTTAAACACACCCGCACGCACACACACGCACACACACACACACACACACACACACACGCACACACAGTTGGGCCGGCTCCTGGCAGGTCTCAGGCTGGTTAGGTAACTAATGGTGCTGATGAGTTATCACTCCTGCAGGGAGAAACTTGGAAACTACCTGCAAATTAAAGTCATGCTCAGTGGCTCCAGTCCACACATACACCGCCTCTGCTCACTATTCTGCCAGACAGAGATAGATTTCTGAAAAGTGGAATAGAAATCAAGTAAAAAGAGAAATAAAATGGACATGCAGAGAAACTGAAAGCCCTGGCATTATCTCTAAAGTTTCTAACATCCCTAAATGTATACCCACATTTCCCCCTCACTATTAAAGCTAGTAAACATTAGTAAGAGAATGAGGGGATACATTATGTACATTCACACATGTGGGGCTGGTTTATTGCATCAAAACAGACTGTTTATCTTCCTCTGGAAAAAAAAACTTTTGACCTTTCACTCAATATTTTCCATATGTCCAACAAAAAGCCTGCAAAATGAGAAGATCTTATTTCCTGTTGTGATTGGTTACCATTCTCAACACTATGATTGTACATGGGGAGACCACACTCTGGGTACATGTGGCTACAAATGGGTGCAAAGACTTGACTTTCCAGTGTGTGTGCAGGTGTTGTTTTTTAGAGTGAACGGAGGAGTGAGGCTGATGCAAACAAGTTAAAGCCACCTTTCTTCTTTTAATAAGGCTACCTGCTACTTTTCTTGTCAAATGGCAGCCGAGGTGTTTCCATACGTACTGCCTGTTAACAGCTGCTGCAGCGTGGCATTAATTAAATGTGTGATAAAAAAACACACAGACTGTTTTTTTAGAAAGTGCCAGGGCAATTACAGATATACAGCGTGTGCCAAAAGCACATAAACAATAAATAATGGTGAGAGCATCTGAACAGAAAGTGTTATGGAGGATCACGGTGTGCAGTCGTCTAAAGCGGTTACCTCACAGTTAGAGCACAGGATCAAAGTTACACCTTCCCTGAGCTTTCACTTGCATAATAAATCTAATCATTTCCCATCTTTACCTCAGAAAGGTACAGCACGTTTCAATATTTAATCAAACACATTTCTGTGACCAATCATTCGATTCAGATCTATCATATTTCAGAATAAATCTTTTTATATTTCAAAAAGTGATTTGATTATTAACTCGATGTCAAATTGTGTATTTTAAAATGAGATCCAGTGGCATCAGGTCTGATATCACACATCGTTCGGTACAGAAACTACAGGGCCCTGAGATGTTACTGATCGGTGTGATTTGGATGTACTGTTGAAAAGAAACATTATATATAAGAGACATTATATTTAGTAAAACTATGAATAAAAATATCATGAATGAATAATTTAACAAGCAGATGTGGGGGTCTGAGTATGTATCCTTCCATCCTTCTATCGTATACTTTACCTATAAGCCACTTAAGCTTTGTTGTTGCCATTCAGGCCTCCATTATCCTCTCAATTGTTCCAATGTGATGTAATGACTGATAGTGTAATTCTATCCAGGAGGCAGGAAAAGCAAGTGTAGGGGCATTAAGGCTGATTTAAAGCACGCAGCATCAGTGAAAGGTTTACTCTGTCAACAAGATTATCCTACACAACAACGCTTTACCGCCGCTGATATGGAATGTTTAACACTCAGCACTGGCCTGTAAATCCTTCACTGATTCAAATCAACGAAAGCACTTTCAGATAAAAAAAAAAAAAACAACAGCGTCGAAAGTATTTCTGACAGGACACACGACTACATGAGTTTGGGATGCGAAGGAACAGACAGTGTGAAATCAAAAATCTGAAAACAGACATCACTGCATCACAAGCAGACACACACAGGGGCAGACACACACAGGGGCAGACACACACATACTATCGATTCAATCTGGAGGTGTTGAACTGCACAGACAGGGCCTGGGGTTGTTGGTCTTTCAGCTCAGGGATTGGAAATTCAAAAGGCTGACGCTGAGTGCAGAGGGCACGCACAGGGCCGAGGAGGCTGGCACCTATAGGCCACGGATGTAGGCACACAAGGGCACATGCTTTCATCATCTGCCTTTCTCTTGTCACCGCCTACCCCTTCTCATTCCTTAATGATTCTCTGTTTCCTTCTCTCTCTCTCTCTCTGTGTGTGTGTGTGTATGTGTGTGTCTGCAATCCGCAGACGCCCAGAGCGGAGCAGCTGAGGACAGATCGGTTCAGCGGGACATGTTTTAGCCCGAGGCCAGAGTAATGATGGAAAGCAGACCAGATGCATCGATGCCTGCAGCGGTCCGCCGCTGTTCCCCCTCACTTCCTGACAAAATGAGGAAGTCATCGGGAATCCCAGAGCAGTCATTCCAAAAGGAGAAGTCTATTTGGGTTTGAGAAAGACGGTGCTTGTGCTTTTGGCAAAAAAACAAAAAAAATGGATATGTACACTTTTCGATCAGGTTGAAGATTTTAATGGCCTTTTGCAATCGATGCACATTGAGGGCACCGCATAAACCCCCCTAAAAAAAAAAAACAGACCAATCCCAAGGCCTTAAAACCACACGATCATTTCAACTGCATCAATCCCAACTATTACCAACCTGTAAATCAATTAACTCCAAAGGCTGAGATGCACATTCACCTCAAAGCCGTTCTCAGCGTCTCATGGGCTTTCACAACCATGTGTGGATATTCAGTTGTTTGCAGGATAAATCACACTCAATAAATGTTGCTTAAAAGTAATCGACAGTGTCTTATAATACAACAGGTCATAGTTGTGCTGCATGAGAAAGAAGTAAAATGTAATCGCTCCTTTGGTAAAAGACTTGTTAAGTTGAAGACCTGTCACATACTGTTTGTCGTGTGATGTGCCGTCGGTGTAACAACCATGCAATGTCAGAAGTCTTCCAGTTTTGAAGATTATGATTATTATTGTCATAATTCATTGTATTTGAGGGAGGAAACGTGACTGTGAATTCAAGTCATGCACACACAAACCTCTGCTGCACAGCTCATGGCGTCCAGGCCCTCGCTGGCTCGCACCAGCAGCAAGTAGCGATGCTGGTCGCTCTCGTAGTCGATAGGGCGGGTCAGGCTGATTTCACCCGTCTCTGCTGCGATGGAGAAGAGGCTGCTGGGATTGATGAGGAGGCTGTAGCTGATTGGTCTCTTCTGGAAGGAGACAGCAGGTGTGACCAGGAAGCTGTAGAGACATGGAGACTAAGGTCACCACTGAGTGGAAGCAGCAGCTGAGGGCACAGCATGTTTGCATCAAGCGTGCATGTTAGAGAAGTGGACAGATGTTTTCAGTACAGTAGGTGATAGATCATAACGTGAACCAAAGAACCGAGGAACAAAGGTAATATTATAAGCAGCAGTAATGCGGGATGGTTTTATTGTTTGAGCAGTGACAGACAATGGCTGCAGGCCGAGTTCGAATTTTGTGGCGGAGTAAAAAAGAGTCATGGAGCACAAACCAGATCTGGCCAATGGAGAACAATACAGTTAGCAGTAAAGTGTGCGGCAGTGTGTGCCAAACAAACAAAGAAAATAATAAAACAGACCCAAGTATATTAAAGGTTCTGGGAAGAGTAGATGAAGACTGGAGGAATGGGATGAAGTAAAGGAAAGTGGCACTGAATATATTAAGAGAGTAGGGGTTGGTTTACTCAGCCATGAAATGCTGAGCTGAGCTGATTTGTTGATTTGTTATTTCTCACGGACCCATATACAATATCCAGCAACAGACATTCTACTGGTTCACCAGATGTGTCAGTCACACCAAAGGAGCTGGAGCAGAGCAATGGGTAATGAGACTTACAGAACACCAGTCATAACTGTGCCATGTAATCCAGACCTCAGTGTGTGTGTGTGCGCGTGTGTGTAAATCAATAATTGAAGGCTGCAGTCTTGCTCATGTGCTTCATATAATAACACTGGTGGCTAAATCTGTCATCCTTGTAGAACTCAAATCAATTGTAGCGGTCTGTAAAACATGAAGATGTGCTGGCACAGCCAGGGAGAGAGAGGAAATATTGCATGTGCATGAAATATGTATGAAGGACTGTTTTTTTTTTTTTTGCCAAACACATAAGTAGTGAAAAATTAATGCTCATCTGAGTGGATATAAATCATGTTGATGATAGAGAGTCGGAGAGGAGTGCACATGCACACACAGCTCTGCGAGTCCTTAATGCGGATACTCCAACTCCAAACTTAAATACTGTACTTTCTCATGTGTGTGGGTGTATAAACTTTTTCATGTACTTTTTCATGTGCGCGTGTGTTTGTGTGTAAACTCACGGCTGTCCCTCAGGGGTGTTTTCTGGTATGGCGATGGTGAACGAGGCATTTGTGAACTGTGGTGGTCGGGCGCCAGCCACCACGGAGACCACTGCAGGGGCACTGCGGCTGCCCAGCCGGTCAGCAGCCACCACTGTCAGCAGGTACTCCCTGTCCCGCTGCAGCGGGAGGCCTGTCGTTCGTACCTGCCCGCTCTTCCTGTCGACTTCAAAACGACCATCGCCCCCTGCAGGTAAAAGCAACAAGTTTGCAGATTGGAGCTTAATTTGCAATACATTGTCCAGAAAGTGCACGCAAGAACAATTACTTGCTGTGAAAGATATGGAAGGCAAACAGATGAAAGATAAGATACCGAAATAAAAACAATACACAAAATAATACGTAGAACATAAAAGGAATAAAATGGAATGGCTGTTGGCAGCACTCATAATAGCTTCAGTTGTTGTTGACAGAAACAGTGAGAGGTTAGAGGTGACAGGTCAGTATTTGCAGTGCAGATAGTGGCAGAATAGCAGGTCTTCTAACAAAATAACAAGTGGATGAGCTGCAGAGATGCACAGGATTATTCCACGAGGTCAGTTTATCTGTGCTGATCTTCATCCTGTTACTTCCAGACTTCTTCACACCGAGGCTTTCATCTTAAATCGAAGGACTAGTAAGACACAAAACAACCCCTGGACGGCTTCTCTCGATTGGAACTCAGAGTCAAGCAGGGAAGAGGACTACTGGGTAAGGGTACGTGCATGCGTGCGTGCGTGTACGAGTGTGTGTGTGTAAATCCTGCTGCTTTCAAGAGGTGTCAGTGTAAATTCAAGTTGAGCATGGGCTACTGATGTGATAAATACAGATGGACAGTCAGTGGCTGAGATGAGAAATGCAAAGAGCTGGAACTGGGATATTAAAATCTGTGAGTGGTGTGAAATACAACAAAAGAAGAAAAACAACTTTCTTCCAAACGACACTGAATGTGCAAACACAAATAGATTAACAACAACCACATGCTCACACGGCACTACACAGTCACACTGTGAGACGTGTGATTAGGCCTTTAATCGATAAAACATCAATGCAAACCAATGAAAAGTTGAGTCTCGACACTAACATCAATGGTGATGCTTTTTCATATTAATGTCTTTCATCTGTTCACATGCTGCCAGTCCCATGGGCAAAATCAGAAGAGCAGCTATTTATAGGCAGATTCTAAAACAGACAGAAGAAAACCCCTTTTCTTCATCGTATTGTAAGAGCTAAAGACAATGATACATGTGTCACCTCCGTATCATCCACACTAATGCTAATTAGTAATTTAGGGCTGTCCCCTTAGAGCCTATGTCAACTGAATCCAGAGTATGTTGCTGTTTTTTGGGGGACCAATGTGGTCCCCAGAAGTTTCTTAAGAGTGAGCGCTCCTTGATTTCACTCGACTCTGCAGGGTCAAATCTTTTCACCAAATCAAACGGACTGATCTGCTTTCTGAATGTGTCTGAGACAGGTAAAAACAACAGACCTGGACCCAGGCCGAGTCTGAGAAAGCAAACTTCTATGATATATATTCTCTGCTTCCATTTGAAAATCTCGCATCAGCAAAAACACAGAATTATATATTCAGACCTGCCAACATGAATGCATTTTGCATAACTGGATTGCTTATTGACCTCCTACTACGCTCGTACAATTCCATGTTCGAAAGTATGCATGTCGTTTGATCTCGCATTTCGCCAGTTTCAGTCACGTTGTCACCAAGTTGTCACGGAAGTTGATTCTGCCGTTGAGCCACAGATACTGTAATTTCCCAATTTGGGATCAATAAAGTCTATCTATCTATCTATCTATCTATCTATCTATCTATCTATCTATCTATCTATCTATCTATCTATCTATCTATCTATCTATCTATCTATCTATCTATCTATCTATCTATCTATCTATCTATCTATCTATCTATCTATCTATCTATCTATCTATCTATCTATCTATCTATCTATCTATCTATCTATCTATCTATCTATCTATCTATCTATCTATCTATCTATCTATCTATCTATCTATCTATCTATCTATCTATCTATCTATCTATCTATCTATCTATCTATCTATCTATCTATCTATCTATCTATCTATCTATCTATCTATCTATCTATCTATCTATCTATCTATCTATCTATCTATCTATCTATCTATCTATCTATCTATCTATCTATCTATCTATCTATCTATCTATCTATCTATCTATCTATCTATCTATCTATCTATCTATCTATCTATCTATCTATCTATCTATCTATCTATCTATCTATCTATCTATCTATCTATCTATCTATCTATCTATCTATCTATCTATCTATCTATCTATCTATCTATCTATCTATCTATCTATCTATCTATCTATCTATCTATCTATCTATCTATCTATCTATCTATCTATCTATCTATCTATCTATCTATCTATCTATCTATCTATCTATCTATCTATCTATCTATCTATCTATCTATCTATCTATCTATCTATCTATCTATCTATCTATCTATCTATCTATCTATCTATCTATCTATCTATCTATCTATCTATCTATCTATCTATCTATCTATCTATCTATCTATCTATCTATCTATCTATCTATCTATCTATCTATCTATCTATCTATCTATCTATCTATCTATCTATCTATCTATCTATCTATCTATATCTGCATGTAAGCGGAGTGCTTGCTGGTCCCATTTCCTTGTTGACCCGATAACGCTGACCAACCGTCACCCACTCACTCAACCCTCAGGAATATGAACAAGGTTAATCTACTGGCCATGCAGAAGAAACATATCCTACCATCAGACAGGAAGTACTCCACTTCACCGTTGTTGCCTTCATCCCCATCCTGTGCATGGAGCTTGTAGACCAAGGAGCCAGCCGGGGAGTCAGGCGAAACCACGGCGAGGTAGGGAGCAGGAACCATGCTCCATTCTGGGACATTGTCATTGACATCTGTCACAGTCAGCTCCACTCTGACCATGTACCACTCTGGTCCTGAGGAGCCAAGAAGAAAAGGAAAGAGTGGTTGTAAAGGAGAATGTGTTTTGAGTGTGTTTTAATATGAATAAAGAACTCACAACTGAAACGCACAAACAAGTACTGGTCGGGAAAATTCATTACAGTAAACAATAAACTGAGTACATTTGAATTTTGGACAAAACAGGCAATTTAACATTGCCGGAACCAAACACACACACACACACACAGAGAGAGCGAGTGAGAGACAGAGAGAGAGAGAGAGAGAGAGAGAGAGGATAAATAAATGGCTGCAGCACAACACAATCTGGGCAGCTCTGGACTGGCTGCATACTGAACAAAGCCAAGCTTCACACCGCATATTAATAATGAACAATCCTGCTGTTAGAGATGTGGCAGTAAGGTGGTCTTTTACATGACTCCATCGGAGAATTGTGCAACAGCTGATTAAGCAAAGTTGAGTTATTTGGGAAACAAGCAAACGAAAACCCGGTATGATTTTTTTCACCCTATATGAAATATGAAAATGAAACAGCACGTGCAACAACTTTTAACATGACATTCATCGCCTTTCCTCTGCAGATCATCTCCTTCACTTCTCTGACTTGAGAAATGAGTTTATTATCGCCCTCCATCTCCATCTTTCCTGAAAGTGTCAAGAAGACAACAGACAACGGAAATAGGATCCAGCGCTCTCCTCTGAGTCCACCCAATGCAAACAGCAATCACGCTGACACCGGGAGAAAAAAACCCACCAAAGCCCCTCAGGGACATCATCACATGTAAAGTGGCTGCTGTGCAACAGTGTTAGTTGGTCATGGCAGGGAGCATAGGAGTGATTTGAATTTAAGGACTTGTTGAGAGAGAAAATGGACAATTCTTCTGCTGAATAGTTTTTTTTTCTGTAATTGTCCTACACCTATTTACTGTGGACTAAATAACAAGTCCAGATGCCTAATTTCCTCCTCCTTTGCATTTCTCCATTCTCTGGCTGTAATAACAAAGACAGCGAGGGAGATGAGAAAAGGCTGTTGTGTGTTTGTACGGTCAATAATGGAAGGATGTGAGGTGGAAAGAACGAGGGGAGCAGGAGTAAGACCTTGCAATCAAGTAATATAGAGCAGAGCGAGAAGAAAGGAGCCGTCGAGCTGAGTGTCGCATGAACAGGATTAAGAGGGAAACGCAGAGGCTGAGAAATGACCCTGTGGTTGTTATAGAAACAGCAGAACAATGAAAACACGGAAGACAGAAGAATTAAGAAGAGCGAGAGAGAGGAATGAAAAAAAAACCTGGCAAGCAATTGCATAAATCAATGGCAATAGAGAGGAGAGGGAAGAAGGGAACGGGGTGATATTTTCTCCATTAGATGCCAGAAAACCCCATTTTGGCACTATATCCAGTCGGAAACTCTCAACCTCCCACACCAGCTCAGGCTCCTTCCCAACCAGTGACATTATGTTCCATGTCCCTACAACCAGTTTGGTCATCCGAGGATCAGACCGCCAAGACCCATATGGCTCTCCCTATGGGTGGTGCAGGAAGATGGGCCCCTGTCCCTGCTTCGGATCTAGCCCAACCGGTCCCCATGGGCAAAGGCCCAGCCACCAGGCGCTCGCCTACAGGCCCCTTCCCCAGGCCTGGCTCCAGGGAGCGGGCCCCCGGTAACCCTCCAGGCAGGGTATACTGTTCCATTGTTCTCCTTCTCATATGGGTCTTTTTGACCATTCTTTGACTGGCCCTTCACCCATATTAGTATAGTAGTGTCATCAAAATCATAAAAAAACACCATAGTATAGTCTGTCATGAAAAATCATGAAAAAACATTGTAATATAGTATGTTGTCCATACTCATGAAAAACATAGGCTACTATACATAGTATACAATGACTTTTTTTCATGATTTTGGACGACATTTTACTACGATGTTGTCTCATGATTTTGGACGACATACTATACAATAACGTTTTTTTATAATCTTGGACGACCAGCCCTAACTATCAGCTTTGACAAAAAGAAAAGTTTTACATCTGCCCTTTCGCTGCATTTTACAATTGTTAGTTTTTAGTAGGAGCTGTGTACATGCATGAGGAATGTGGAAGTCATTTGCTTGTCAGTGGCCCCGTATAGACCTGGTATTACAGCTTTTCTATATTGCTTTTTACACTTCATGTCATCACAGTTTCAAAACAGTTGACACACAGGTTAAAGCGGATTTGCTCTAATGCTTGCAAAACATTGAACACATGCAACAAAAAGTATTTCACTTGAATGCAATTAAATAAAAAAAATTTAAAAATACATGTATTATATACATGATTTGTGTGTATCTTAACAGTAAAATGAGATTTGAGTCAAAATTGAAAATCCAATACATTTATATGATGATAGTTCATGTTGATATTGAGGTCTTGGTGTCAAATAATCATGTACTGGAAATACTAAGAACTGTAAAAAAAAAAAAAAAAAAAACCTGTTGGTTCTGTATGAAAGGACTGATTATAAACTCAACAGTTTGTTAAAATGTACTCCTTTGTGAACATAACACACACAAACAATGTGTGTGTCCGCTCAGGCTGGAGCTATAACTTATTGTGTCTATGTGTTTTTCAGCTCAGGGTCCTGTCTGTCACTGCTACAGGGCTGACAAGTGTTGCTGGCAGGTTGTTAGGGCTCAGAGGTCTCTCAGTGGGAAGTGCTAGTCCTAATATCACGCTCCACAACACTCTCTATACCCCGCAGAGTTCTGGACAGCATCACCTCCTCAGTCCTCAACAGTGTCACCATGCACATGTTCCTTGTGGAAAATTCACTAAAGATCAGTGTCAGCTGAGCAAAACACTTACCAGAGTGAAAGTCTCATAGCCCTGATGTCTGTGCTTTCAGCAGCTATTAGTCCAGCTCTTCCTCTGATAGGCACAGTGACAAGCTAAAGGCAATTTTCCATTCAAGCGATACTCAAACGTGCTGTTTGAAGAGGAATCTATGTGCTGATACAACTGTCCCAGCAGTCATGTTAAGGCTAATTGAGCAAAGTTATAATTACAGGAGAAATTTTCTCTTTCTTTCTTTTTCCGTTTAACACAGTCCATTTTAACACCAGAAAAACCATCCGTCACCTATTAATATAGGGATCAGGATTTTACAGTATGTCAGTCGGAATCCATAGGAAAGATAGGAGAATGATGTAGTGTGTTACGGTAGATCAATTTCATGTCAAATCCTTTCTCTTTATAAGTAAGGTCTATTAAAAATCACATCATCACATCACATCCAGATGTTCAGAAGTTCTGAAATGTTTCATATATGCTTTTAGGAAAATTATATTTAGCTGTCAGGCATTTACACTGGTGGGAAGACTTTCTGGTGAAAGTAACAGAACTCACCATCAACAGATCCCTTCATCCTCTCCCCCCCCCTGTTTGTTCACAATCTTGTGCACATCCATGGAGATGATTGGATGAGACAGGGGCTGGTGAGATGTCGCCCAGCTGCAGCTGCCACTCTTCAGGCCAGGGTTCTTCTCGCTGTGCCCTCAGGTTAGCTGGGGACGTCCAGGCCAGGCTGCAGCTGACAAATGAGCAGAATCCTGCAGAGCCAATGTCAACTAAGGGTTCATGTCAAACCTTGTCAGCCTCCATCTGCTCAGGATGTGAGACCTAAATTTATCCTCCCTTAAAATGTCTGTCTGGGATCTGTCTTTCTGTGTTTCTGTATCCACCCTAATCTCCGACTTTCCCATTCTGCTTGTTTAGAATAAAGTGTACCACTAAGCGGCCAGTGAGCTTGGAAAGCATCTCATTAGCTACTCCAGGTCTTTGGTTAACTTGTACTTTTCAAAACCTAATTTAAAAATTTTAAATACCACATTTTGGTTGTATACAGTTGTTTATTTAATATTTAAGTTTTTTTCTAGTTGCCTGTACAAACACCATTTTCCAGTAAACAAATTACATTTACTAGGCCTATACGCACTGCTGATGTTGCTATAGTTTAACTGATATTATTACAGCAAAGCAACTATGAACTGACCACTTTTAAACATGCCTCTTTAAACAATACTTTTTTGTTGTTATTACAAATTATTACAACTTCTTGTATTTTTGATTTTATATGTGTTAATTCCGTTGACTGCTTATCAGTGTGGTTATTTCACCAGCTGCCTCTTGCATTATAAATATTTATTCTTAGTATGTATATTTATGTTTCTATTCATGATATACCATGTTTTTCTAGTGTAAAGAATAATGACTGATTGAGTAGGCTGTGATAACACAAGTTAATTACCACATACAATAGAATGACACATAATGTAAGCTGTAGACTTGCCTCGGTGTTTTCGCGTTCCTACTCAAACATGCCATTTTCTACTATCGTGTTTGACAGACTGGTTCCCTTCAAACAGGTTTTTAATTCAGAGAGGGAGATAATATTCATTTTTCTCCGTGTCTGTTTTGATTTTACGGACAGTAAAAGAAGACGCTGTCTCTGGAGGAGCAGTTGTTATCTGGTGTTCTGACAAGCAGATGCTTGGCTGAGGGTTCCTCGTGAGTGTTGGTTCTGATGTGACTCAGACATGATGATGTCCAGCATGCAGAGTTGTGCCAGACAGGCTGCGAAACACAACACTGTTCCTGTCAGTCAGCCACAGGAGCCTTGTTGCCTGATCCAAAACAGAATTTTTTAAAAATAATTAATCCAGAATAAATCATACAGAAATCAATTTAAAATATGAAGTCAAGGAGAAGTTCAGGGAAAGTGGATAAAGTTTAAAAAAAACAATTGAATTGAGAAAGGTGCTGATGAGCCATAGAAAACATGAATCACTTTGTTTGACTGTTGTTTTCTCTTCCTTCATCTGACCTTGGTCTACACATCGAGTCTAATAAGCAACATTTTGGGATTATATTTGTTTTAATTATAAGGGTGACTAGGCAGAGACATGAAGGAGCTCTGTGCTTACTAACAAAATCTCATTCATTCATTCATTTTCTACCACTTAATCCTTTTCAGGGTCGTGGGGGGAGCTGGAGCCAATCCCAGCTGACACCGTCGAGAGGCAGGGTGCATCCTGGATCACAGGGCCAACATAGAATATATATACAGACAAACAATCATTCACACATACATTCACACCTATGGACAATTTAGAGTGGCCAATTCACCTAACCCCCATAAAGCAGTACCCGGAGAGAACCCACGCAGACACGGGGAGAACATGCAAACTCCACACAGAAAGCTCCCCCAAACCAAGATTCCAACTTGGGACCTTCTTGCTGTGAGGCACGAGCGCTAACCACTGCGCCACCGTGCTGCCACTGACAAAATCTCAAATAAAATAATAATAAATGAATGTAATCTCTTGTACAGTTCTTATGTACTGCACTTATGCAGCCTCATATAATACAACCTGATTTCAAATTCAGTTGAAAACTCTGGTGGCATGAGCCTGGCTCCAACCTGTGTTGGAATGGGCTGGTACATGTCTGCTGGTACATGCTTCCTGCTTCAGGTGACCCTGAAATGGAGAAAGTTTGGAAAAATGAATAAAGAATGCAACCACGACATGTCAAGCTTCTTCCAGGAGCCCACAGCAATGGAAACTGTATTTTCTTTAAGCCAAATGACGTGCCAGAAGTGCAGAGAATCCAGCAGCAGATGCTGTAACTAAAAGTTAGAGGAAGAGAATATTGATTACTTGGCTGACTCAGTTTGGTTTGCAAAATAAATAAAAGTAGGTGGAAAATATGGGGGCAGTAGATTGAAATGGCTGAGGAACAACTGCAAAGCCAAAATGATTGATTTTGCTGTGCAACAAATTAAAGCATTGTATTAGGATTAGTGGCAGATAGGCCTGCAATTACTCTGTCAACTAACACAGCCAAATAATTTGCTGGAGGAGGATGCATATGCAGGGAAAAAAAACAATGCAGAATATTTGATATTGCCATCATATTAGAATATTATGCTTCTTTCTACAATCAAGCTTTGAGCACAAATGTTTTCCTGCAGCACAACTTGCATGTGGTTGTGCCTTCCCAGCATAACTACAAACTTTTACTATCTGCAACTAACCAAGTCCAATTATAGGCATGACACCTATAAGCACTAATATGTAATTTCATCATCCCATACCAGCTGAACTCAACAGTAAAGGACACTGGGGTGAAATCACCTCAATTTCCTATCAATATTCCTATTCAATATTCAACTCATTAAATGTAAGTGATGGAAATGCCTGTGTTAAATGTTCTGTGTTCAAATGTTCAGCCATGAACCTCCACTTCTCCATATCGAGAAATGTTCCACATTCACATATAAAACCAGTGTGAAATGCAAATGAGGCAGCTAAAGCCTGATACACACGCGAAACAGAGATAAGAGCGATAATTGAAGTGGATGCAAAGTGTATGCATCAGCGAAAAGACCCTGCTATATTGGATTCTCAGACTCAAAGCTTCATGATCGGGGCCCAACCCTCCCTGCACCCATCCATCTATGTAATGTGTTCATTACGCACCGCAATGGTTTCCTGACTTTTTGTTTGATGCGATGCTTCCTCCACCGCCTCAAATGGACAAAAGCATCCTTCAGTGCATTTCACTAACCTGTGGAAATCCCCCACACACATACATATCATGCATGGTCCTGATGTATGCCCTCCATTTTCTGGATCTTTCTTGGTACGTTCTAGATTTTTATCACTATAGGATTCACCACACTCATTGTTCCTTCACTACTCATAAAGCAGATTGGAGAGCATCTCTGTGGCTGCACACAGCTCATATGTCACCAAAGACTCCAGATTTAAAACTCCTGTCACCAGTAAAACACAGAGGAATCTGATACGGACTTGCTTTATCAGCACTCTGAGAAGTACCACTGTTAAAACAGATGGCATGTATAATGTAAAGGTAGTGGTGGTATATATGAAGATATCGTCAATACACTATAATTGAATTATTTGTATACTTCTATACTTGGAGTTGCATAAACTGCAAATGAAATCTTATGTCACTCTGACTTGGCCACTTCTAACTTTATCACCTCCTCTTTCAATTATTCATGTGTGTGTGTGTGTGTGTGTGTGTGTGTGTGTGTGTGTGTGTGTGTGTGTGTGTGTGTACTGCATTTGAAGACGAAGTCTATATTTAAACTTTGTCATAAGATAAGATGTTCAAGTTTACACATGAGGTTATGTATATATTTTTAGAGTGTGGAACGAATAAACCTTTATGACACAATACAGTTCAATACAATAATTCTGGTCAGTAGTCACCTCTGATGATTTGCACTGCAATCAGTCAGCCAGGGTTGCATAGTCTTGCCAGTAGCAGCTGGTTGCCAGGTTCAAGCAGAGTCCTCCCAAATGATCATCAGTCATGGTGGAATGGTATTTGTCTTTATCAGTGGAAAATACGTGCTACCAAATAATGCAGTCAGGGAGGGGGTGGCACGTGTCCTCGTGTGTGGGTAGATTTTTCCTCTGTGAGGAAGTTGTCAAACTCTCCATGAGGCCTGGACCTCAGCTCCATGTCTCCAGCCTGTAGTGTTAGAACCTCATCCTCCACCACCTGTGGACGTGTTCAGGCAACACACAGTTGCCACGTCTGACTCAAGGCAACGTCTTTAAACCGTTTGTCAAACGCTGACACACACACGTCTCTGTGCAGCACGCGCGCTGTCAAGTTGTGTCCATTCCTTACGTTGCGTCTCATACGTTTCCAAATGCGCGCAGGCGCATGGTGACACTCGTTAGCTCTCGGAGTGGTCGCATCGTAATTTACTCAATGTTTTTGTAATTGGCACGCGATCTACCGCCACCACCTCCGCCATCTACCGGTCGATCGCGATCGACGTTTTGGGCAGCACCCCTGAGTGAGACCCACAGAGAGATGTAAACACAGCATTGGCCCAGAGTGCTGCCTCTGCATCTACAGATCCAACCTCAGCCCACCTCCTCCTGTTATTGTGTGATTTTGTACATTTCTTTTCTCTCTGCTCTTTTCATCGTTTTCTTTTTTTCATCACCATTTGAATAAAACGGCACATTCAAAAAGAAATTCATGCAGGACACAGTCAGTATGATGACTCAGAACGTCTCACTAAGCAATAACAATAAATACAGTGTAAGAATAATAAACTATGCTCTATAAACTATGCTCTAAGTAGAATGGAGCTCATTTTCATGGTAATATATTGAGACATCTTTTAGATGTGAACAGTCAGTCTGTGCACTCTCATAATTTAGGAGGAATTACTTTTCCAACATCTGTACCACACAATCGTTGTTTGTGTGAGGATTCTGTAATTTTGTCTTTGTTTAATTGTTAGCTCTTTTTGTTTTGTGTATTTTCTGTTGTTCTCCCCCCTCCAATTTGTTTTCACTTCCATTTGCAGAGCGTGTGCTGTGGCAGGCGACAGGGCTGACCCCCACTTCACCGCTGCCGTACTGAGTTGCTTTTGAGAACGTAAACTTTTTGCATTAAAAGACTATTTTTGCCACAGACGGTTTGTGTCTGCTCTCTGCTTTGGGCTCCAGCTGTCACGATAACATAACAGATTGTCGGGCAATTTCAATAGATAGGGGCTTTCAAACATGCAAGTAATAATCAAAAGGAGAAATAGCATTAATCCAGTTTTTCTTTTTGCATTTTCCAGGCAGCTTTATGTTGCCAGCTACGACATATTGCCCTGCGACAGAATCATGAGAGAAGGAGACTCTCCCTGAATTTTCCAGGGCTTTTTTATATGGAGAGAAAGCACAAAGACCTTGAGACAATGCTTCTAAGTAAAAATGAAAATCAAAGAGAGAGAGTGATTTAGCATTAATGGCTACTTTGCATTGTATCTTGAGGTCTGTCTGAAAAAGGTTTCTGCCAAGGTTTTATTGTAAGAAAGAAATATGACAAATAAAAACGCTGTTAGAGATACACATCGTTTTAGTCTGTACCTTTTTCTATGATAGTGATGCATAACATTTCACAACAGATGACATTTTCTCTCTTAAAGAGTTAGACGTACAAAAGAAAAGTTTACTTTATTAGGTCCCTTCCCTTCTCACTGCATTACCGCAATGCATCTGTTTAGTAAAAGAACTATTTTGGGTTCTATTTAGTAGACATTCTCTTTTTTTTAATGTATGGTATATGTCTTCTGTGGCTCTGTGCACCATTCTCTTTTTCTGGTTATTAGACAGCAGATCGTGCCATTACACAGTCCACTGATTCCTCTGTGTGTGTGCGTGTGTCTGTGTGTGTGTGTGTGTCACTCCCACTCTGAGTCCTCCCAGCAGGTTGATATTACCCTCTGTATCTTACCACAGCTTCTTCTTGTTTATCACTTCAGAGTCATTGTTCTTCCTCGTCCTCTCCTTGCTGCACGTGAACATGTGCCTCCTCTCATATCTGCTGCCAGCTATCATTCCTTACTTTCATGCTTTGTTGAAGATGTTCATGTGGCAGCTTCATCAGTGCTGGCAGTGCACTGTATCAGTGGGGGCATGAACTCGGTGCTGTGCAGCTCGTTCCAGCTTGGTGCTGAAGGCTTGTAACTGTTCACTTCTGGACACAGTAGATCAGGAAAACTGAGCTGTAGAGTGAAATCACACTATATTTAGCTTCTGTGCCTCTGTATTGTGACTGGTTGACTTCTGTGTTTAAGGGTCTTTTAAGGGCCCTTTGTATTTTATTAGGGCCACCAGCCTGGTCTCTCTCCTAGCATTTAAGATGGAGTTTTTCTGACACTGACACGAGTATCAGAAATACTTCAGATACTGTAGATCATGCAGTAATAACTGTAATAACTGCAGTTTTTTGGACTGCATGTTGGAGCTGCTCAACAGACTGTATCCAAATTGTCGCACAAACTGGAAAATCTCCATTGTAGGGCGCTTTCTAAAGAGACCTTCATCAGAGGAAGCCTCAGAAGAAACAGTATGCAGCTGAGAGCGAGGATCAAAGGTTGTGGAGATGCACACTAGCAAGGCTAAGCTACTGCTGATCCCAGTCCATGACCTTCACAGGCATCAACAGAGGCACCACTGCTGTTTCTTCCTACTGTGAAGGTCACCGTTATATTTGGCTTTGTGTTTCCGGAGATGTTTTGTGAATAACTGACATTTGTGAATGTTTGAAGTTTCCATGAGATGATGTGTGTTTCTGTGTGATGCTGGTAGGTAAATGTAAATAAGTGCTGAATATGCAGCATATACATAAATACACCCATGATTATGAAATGTTTTACGACTTTTTGTCAAAACTCGCCATCTGTATTTCACTTTCATCATGCCATCAAAATGCCTGGTAAGCTGTGTCATTACACTGTGGTTTGGCTTAATATTCTGAGTCTGTGGTGTGGGCTTCAGGAGTGACAGTTTGAGCTTGAAAAAGGTGTTTGTATTTGGCTCTGGTGTACTGCAGCTGTGTCTCTGGGTCAAATCCCGCCTGAGCTCTTGGTGTCCTTCAATCACACCTCCCCCTCCTCACTTTACACTTTACAATTTTCCATCAGGGCTGAAAAATTGGATGAATTATGATTCAGGGATCACTTTCCTAGTAAACCCGAGGATGGCGTTGTCCTTGGAAGATTTTCATTGGGATGAATGTATCTGTTTTAAAATACAGATTTTATGCTTGTTCGTGTTTTAATTTAGTTTGAAATGTTTTTGGAAAGTCACAACTATGTTGATTATGAACATTAACAGTAATGCGGTCACAGATGGCGTTTTCTTGTTCAGCAAAAAAAAACAAAAAAAAACTGCCTCTTAACCAGTGATGTAGTGATAAATTTAAAGGCCCTTCCGCATAAAAATGTCTATTGCGTTTTGTTAGTGGACGTGGATGTTTGTCCTTCACTGAGCATGATGATGTATGTGTAGAGGACTCTGGAAGGATGTTATCAAATTCATCTAAAGTTTCTGTGCTCACCTTAAAGCTGAGGCTGGCTGACTTCACGAGGCATGTTACATATATGTGATGTGAAAATGGACACTGAGATTTGACTTTTTAGTGAAACTGTATATATTGATAATGATTTTTTCTTTTAAAGGAGGGTCAACAGAAATATTACAAAGAGGGATAATAAACGACTCTCCACTCACTTAACTTTGTAGTGAATATGTCCTAACAGCTTCATTTGAATGTGCAGTCACTTTTTGGAGACAAAAACACAAAACAAGAGACACAATGAGAGATGAAGAGACAAAAAGTCCTCCAGTCTTGTCCGGTGTCCGGGTTCAGAGGATGTAGGGGACCCTCTGTGTCCACTGTCTCAGACTCATCAGATTCTCCATGTGTCCCTGGTTCTGAGCAGGAACATGTGGCAGCTGATCCAGAGCCATGACTCGCTTGCTGTGGTGAAACCAGACTGGATGAACTCAGGGCGCATTCAGGGGCTCGGTGCGGGAGGCGGTGCGCTGGACTCGGACCTGCGGCATCTGGCTCAGACCCTCCTCCCTGCATGGGCATCCCGTCAGTTTTCACACACACACACACACACACACACTGTGCCAGCAGGGCCACTGCAGCGCAGCGCAGCACAGCGCACCGGAGCGGAGCTGGAGCTGGAGGAGCGCAGAGGAGAGACGCGAGCAGGAGGAGGAGGAGGACGGAGTGTCTCCCCTCATACGGCAGGGATTATACCCTGCAGTGTCCCGTCGCTTCACCATGTCCGCGGGGACTGGAGGACACGCTGGGATCAGTGCGCTCTTTGTCTGCGTGCTGCTCGGCTCGTGTGGGACAGGTGCGGAAGGTGAGCGGCTCCCTGCGACGCGTGCATGCATGGGGGCGGTGAGGGTATGGATCAGCTGTGTGGGGGTCCGGATGTTTGCTGGCTGTTGCTGGGACATTTAATTGTCTGGATAGTGAAAGACAAAAGAGAACAAAAGAGAAAATAATGATCACTTCTTTTGTCTTCACTCTTCCTCTGGACAGATGGAAAACACAGGATTTAGACTCAGTTCAAAATAGCAAAAGCAAGGGATTTAAACAAAGGATAGTTTAGGGATATTTTCACCATGACTTGATTTTACTCTTTGATTAATGTGCATATCAAAAAAAATAAGAAAACAAAACAAACCCTAGGGACAATACATTTGCAATGATTAAAATGAAAATGGCTGCAATTTTGGCAAATTGGCCTGAAAAACAAATTATTTAAGCTTGTTTTTAAACAGCATGACATTGAATACTTAATCACAGGCACATGCATTTATTTTTCTATTTTTTTTTTAATAAAAATGTGTTTAAAGATGTTAAAGAGATATTTTCAGGTTCCAACTTCAAGTCAGGATGAACCTGCAACTTGTGTGGCCAATTATGACTTTGGTGAATTAAACAAAGGGATTTTGTAGCTGAAGGTGTTTTAAGGTTGTCAAGTCTGAAGAGACAGTTATTCCCACCAGCTGGAACCAGCATTTCGTTTTCTCATGAGAGAAAAGAGACAGACAGTTGTCTGTCTGGGGAGATGTGGGGAAATCTGCTGCTCTTTCCTCTGCTCTGGGTTTATCCTCAGTAAAGGTCTCAGAATAGATCTTATATAAGTGGGCTCTTGTGTACCAGTAAGGAGTGATTTGAAGGAAATAGATAATCCCCCACTGCAACAAGTGAGACAGAGAAATAGACGTTTGCTGTTTTAAGTCTAACTATACATGTTAGGCATTTTCCTCCTGGGAGGTTTTAACAAATACTTCGAGTCACAGCATAATTGTAGTGGCTCAGTAAAATCTGATCACCTACCTGCTTTAATTACTGCACTCCCTTAGACTGATGCTGTAAATAAGCAGAGCCTTTTAAATGACATCCCTGTAGGCAGATCAACAGAACTAAATAAATAAAGAAATCATCAGTAAGCCTTAGTCGACCAGCGGGTTTTACACACAGCACAGAGAAAATCAGGCTGTAAAATCAGTGAGTGAATGGAAGAATGGGTGGAAGATGTTGCTGTCTGTAGTGGATAGAGAATAAGGATGGATGCATTATACGCATGATGACTGACGGAGAATACAGTGGTTGGGCGAGGTTTGTGGACAGCATGGATTAACATTGACCTAAGCTGACATTGAATAGGGACATTTTCTGCGTTGGTTCAAAGATGTATACATTTTATTTCTGCAAGGAGCTCAAGAGTTAACCTCCAGTTTTACTGTGTTTCATTGTGCTTCATGCACTTGTCCACTGTCCTGATTCTTCTACTGTATAGTGTTGGTGATCAGTTTGATAAACATCTAAACATCAGACTGAGCTAGTATACAGGGCTGCACCACTAGGTGTCACAGTTAACTCAGTTAAGGCTCTTTAGTGAAATAATAATAAGAGGGAATGTCCATTAATGAGAATGAAGTGCCTCCAGTCCACCTGGTGGCAGTAATGTATCTTTTAGCCGGTTTGCGAACCAGCATTAAATACTAGATAAGTAGAAGCAATAACAATTTGGTCATCGTGGCTCTGCCAATGTGTTCACATCATATTGCTTATTACTAATGCACTGCACAATGGATTTGGTACAATGATGGCTATGGCACAGTTTGCTGATGTAGCCTACTTTTTAATCTGCCAAAACCCTTTCCTCATAATAATTTGTGAGTGCCCTCTTAAAGAAATAATTGTTTGCCAAAACAATCACGTTTCAAGCTTTGATCAAAGGTACACAACAAAAATAAATCAGGGTTGGGGAAAAGAATTCCCCTTGGCTAAATAAGAGATGGTCCAGCCTCGAGTGTAGAAATCATATGCGTTGTTTCTTTGGCACCATAACAATGTCTTAGTGTCGCTGCCTTTGTTACACAGAGAGAAAATGTATGAAAAGGTAAATCGAAAAACTGAAGTTGAACCTCTTTGCGAATTTGAAAAAAAAAGATCTGTTTCATTCGTTTTCTAGTGAAAACTCTCATCCAGCAAAATCAACAAATTCTTCCTCCCATATACTCTGTCTTTGTTTTTGTCTCCTTGTTTACTACCACTTTTTTTCAAATAGCATATAGACACATTTATTTCATATTTTTCTAGGACATTACAAAAAAACCAAAGCACTGTATTCATTTTGATAACAGCGGGGGAAACTCTGTGGTGGTTCCTGATGGCTGAGACGCCGTGCTGGGTAGATGTGTTTGATTATTATTTAACCAGCTCAGTCTGATGGGGGAACTTTATGGCGCTGTTATTTTCTCAGAGTGCTGGAAATTCATCTCCTCCATTCCTGAGCAAGACAGAAAATAAGTTGGTAAAAAATATATGCCGCGAGAGGAGTCGATTTAAATTTACTCCTAGCCCCCTGGTTCATATGCGAACAGCCTTGTCTCATCAGAATTTATTACTTTTCTATGAGCTGGTGGTTTGCACTGAAAGTACATAAACCTCTGAATGAAATCAATTTGGTGTGAATGTGTGAGGCATTTTTTCCCCCTCCAAACCCTGCTGTCCTTTATGCTTCATGAGACAGTGGAGTCTTACAGCAGCAGTGTGAGCGGAGAGCAAAACAGTGGAGGATAAATCAGCCATACTTTTCTTCTTTAGTGTCATTTATGAAAATGTGTTGAGTAGAAGTGGAGTCATGAATGGCTTCTGATTAAGTCAAGGTTGCATAAAGGTGCCACCAGCAGCTTGTGTGCGCCTGGAGCTGCCAGTCTTGAATCAGGATTTATTAATCCAGGGACAAGTAGTTAAGCGATAAAAGTGACAGAGAGCTGGAGTCCATCCATCTGCCTTTGTGACCTGTGGGATTTTGTGTTTGCCCAAGGCCGACTCCCCAGTGGATGTCTGCCTCCCTAAAAACAGACCCATTCATCAAATGGCACTGTCATTATATCAGAAGACTTGTTATCGGTGCAAGAGTCGTCCCCATTCTGTTGAGGCCACTGTTCACTGTCACTTTCTGAAGCATCAGGAAACTTTGGACTCTAGCTACCAGCAAAAATGTACCTGGTGATAATGTGGAATCATGTGTTCATATATTGGCTATCATTGGCCCATAGGTGCTTTGATATGCAGTACATACAACATTCAAAAAAAGATTTTCAGAAATAGGAGAAATGGAAAAATGGAAAAAGAAATAAAAGTTGGTAGATCAGAAGTACTGATAATGAAAATATCAAGTGTATATAGATTAATGTTAGTTTTCACTTGGAGTCAGGTTTAAAGGCCATGTAGTAAATTGTCCATAAGTCTAGTGATTATGTCAGTATTCCGTATCTGGCCCTGTAGCTGCTAATTGGAGACTCCTGATATAAAGAGACCCTATAGGTCATCTTTGCAAGTAGCTTACCAACAACCATAGATGTTATTGATAGGGGACCTCTAGGGGCTGTAGAATTTATGGCATATCGTAGAGTTGTTTGACTTATTGAACGGAAAGTGAGAATTTGATTGCGCAGCCATATGTAGATTTAAATACATTTAATAACATGGAGGCAGGATCACATGGTGTTTCAGGTGTCTCTCTGTGTGATGTTGGGGTTAGGTTAATTGGAGTGTTGTGTAAATGTGAGTGTGGATGGTTGTTTGTCTGGCTGTATAGTGCCCTGTGATTGGCTAGCGACCTGTTAAGGCTGTGGCCTGCTTCTTGTCCAAAGTCAGCAAAGATTGGCTGCAGCTGCCCTTGTGATCCTCTCAGGATCAAGGGGTTTGGAAAAAGGAGGAGGGATGGGGAAAAGTGAAAGAGAGAAAGAGAATTTCAAGGACACATAGTTTGTGTGAGTGTTAAGTGTGTGGGGGGAAAAAAAGAAAACAGTCTTGGTTTGTGTAGAAGATGGAAGAGAAGTGGAGGAGTTTTGTTCTTTGCCCTGTGTGGACATTCATTATAGCTGCCCACCATCTTTAAGCCATGTGACACTCCCATCTCCCTCTTATTTTCCTGTTACTGGTTTGGTTTCACAGTATGTTGGTTTTTAAGCTCCGTTTCTTATCATATAAGAAAGACATGCTACTTTCAAAAGCCTTCTTTTAGGAAACAGTCACTTCCTTCATGAAAATTATAGCAACATTAGCAGTATTAATATATTTAATTCATAGGAAATATATCAGTACAATAAGAATTGATTTAGAAAACATTTTTGCTTTGGTATTTTCACATATTTGCCATTCGCAGGTAAGAACACACAGAAAGTAACCGGTTATTTTTTACTTTTTTACTCCAGCTTTTAATCGTCAGTACGTACAATTTAATTGATAATTACGAGTCTTCATTAAACTACAAAAATCAAATAGCATGTCGGAAAATCACTCTGAGTCTTGTGCACCATAAAGTCCTCCACCCTCCGCTGTAAATCCATTTCTTCTCATTCATTCTCAACATAAAACACACCTGGTTCACTCAGCCTTACTGGGCT
This sequence comes from Trinectes maculatus, assembly GCA_016785345.1. Lineage (NCBI taxonomy): Eukaryota > Metazoa > Chordata > Actinopteri > Pleuronectiformes > Achiridae > Trinectes > Trinectes maculatus. The sequence continues at coordinate 469,185 of JAFBJQ010000088.1, forward strand.
CACTGCCCAGTGAGCTGAATGAGATCTGCAGTCCCAACAGGGATTATCAAAATCAACACCAAGAAAGTAACGTTATTTTCATAAAGTATTTTCTCGTTCAGAATGTCTGCAAAGCAATGTTCATTTCGTCAGAGAAGACAAGACAAAATATGTCAGTGCCCCTTTATTACCATGACTAAGACAGGACAATGACAAGACTATATTGATGTGCATTACTGTTGACGAATAAAGACGAGACTGATTTGTTTTGTACGAGAAACCATACAGCAATGGAGAGCTTTCAATTTTGAAATTCAAGTGTAAAACATCAGTGATATGCTCATCACACACTCCACAGGTCTCTTCATGCGTCCATTACTAGAAGTGATGTAACATGCAGCAATTCTCCCATATCTGCATAAGACTGACATATTTCATTGTGAGTGATCTCTTCTCATTACTTATTAAAGTCGTTTGCATTTATTTTGTTGCCTGTTTGATTCGGCACTTGGCGTGTGTGCTAATGTGACCAGGGCTGAATCTTGCAGACTTCAGATAAATGCTTTACTTCCTCTGTTGTTGCAGTGGATTTCTCTTTTGATCGTTTATTTTTGCTGACAAGGCGTTACTCCCATGGAGCCATATGCTAATTGGATGTGGTTATCAAAGAGGAAATTACAGCATTGTTCTCTTCTTCACAGAGAAAACATGTAGCTGATTATGTTGCAGAGAACAGTATGTATGAATGTACTATAAAGTGTACTTTGTTGTTTTCCTGGGTCTCATATAAGGAGACTCAGCAGAAATATTGGCCTATTTGGTCTGCGTTCAACACACTGATGAGGGGCTTGAAATGAGGAACAGACCGTGTGTTACAGTCATGCCAGCAGCAGAACATCTCAGTTCAGATAATCAGACCAGCAGGTTCTTTTGTACCCAGAGGATGAACTCTCTCTTAGTACCCAGAGGATGAACTCGAACTTCTACAAACTTTCCACCTTTAATAAAAAGTGATTTTTTTAAAGGCAAAAACCAAATGCAAGACAGTTTTTGACGCGATTAAACCAGCGGTCAACCTGTGAGAGCAGAGACTAACCGGAGTCTGACCCGGGACTAACCTGAGATTCGATCCACGCGTTCAACCCCAGATCTACCAGAGTGATTCACAGAAATAGGAATTAGCGACAACTGGAGATATAGAAATCATCAGCAACGTCCCACCGGAGCGACTCACACCAGACATCAGAAGAATCAGGAAAGACCTTGGATTCTCATCGTTGTCAAGCTTAATGCTAGAAGCCTGTACAGTAGTAGCGGCATGTGTTGTAACTGAAGAGCTTTAAAATTGGGACAATAAAATTGAATTGAACGAACTTTGCTGCTACAATAAAAGTCAAAACTGTCTTGCTCTGTAGGCCGACAATTCTCTTTTCTCCTTCAGTTCGTGTGTTCTCTCTTGTCATCAAGCAAATGTCAGGCGTACAGCTCATAGTGGCCCGATACCTCACACGTACACGTCGTGCATCTGGCTGTGTACTATGTATGAGGTCATCACGGCCCCAAAGGCGGTGTTGTACGTTAAAGCATTTCTAGCCATGTTGTCATCGTCAAAGGAAACCCATCGGTTTGGTCAATATGGCTCCTACATTACCAGCCCCTAATTGTTTATCCTAGGTAAACAATTATCCAAACACTATCACCCATGGAGCCATAGCCATAGAGAGTACGCAGGCAAAATAGGCAGGGTTCGTGGAAGGCGAGTCCTGGAGGTCTCGCATGGTTGCCTACAGGGCTGCTCGTGTCTGCTGCCATGGGTGCCTGCGTACTCTCTACGGCTATGGCTCCATGTGTGATAGTGTTTGGATAATTGGGCGGAAACACCACGGGGCTGGTAATGTATGAGGTCATCACGACCCCAAAGGCGGTGTTGCATTTCTAGCCATGTTGTCATCGTCAAAGGAAACCCATCGGTTTGGTCAATATGGCTCCTACATTAGTTGACGAATGAAGAGGAGACCGAATTGTTTTGTACGAAAAACCATACAGCAATGGAGAGCTTTCAATTTTGAAATTCAAGTGTAAAACATCAGTGATATGCTCATCACACACTCCACAGGTCTCTTCATGCGTCCATTACTAGAAGTGATGTAACATGCAGCAATTCTCCCATATCTGCATAAGACTGACATATTTCATTGTGAGTGATCGCTTCTCATTACTTATTAAAGTCGTTTGCATTTATTTTGTTGCCTGTTTGATTCGGCACTTGGCGTGTGTGCTAATGTGACCAGGGCTGAATCTTGCAGACTTCAGATAAATGCTTTACTTCCTCTGTTGTTGCAGTGGATTTCTCTTTTGATCGTTTATTTTTGCTGACAAGGCGTTACTCCCATGGAGCCATATGCTAATTGGATGTGGTTATCAAAGAGGAAATTACAGCATTGTTCTCTTCTTCACAGAGAAAACATGTAGCTGATTATGTTGCAGAGAACAGTATGTATGAATGTACTATAAAGTGTACTTTGTTGTTTTCCTGGGTCTCATATAAGGAGACTCAGCAGAAATATTGGCCTATTTGGTCTGCGTTCAACACACTGATGAGGGGCTTGAAATGAGGAACAGACCGTGTGTTACAGTCATGCCAGCAGCAGAACATCTCAGTTCAGATAATCAGACCAGCAGGTTCTTTTGTACCCAGAGGATGAACTCTCTCTTAGTACCCAGAGGATGAACTCGAACTTCTACAAACTTTCCACCTTTAATAAAAAGTGATTTTTTTAAAGGCAAAAACCAAATACTGTACTGTTGTTTTTCATTCAACAGGGACTGATCAACATTTTAAAATCTAATGGTCAGTGACGCCACTGAACTCTTTGAAGTGATGGATGGTACATATCTGTCTGAGCACAAAGTACTTCACAGTTGAGTAGTTACTTTTTTCAACCCTCTCTATATCACAAAATATTACTGCTAAAATCATAATCTGGATAATACCTAGTAACTACAAGTAACAAAACAGTTATACTCAGTAGAGTGATTAAATAAATGTAATGATTGATTTGATGTAATTGTTGCTTTTCTGGAGACTAAACTTTTGGGTTCGGCTCCAGAAAGTAAATCTATTTGAAATCATTTGAACAATTCTAACAATAGAAAAAATACATAGAGTTGTTGGCTTTTTATATTTATCTTTTCTATTAGTTGTCCTTAACAAGGGCCATTTCTCACAATCTGAGTCATAGCAGCATGAGAGATTATAAAAGCGAAAGAAACGTGGCAGTTCCAATAACAGACCTGAGCTTTTTAGAAACTGACTACAAAAGCAAAGCAAGAGGAAAAGAGATAGATAGAATTAGGGGGAAAAAAGAAAATGTATTTCTGCTCTGGATAGATGATAATAATCCATTTATGATACAAAATAATAACATAGAGACCATTTAGACCACTTCTCGTTGTCGTGTTGAGGTTCTTTTCCTGTCTGGGGGGCATCATGTCTGCAGCATTCACAAGTCGATATCTACAGATCTCAAACAGTTTATATTATCACCTAAATTAAATATAGTGTAATTTACATGTTACATAAGGCAGGTTTAACTTGGTATGGGTAACACAGCTTGGTGTCATATGAGGGTTGTGTTGCTGTGGTCTGTATCAGTGCCGCTTTGTGTTTAGTCCCTGGTGGTTATTGAGTAGCTTTGTTAAAAAAGCCTCGTGTTTCAGTGTCTGCCCAGCTAAGTGGTTATAAGCTAAGCAAACTTTCACCTCCATTTTCCTCTAAGCCTTCTGTATTTGTTCTTAACTTTTTTCTCGTTGTCGCATTTCAAATGTCATAAGTCCTCTGAAGACGCGCAGCGTCAACTGTTCAAACACCTCGGCATCCGCCGTCTAGCTTTTCTTGCCATGGCTGTGTTCTCACAACACGTCCCTTGTTCTCCTCTTTAAACTAATTAAACCGCAGTATATCTTGCTGGAGAAGTATTATTAAGCACTGTTTGCTCTTTTTCTTGTCAGCCCCAGGCCATGCTGGGTGAAGGCATTACGAATGACATTATCTACACTATTCTTCACAGGTTGCTTTCTCTAGTCACAGCTGCAGCAGTATCATAAGTTCTGATGCATTTTTGTATTTTGTACACTGAGATAGTCAAAGTAAGCCGATTGGATCAAATTATGAAAGACTGCCATCCTGAAAAACATAGGATGACACATAGCTTGTCAAATCTATATGTGCCAAATGTGATGCAGGTATACATAATGCATTACGCAGTGCATTTAATTATTGATTGGCTAATTAGCTTAACTCCACCTTATTGTCATCCTTGGCCTCAGCTTAGTTTATAACTGACTCCTGGAGCCAGTGTTGAACAGCTAGAGCTGAAAAAAAAAATTGCAGCCTCCTCTGTATGAAATTAAGTTTCTGTGGACTGACGTGAAACAGAAAGAATATTGCCTCTTTAATTCTGGCTGAACCCTGCACTATATAATTTTTGTGAGCGGCGTATGATCGTTCACATGCATCTTAAAGTCCTGGAATCAGGAAGTTAAAGACAGAACTATATGGCAGTTAGAAAGAAATGGAAGTCATTAAAAACAAGGTTCAACTTTCATATTCAGTGGGCAAACGTATAAAATATGAAAATTCCTTGTGGAGTTTGGTGTGTTTCTTACAGCGCCAGTGCTCCTGGTCATGGGAAGCTGTGAATCGTGAGGATTATAGGAAGCTTGTTTCAGTTCACTACGTGAGACTATGCTGTTAAAGCTCCAGTCAAGCATTTGATATGTGTACATGTAAAATACTCACCTTCACGGACACAGAGCCCAACAGAATTAATTAATACCTAAAGCTGCAAAGGCTGCAGTTGCTCACTGTTTCTTAGCACTGCTTTATGAAATATTCTTTTGAAAAGGTATAAAGTGTGGGGAGGTTGGAAAGCCTCGAGTTGCTTGTCTGAAGATGCAGTAAATGACCTGAGTTTGAAAAGAGGTGTTCAAACAAACCACAGCCTCGGCAGAGACGAGAGGAGTTAGACTGTGCTGTGTTAGCCCTGGATATGGTGGATAAGACAGGCTATTCAAAACTGTGACAGGCTGTGGTTCATATTCTCAGGTAATGAAAATCCCTCTTGTGCTTGCAGTGAAGAACAGTACTGCTGACAATGTCATCTGAGCTGAAGCCTTGTTGTCAGAAGGACGACAGGACTGGGCAACACTTGGGCTTAATCTGAACTGGCTCTGGTGGAAAACAAAGTGCTCGGGGTGAATAAACTGCAGCTGTATTCAAGTCTTACATCAGTAAAGACGTGTCAGCCTCTATGGATTTATCACAAGCTTCCTTGTGTGAAAAATAAAACTCCATAAAACTGTATAGATAATCATGGAACTGGTCTACTACCTTCACTGTGAAAGTTTCTGGCTTACTGTTAATGTGTTTAATCCCTCTTTTGGCTGTGCACAGCGGACAACAAATGGACACAGGATATACAAGGCAGTCAGCCAGCTTCTTGCAAGGAGATGTAGTGACAGCCAACAAACCAAATCCTAAATGTTGCTTTGTCATTGGTTCCTTCAACATTGGCACTTTGCAAAGGATTTTCTTGAAAATACAGTTTTGCTATATTGATTCATCAGCTTTACTGTCAGCCATCACACTGTCACTGACATAAACATGAACTGGCTAATTAAATACAGTTTTTGGCTCAGCTGCTGCCCTTTAAAAGTCAAACAGCCAAGTTGTTGATGTATTGTACTTTAATTTCAGCGGCCTTCTATGAGTATGAGTATGAAACAGGAGAAAATTGGATACTGTAATCATAATGTGTTTCTGTAGATCAGAATGGAAGAATCCTGTTGTCATTGTTATCTTATTGTTATTGTTTGAGAAAATAGGACAAAGAAATGCAAGAACTGAGGGCAGGGAACAAAACAAATTCAAACTAACAACAAGACAAAGAAAAATCCAAGGACAGAGACAGAGAGTGCACAGCAAACAAGAAGCAGGATAAAATAAACTGATGGGGAATGACTGAAATCACAGAGGCTGTATACGAAGGGTAGGAGAAAATGGGGAAACCAATATGTGAACAGATGTGGGTAATCATTGCAATGGGGACCAGGGGAGGAAGTAGAGTAGAGTGAAAACAGGAAGTAATGCAAAAAAACAGACAACAAAATAAGACAACCAATATACTGTATAAATCCAAAGCCAAAACAATATGAAACTGAATACGAAATCACAAGTCACTGAAGTTTTTAAAGTCCAAAATAAAGGGCCAACCTAAAGAGTAAACTGGAAAACCCAAATGTCAAAACACAGCAAAGCCAAACACAAGTAACATTAATCAAAGTCCAAAACAGAAATTAACCACCATGTCCAAGTCTCTTACTGAGACAGGTATGTGTAGCAGCCCCGATACCTTAACTAATTACTCACTAGTCCTCAGGTTTAATAACATAAATAATATCCTTTTCTGCTTTGTGATTGGTTAACAGAAGTATGTGACAGCCCACTGGGGTCCAGTTTGCCACCATCATCCTTCAGAAGCTCCTCTCAGCTGTCCAGGAGCCATGGGCCAGTGTTTGCCAAAGTCAACAGGAGAGAGGGTAAGAAGTCAACACTGCTTTTGTCCCCTGTCCAACTTAAATATTTCACTTCTTGCAATGACGACACATTTCATCCCTACATCATGTCATAAATAATAACTGGCTGGTGTTCTGGTCCGGGCACTGACTGTAGCACGTGACCTGGCTTCATTTATTTGGCACAGGGACACCAGAGGGGTTTCAACTCTCTGACTTTGAGCTGCTTTATTATTTAAAATTCATCGCTCACACTGTAATGTGAAACAGCAATAAAGTCATTTCTCATCATGTCATCTGAGTGTGTAGGAGGAGGCGGAGGCTGCAGTGACATCTGGTCATGCTCGACGGGTCCAGATTTTCAGACAAGTTGCTTACTTAAAGTAGTTAAATGATTTTGTTGTCTGGCTGACCACACAGAATGAATGTAAATCTGTGGGAAACATGACACCTCTAAGCATCCTGTTCTGCAGGGTTGGGAGTTACACCATTTGCAGGTCCTCATATTGACCATATATTATTGTTGAGTTTTATGCTAAGTATTTTACATCTTTTTTTCCACACATCATTTATCTGGTTTATACTATTACTGCAAAATCATAGTTTTTCCCATTCCAAATGCCATGTCTTTGTGTGTTTGCTTTCTGCATTTATGTTACCCACCTGTTGCAGCACATTAGAATGTATTATGTGTGTGGTGATGTCTACATAGTGTTATTTTGATACAGGATTAAGTTTGGTCTTCCCTGTGCCACTGAGGCGTTTCAGTTATTTTTTGTGTTTCCTGTCCTGTTCCTGAATGGGCCTTGTTAGATTGCAGGCAAAGAGGAAAGAGCCTTAGCCTTTCCACAGGATGCCTCGCACAAAACATCAAAGGCAAACCTCAGCTGGCTTCTCACAGTGTGAAAGATACCTGTGTCGACACTGGAGTTAGAAAGATGGAGACACTGTCACAGACCAAAAACATAGGTTGAGGGACTGAATGTGAGGATGGTGATTACTGCCAACTATCTGTGTTATATATAGAGATGCACTGGAATTATATTAGACTAGTACATCAAAAACTCTCCACAGGAAAACCTCCCCTCAGTTGGGATATAAATCTAAGTAGTGATTCATGAACAACAATAACGATTCAGGAAGGAGATCTCTGCTGGATGCTGATGCGGGGGTTTATGAGGGGCTATGGTGGCTTGTTTTGGGGTTTTGCCTGTCTCTCAGTTTTACAGATCTCAGTTGCTGACCGTGGTGCCTGAGCCGAGAACCATCAGGACGTCTGGGATTTCTCACTCTTTTACTCTCACTGTAAGAATAATATGACCAACTGAGACAAACTGGAGAAAAGCCAGCAGAATATTGTTTTCTGAGAAGGCAGTGCAGTTTATTTTTTCCTTCAAAACAAATAAGAGCACATTGCAGTAAGTGACTATGAGAGAGAGAATTTCATTATTCTCCTCTGTTGGCAGTGTAGTACCAATTCATACAGACATCACCGTATAGAATAGAGATTTTGAATGTTTTTGTTTTATGTGAATTAATTCAGACTAGTTTCATGCTAAAATAAAATGTCAAACATATCTGAATCAACACTGACCACAAGTGTGAATATGAATGGATGGATTGATGGAAGTAGTTATAGTGGACTTAAATATTTTTTTAATGAACGCCATTGGCTAGCTGGGATGTCTTGGTTACAGAACTCCCACATACCTCATTGGCCCACTCTACTGGCACTGAGTGCAGTTGTAGCTGACCAGCCCATATGGTTCACACGTGGTGGCCAGTTAATCCCATTAAGGCGTGGGGGTTCGTGTTGTGCCTTTATGTTGATTTGCACTGCATGGCTGTACAGAGACTGAGGCCAACAGCAATGAAAGGAGGCAATGACCCTATGCTTGGGCAGAGTAGACAGTTAATTAAAATGGGGAAATGTCCTGGCACTGGGAGTCAGTCCTCCCTTCACCCTGTTGAAGTGTAGAAATCATTAGGACCAGTCCAGAGACGGGGACCTTGACAGTGGTCTTAGCAGGGGCCCTTTAAAAGAAGATCGTGATTTAAGGGCGGGAGGGCACAAGCTTATTCCTGATGGCAACTCTCCTCACCATGGTGAGAAAAGTTTTTGTCATCATCACAGGAAGGAAGACATAGTTAACGGAAACTTTTACAACTATAGAGAAGTGCAATAAAAACTCACACTCAGTGAAAAGCAGTGTGTTATGTCAGTATTCTGAACCATCGTGAAAAATGATCTCACTCAAATTTATGGTGCGGAAAATATGAGTTTGGTGTTGATGATAAGAATTTTACAAAGTCAGTTCATAATTCATTAAAACAAGTAGAGGCGGTTTGATGGTCTCTGTTATGTCCTCAGCACAAGAATCACACCATCACTGTCTGAGGTTCTATTCATTTTATTACTTCATCAACAAATGTCCATAGTACATTAAAGGGAAACTACGATGCTTGACACAGTTCCTACTGTTTGTCATAGATAATATCACAATGTTGGTGTGGATATTAACAATCATGGATGGAGATGTACTGTACATTTTGATAACTGAATTGATACCTGTCAGGCCGATATATAAACAGGACCCAGGAGCAGCGACTCGTTCCACAGTCTTTATTGAATACAAACTCTCTTTACAGAGTGACAAATGAAGAGCTATGAAACTTGACTAATCTCTCTTTTAACCTAAAACTACTATAGATGTACCAAACACAAAAATCTACAAAAAACGCTCCAAAAGGGAGGAAAAACTAACTGACTAAGACTAAACTAAGGCTATGACAAGAAAACATAAACTATGAAAATTACAAACAAAACTCACTCTTAAAGAGATAAACCAACTTACGAACTGCGATTGCATAGACTATGGCTTGAAAACAGAATGCTCGTGCTATCTGGTCAACGGACAAAGACACACTGGCACAAGACAAAGGGAAATGCAGACTTTAACACATGAAGGTAAGGGGAACAGGTGGAAACAATCAAGGGGGGGATGACAATCAGACCAGCGGGAAACACATGAAGGGAAGTGGGAAGTGATCTAAAACGTGAGGAGAGTAGAGTTACAAAATAAAACAGGAAGTCACCTGACAATACAGACAAGACATGACAATACCAGATTTATTCCGATGTTAATATCCGATGAAAAGTACAAATTCAAAATCAGACTTTATTCCTTATTATGCTGTTTCAGCGACTGCATCATTACTGTCTACACTACTAGATGTAATAAACTGAAGAGACCACTCTTAAAATTAAGAGCACATTTGTAGTGAATAACATTTAATTGTGAAAATTGTAAAAATGAGAGACTTTGACTTTAATCTTTCACCCAGGTCTAACATCTACCTTTTAGCAGTTGGATAAATAGAAGCTGGTGTGTGTGGGGGGGTAACCCAGACAATACAAGAAGCACTGGAAATAGTCGGAGCTCCATCATTTTTTTTTTCTTATATTTTGCTCCTGTCTCCTTTAATTATGACCTTTACTCTTTTTGTTCATCTTTTATGACCTCTGGGTCATACCCTTCTGCCTCTGGCCCACACCTCTTGTGGAGTGGGGTCTATTGTATTGTAGTAATTATAAGCTGGTCCTTTTTGGGCTGCCAAGAAAACATTGAGATAAATTCATTCCATCCATACAGCAAAATGTTAATGAGCGCATTTAACATTTATAGCCAAATGTTAATGGCTGTATTTAACATCTAAACGGTCTCTGTTTTTCAGTGGGCCATACTGATAATTGCACATTAAAAGCACAGTAATTATGCTGAAATAGGCTTGGAACACTTCATCAGTCCCAAGTAATCATTTTCTGGAAGTAGTAATTTAGATTTGAGAGGGGACTTTTAACACTAACAGCTCCTGTGAGTTGAAATTAACTGTGGAGGGAAACAAAATCGGGTATCGATCATTCTGTAATTTTTTTGTGTGTCACCTCCGGCGCTCCGTGAGCACATTTGCTGATCTTCAGCGTATTATCTGTTTAAATTCCACAGTTCCTCCATTCAAATCCACTTATAAATCTAAATAATTAGATTTATAAAGGTCGTCACTCCCACTATACATCTATTTATATAGGTAAATATTGTTTGATTCCTTAACTAAATTCAGCTAAGATCTTCTTACCATCACTTTCCCTCTGTATTGCTTCTACATCCCTCACTTCATTTACTGAAAATAGCCTGAAATGTTAATCCATGACAGCTACTTAAAAAGCTGTCATTTTAGATGTCTGTGGTCCAGATATAGACTTAACAGTGGTCAGTCATCTTAATTAAAAATAATGGTAGTGCATTTTATATCGTGCTTTTCAAAAATAGAAAAAAAGCTTAAGGTGGTTTACATTAAGCGAATGCTGAAAACATTTAGAGAGCAGACAGTGTAAACAATCAAGAAATTATAATCCCTAATAATTGGGGATGGTACTTTGTCACACCACATTTCTCTACCACCGGTGCTGTTTTTCCACAGTGGTGAGAATAACCACTGTCCTGCTGAGTTAAAGGCAGAAACACTGCGATCTTATATTCTTCTGAAATATCTTAGAGCAGAGGTCTTCAACAGGGGGTCCGCACTCCTAGGGGGTCCGCAGAGGTACTGCAGGGGGGTCGCGAAAGTTTTGCACTATAGGACCAGTTTAATATAAAACACAATTTTATACATGAGTAAGGGGTCCCTGCTCCATCTCTCCGTCAGTTTGGGGGTCCTTGGCCTGGAAAACGTTGAAGACCCCTGTCTTAGAGTGTAAACCTGAAACTGTCCCTTATCAGGAATTTATTAAGATGGAATGAATGAAGAAGATGTAAATTTAAAAAAAGTTCAGAACTTGTTTCCTATTTTGATTTGTTTCTTCTCATTTTGGAGACGAGGATTGTTGGATCTCTCTGTCACTGAGTGATTTTTAATAGCTGTATATTCCCAAATTTATTTTTAAAAATCCAAAGCTCCACTTAAAATAAGCCACAGCTTTATCATAGTGGAGCTCAGATCTGCATTTTTCACAGACTTATTTGCAGTTGTTGCCAGTGTCTGTGCCTGACTGTCATCCTGTGAAACTAATGAGTTTGTGTGATTTTTCTCCTGTAGGGACTGTTGTCTCGTTCCCCTTCTGATTTGTTGTTAAATCTTCACCTTGCGTGCACTGGCTGTATTACTGAAAACCAATGCAGCAAAAACTACATGTATAAGAGAATAGATAGAAATCAGTTGCTGGTTTGGTAATGTTCTTTTTTGGTCTTATTAAAAAAGCACACAAGCCGTAGTTCATTTTCTGTGCAGTATACTGTTTTGTCCAGCACCAGTCTGGCTTTGACCTGGTTGCTTGTGTGGTGCTCCACAAACTGGAAGAATACTTTATGTATCCTTGTTTTCCAGCCTTCATTATGAAGAACAGTCATCTATTTGTCATAATGGACTGCAGGATTGGACTGCACCAGTGACACATATGCAAAGTCCTTCTGAAAACCTTAGTGTCAACACTTTCAGACCAGTGATTTAATGGATAGTGTTGTATCATTAAAATCTAAGAAACTTCTTAGCTAGTAAAGATTTTATGGCAGCCTTGCTGAAAAAGTTATAGCACTCACACCAAAAGCAATTGGATATGTAAACAGGAAGTCTCTTTAGTATCACAAGCTGTAATAAAACTTACAAAAATAAAAGTTTCAGGCTTAAATCATATTAAACTGTCAATCTTTGTAAAACTGAGTATGCCTTTGCCTCCGCTTTAAATAAATGCGTAGATCCAATACATGTAAGAGACAAAAGCTGAAGGTAGATTCTTGAATATTATGTTGATACATCAGTGGCATAGCCCTTTGGTTCCATTTGGTTCTTATTTTGATTTGCTATTAATGAGGTCTGATCTGAGTCTCTGTTCCATCTTCCACCCCTGCCATCATATGCCAAGTTATAATCTAGCCCTGGTTCCACACGTCCTTGGCCTGTATCCGGCGCTGAGCCAGGAGGAAGCATCCAAATGACATTCCCTTTGATGCTTTCACACAAGCTTATTTAAATTCATGGCTTATTGGCAGCAATGACGCATTTAGTTGTAGACAACAAGAGTACATGAGATCATAAAGAGTCACTTTATGTATCCTCAGCAGACTACCTTTTAACAAGGAAGAAAATGTTTGCTTTGTAATGGACTTCACACTCCAGTTTTAAGATGTTCTGCACTCACCACGCTGATTCATCCAGCTGTATTATAAAATATGTCTCATTTTTAACAACTCTAATTAAAAGTTTACTGGTTATATCTGAATGTATGATTATTTTAATTTCGACCTTTTAAAATTAGGCCTATATTTTCTATAATTTCTCTTAAAAAACGTTCATATATAGGAGATAGTGTTGCTTGTAGTGTCAGAAATTATTACAGTTTTGTAATAATTTGGAAAATAAATTGTTCATCTTTATTTCAGATTTGTATAAAACAATAATAACAATAACATGTATCTATTTTTTAAAGTGAACTTTCCAAACAAATGAACTGCGTTGATCTTGTCATGATACCAAATATATGATCAGCTTTAGTAAAATATATCTGATAATCAGAGATGTTTTGTGTAACTGTTTTTTACAGTGTCATTGCAGAGGAGGTATACTTACATATCTTTCCCAGCCAACAGTTACATTTCGGGTCCCAACAATTACAATGATTCTGCTGCTAATTTATAAGAGGAAATGTGTTTTGGAAAACTGTAATGTAGCCTTAATTAGACTTTCTATTTAACACAATGAAATGTTTCTTTATAATCATATCTGCTAATTGCTTAATATTAATACTCAGTATTTCAAATTAACTACTAACTCATCTTGGTCTAGGGACTAAATATGTGTATCTATCTACCTGGTTAAAATTCACAAGCTTATTTTTCCACTATGGTCGCCACCTAATAATTTGGTTTGCCCTTCACCTAAGTCATGGTAGTATAATGAGTTTTAGCAGAGCAGCCACTCGACGTGTTTTTATCCTGTAGTGGGAAGGAAAGACAGTTAGGAAGAAAAACACGAGCAGATTTATCGGATCAGGACCGACATTCATGCATTTTAGAAACGATTGTTTTGGTCATCAGGCAGGAAATGCGTGACTAACATGGTGGATTTAGTGCATTATCTTCTCTACAGAGACTGTCATGTTTACACTCTCCTCAAATCGTCTCCATTAAGGCTCATTCTGCTTTCATCTCCACTTCTCTCCTTCTGCCTCTCTATCTAATCCTTCTTCTGGCGTCCCGTTTATCTGCCTCCCTCTGTCCTTTGTTTATGCTCTTCACTCCTCTCCTGCACCATCCAGGCGTAATGAGTAAAGGTCAGTGTTGCTGCTCGCTTCCATTGTGCTGTCCATGTACATGACTGCTACCAAGGTGCCTGCGAGCTCTGGCCTTTAGCAGCTGCTCTAATGAGCAGGAAGCTGAGCACTACAGCAGCAGGTGGAGGACAAACACAGGAGCAGGGGGAAAGAAGATGACCTCAGACACAGCTGGTTTAACGTAGGGGACACCACACAATTACTGCTAAGAAGTCTGATTCCAATTTGCACTAAGCATATTTAATTAAATAATGATAAAGAGAAAATCAGAATATTATGAGTATTTGGAGACCTACCTGTACATGTAAGGATGTCTGCTGTAAGAACATGAACATGGTCTTTGCTGATAGATAAGCTGAAGTCAGGGAGTTTGTCTGTTTTGTGGTTGTTGTGATATTGATTGGTACTGGCCTGATATCAGCATGGAATCACCCTGGCAACATAAGGAGCCTATGTATGTGTTTGTGCATGTGCGTGCGTGTGTATGCTCTGTTGGGAAGAACTCCCATCTGCTCCTCAGGCGCTGTGGATTTGCTTTTCCCTGACTCAGCAATTTTTCTTGAACGCACACACACAAACAGTATGATGCCCAGACTGAAAAGGGACATGTTACCACAGAGAACATGTCATTTCTGTAAACCACTCTGATATGATTTAGGTCATATCCGTGTCATGCCGAAAAAAACAGGTAAATTATTTTACCCCACTCATCCTAATCCTCTTTACCTTGATCCATGAAAATATGCCGGAACACATCTCTAACATTAAGTTTAGAAGTTGTAAAAAAAAAAATAAAAAATTAAAATACCACCCTGGTGCTCCACAATCCATTTCCCTGAAGTGTTTTTGACTTTATATACCACTTAATGTCTTCGATAATGAGGATGTATTATTTATCATCATTAAACCCTGGGAAGTGTTTGACATTTTGCAGGGTTTTAAAAATGTGAGCACATAAACGGGCTTAAATCAGAGCCAGAACGGGGATAAACTATGTTTACGCAGTATTTTCTAACATGACAAGCTGAATGTGCTGACTGCTAATAACTGCAGACTCGGGCACTGGCTTAAACATCTCGCTGTTTGCACTCATCTGCAAAGTTCTCTTATTAAACTGTGGTCAGCACTCAAACATTTGAAGAAGAAATTTATGTTTAAACTGTGACAATTGTAATTTACTGGCACTTAGAATCTCTGGAAAAGAGAAACTAGTAATTCATAGTTTAATTTCACGTACAGGTGAAAATGTCATGAATCACTCTTCACTCATACTCATCTCCACCTGGCCTGCATTCATTCTCATGATTTAATCTCTGTCCTCTCTGCAGGAGCTGGAGGTTGGTCACCTCTTGTCTCTGACAGATACCAGTGGTTGGAGGTGGACTTGGAGAGGCGCACACAAATCACAGCCGTTGCCACCCAGGGTAGATACGGCAGCTCTGATTGGCTGACAGCTTACCAGCTGATGTTCAGTGACACAGGATATAACTGGAGACAACACCGACAGGAAGACAGCTTTGGGGTAACTGTCTTACAAAAATCAGCAACCAAAATTCAATTAGCTTTTTTTTTATGTTGGTGAAATCATATTTACGTAGTTTTGCAGCTGCTGCTGTTCGGGCATCCTTGGATGTTAGCATAAGAGAAATTTTTTATAATGGTCTGATATGGAATTGACATTTTTAAGTTGTTTACTTTCAGGTTTTACACATTTCATTCATGAAGAAAAACATGAATCTAGTCGTAACTGACTAAGTGTTACAGCTGGTGCACAGTTACATCACTATTAGTGTAAATAGTTTTTAAATGAAATAATCTGACGTGAGTATTATGCATTTTTGTGTCGTTTATACCCGACTTCAATGTATAAAGGCCTCCATATCATCGGCTGAAAACGCCCCGCGTGTCTATTCTAAGTTATTGTGTATTTTTAAATGTGTATAGCTTGGGGTGGAGTGCAGCTCAACCTCCGGTCACTTCACTTCAGTGACGCCTGGCTCTGCCACCCATTCGTTCAAGGCAATCCAAACTCTTCTCCTACGTTGTCCCCCGTTGGTGGAACGCACTACCAGTTCCTACCAGAGCAGGGGCGTCCCTCTCTACCTTTAAAAGACTCCTGAAGACCCAGCTCTTCAGAGAGCACCTTCTCTCCTAGCACTACATGACAATTTCACACCTTAAAGAATTGTCACTAGCACTATTGCTGCACTAACGCTTCTTATCGCACTCTACCTTGATTGTTTCCCTTTCTGTAAGTCGCTTTGGATAAAAGCGTCTGCTAAATGACTAAATGTAATGTAAATGTAATGTTATTGTGTATTTTTAAATGTGTATAGCTTGGAGTGGAGTGCAGCTCAACCTCCGGTCACTTCACTTCAGTGAAGTTCAAATCCATGTGGCCTGACTGTCATAGACAGCCATTATTTACATTATCTGTGGAGAATGCCACTGCCTGCAGCAGCGAGCCTGCTCACCGGGAGCCGTTCACTCTTTATTAAAAATAGATGGAACAATGGAATGAACACGGGCCGGGCCGGGCCGTGTCGACTGCTTGGAGCTGCTGTCAAACAGTTTAACCTCTGCTGACAGGGGGCTGGTGATGCTGCTCGAAAATCTGCCTGTCGCAGAGAAGAAGTCGCAGCTTTGATTCCTGCAGCGGCGAACGTGTCCATCAACAGTCTCCGAGCAAGTCGCTGAGCGAACACTTGCCAGCTCAGTCATTGTGTGCCAGACTTGATGAGTGTCAGCCCGGCGCCTCCAATTTAAATGTGAAGGAGAAGTGTGTGAGGAGACCTGCACCCTGTGATTTAAATATTCTGTCGTGCGGCTGATATATGAAATTCTCCAAATGGGGACGGAGAGAAATTCTTTCCTCCTCGTCCACTCAGCTCTGAGCTCCATCTGTTCCCCAGTGTTTTTTTTAACTCTCAAAATGATGATTCTACAGCATTTCAACTGCTGCATGTCTTTTTTTTTTGTGAAAATTAATTAGCAGTACAGTATGTCAGAATAGCAGGAGGTCACGCAGGCTTCTGCACTCAACTACATTAGGCATGTTTCAGGGGCAGTGAAGCATCGCCTCCCTCCTTCATGGACGACAGTGCACACTTCTTGTTGCAGCGCTGAACCAGAGAGCAGCTTCTGATGCACGTTTGACAGGATGCGATTTTCTCTCAGCGAGGGGTATGCACGCTACGAAGCTCAGGAGTCATCACTAAAAAAAGAGAACTGGGTTGCAGCCCAGAAAATTGTTGATTTTACACTCAGCATGAAAGGTGATAAACCCAGATCAGCTTTCAGAGTGTTTTAAAGCTCCATATATTTAGTCAGTTCAGCTTAGTCTGTCAGTTATGGAGGAGATTTGTCTGCAGAAAGAGCTGCATCAGCCTTTTTCAGACTCCTTATCTTATATGCTGTGTCTCTCTCCTTGTGCTCTTCAGCAGTGGAAAATAAGTGACTGCTTACATTTACTCAAATTGAAGTACCGTAACAGAAGTTCAGCTTTGAGGTACTTTGTGCTCGACTTGCGTATTTACATTGTCTGCTACTTTCGACTTCTTCTCCATTACAGGGGAGTGTGTTCAGAGTGTCCACTTCTTAATTACACATTTTGTGTGAGTTGTACTTACATGTATTTTACTGACTTCTGCTGCAACACATTTCGCTTCACTGCACTTACTCAGCACATTCACCACCAAGTAAATTGGAGGTTGTTTGTTGCTGGCTGGTTGTTTACACATTAAGATTTTATGAGCCCAAGAAATGTGATGCAACTACTACCCAATGATTTGTAAAAGAGCTCAAACAACTACAACTATAAAATGATTGTTCTGTTACTATTCTTTTTTTTTTTTTAATTTCCCTCATATTTATTAAGAGTATTTTGTATTGCATTGCTGCTGACTGCTGGGAGTTACCACACAAGCTTTGTTGTATTTTTGTACAGTGACAATAAAGCCTCTTCTTCTTACTACACTTGTATATTAATATATTTAATATTTAATGCATTAATTAAATACACATAATACATCAGGAAGTCAGAACTGCATTTGATTTACATTTGTTAAATGATACATACTGAGGAAAAGAATGAAGTACAACAAACTGTACAAATGTATAAATTATTCATTTGTTCATAAATTAAGAGCCAGGAGTGTGGAAACTGTAGTTGGTAAAAAAGTATCTTCACTTAAGTTCCACTTCCTGTCAGCTCTGAACAACAACCACTATCACTCTCCTGAGACTCTGTCATGCCCTCTTCCTCTTCTGTACTCCTCCCACTTCAATCCTGGTTCAGTATGCTTTATTGGCGCGAATGGCAGGTAAACAAAATTACCAATATGTCAAGGATAATACAGTTTAATAA
Organism: Trinectes maculatus; assembly: GCA_016785345.1. NCBI lineage: Eukaryota > Metazoa > Chordata > Actinopteri > Pleuronectiformes > Achiridae > Trinectes > Trinectes maculatus. The sequence goes on from JAFBJQ010000088.1 coordinate 487,433, forward strand.
TAATGAAATAGGGGGGTGCATGTCAGAGGCTAATGTTATGTCAAAAGATGCACTGGCAAGTAAATGAAACACAGCTCTCGTCAAAGTCCTCAGAGCCCTTTGCTGAGCGTAATGCTCTGCTGCTCAGCCCTTCAAAGCACTGAAGACGCCACTGAGATCACAATTACACAGCCCCAGGAAAGTCACATCAGTACATATTCAGCGTGTGCACGCACACACACACACACACACACACACACACACACCAGAGGACAGAGAAAATGTCTTAAATTGACCTCCTGGAGAATTACGTAATGAATTATAACTACTACTTGCCACAAACCTCACCTTAACCTTATCTTCAGAACAAAAACACAGATTTGATTCATGCTACTACAACAAAGATCACAATTAAGGTGATGGAGTGAGCTGACTGTGGTCCCCACAACGTGAGCAATAACTAGACAACACACACGCAAACACAATGTCACTCTGAAGTAGGGTGGACCGACACAAGCAAGGCACATACATTTCACTTACACTCATCAGATATTTTTTTCTTGCCCTAAAATCTTTCTGTCTACCAAAAAAAAAAGAAAGAAAGAAAATTTGAGAAAGTAGAAGTCATTAGTCGTTTAAGTGAGGCCCGGTACACAGACAGACTGGGTCACACAGTTATTGATCACCGAGGAGACACAGGGGGAGAAAGGGACAGACATTATTAGCAGTTAGGATCAATGGCTTCTGTGAGCTCGAACTTTAAAAATCCAGAGTCTGTCTCAGTGCCACAGAAGTTGGGGAGACTTTCTCTCCACATGCACTCAGTGCTTATACTGTACCTAATGCATTTTTCCACCTCTAATAACCCCTTTCTAACATTGCTTATCTACATATCATACTTCTTATCACGTTAATTTAGTTCTGTTATTCCAGGCTTTCCCCGGCAACAGTAACGCTGACACAGTGGTCCAGTACAAGCTGGAACATCCCGTCATAGCTCGCTTCCTGCGCCTGATTCCTCTCAACTGGAACCCAGCCGGCCGGATTGGACTCAGACTGGAAATATATGGATGTAGATATAGTAAGTCCAGTCCTCTGTGGTCTATGAAGACTCAATATTGAATGTGAAGATCTTAAAGTTGCTAAATTAACCTAATGAAGCTCTTCATCCTGCTGTTGTTGTTGTTGTTTGTAGCTTCTGATGTTGCAAACTTGGATGGCAGCAGCAGCCTGCTCTTCAGGCTGAGTGTTGGGTCGAGCTGGGCGGCGAGGGACATGGTCTCCCTGAAGTTTAAAACCATGAAGAACTCTGGGACACTGCTCCACGCAGAGGGACAGAGCGATCACAGCCTCACTCTGGTGTTGGAGAAAGGACGACTGCTGCTCTACCACCAACAAGGTACAAAATGTACCAAAATCTTCCAAATAGAAAGAAGGATCATGATAGCGTAACAAAACGGTGATAATATGAGGTGAGGTGATAAAGTAAATCCAGTCTAATGTAGTATAATGTATTCCAGTCCAACAACAACACTATCTATGACCCCCACCTTGAACGTACAACTTTCTGACAATGTCACCCAAAACTGAACATCGTGAATTTTGCCAAGATAAAGTTTCTGGCTGGGCTGCTGCATTAGATTGTACAGGGACCTCATAAATCTGCTACTAACAGACACATCTACATATCTTAAACAATTGTAATTTATTCTATTAAAATAGATATCATGTTATAATATTCTAACATGATATCTGAGGATACAAAGAAATACAGGGGGTCCTCCAGTTACGACGGTCGCGAGTTACGTCGTTTTCGTGGTTACAACACATCTCCTGTGAACTTCCTTGTTTCGGCTTAAGCGGTTTGCCCCGTAAATACGTACAGACTTCACACGGGAACTAGTTGGTGAGCGCTCTCTCTGTCTCGCAGCGCGCCTGCCGGCTCTCCAGCACCTCCACAGCACAGCTAGGCTACTCTGCCTTGTGTTTACTTATGTGAAATGGACGGCTGGCGGGGGGTGCAGCGGCAGTCGGTAAGGAGATGCACACGGACACAGATGGGTTCAGGATCGTGGCAATACCGTAGGTTTATTCACAACACAGGGTCTACACGGTTGATATCAGAAATCTAAAGGAAATGCTCATTACACTCGCGATATCAACCCCTACAGTGACAAAAGGCAATTCACCATAGTAAACTCTTATTGTAGGGTGGTGTTATAGCGACATCTAGTGACACAATGTATGCACAATGGCATCATGAATGTATGTTCTGACTAACGTTGAAATTCGGTTACGACACATTCTCAGGAACGGATCTCCGTCGTAACTCGAGGACCCCCTGTAATTGGGTTTTGTACGTTTTAGTTATTCTGGTTCTTGTCACCAGAACATTTAAAAACAGTTGTGCTGATTTCTATTCAAAAATCACAATCAGAGACTGGTATTTTTTCACATTTAGATATTGTTGTGACAGGACATAAAAGTAGTTGACTTCTTAAAGATGAGAACTGAAGCCACAGGAATGGTTAACACTTTATTTCCATAACTCTGTGTTTTATCTGCCAACTTGGCCGGCGAGCTATGTATCTTTGATGGATCATTCAATGTGCGCTTATTGTTCATTACTGTGAGTAAATGTCAGCTACATGCCTAAATCCATACATGCAATGTAATTAAACACTGGTCTATGCTGCAGAACCTCCCTCGTCCTATACCCTTCATAGGGAATTTAATATTCAGTATGTTCTTGTCCCCACAATGAAATGGAGAGAGCTTACAGGCAGTTATCGTCCATCTGCTGGTTTGCTGCTATATTTGTCAGAAGTGATTTTAAAGATGCCAGTGATCCAATTTTGAGAAACTCAGAAGCTGAGCTGTGAATTATGCTTCTTCCAACTTATCACTGCAATGTTTTTTTTTTTCTTTTGAGATAAATTGTCTCAAACTTTGGAGAAACTTTGTGCATTTCACCATTACAGCTTTGTGGTTAAAGGCCAATGAAAGTAAACATGCATGCTGTTAATTAACTGTGAAGGCCAGCTTCACTGGGTGTCATAAGTTCACAGAGCAGAGTTCATGTCTTCTTCCCCTGCTTCTTCTCTCACTTCCTCTTTCCTTTAATCTATGATGGATGCTGGCAACATGTGCTAACGATGAAGTATGTGGAGAATGTGAAGCGGCACAGGATAACAGGACCAATGGCCCCTGCACTGTGGAGGCTGTATGTGCGTGTATATGTGTGTATGTAAGAAAGGTTAAAACTGAGGTGTTGGGTTGCCAGGCCATTGTATTGTCACCATAAGGCAAACCTGTCTGTGCCATCTGGCTGCTCGAGTACTCGACTGCTCTGCACAACAACTAGTTCTTTCCTCTGTGCCGAAGTTTTTCCTCTAATCTTAAAATCATTATATTCCAGAAACTTGTTTTTTTCTCAAGGGAAAACTGGTTGTCTTGTGCAGTGCGTAACTATGGATAATTAATCCTAAAATGGAGCTTATTGTACTTTCAGCAATATTATGTTATATCAGCAATTCCACGTAAATTATATTTTTCAGCATATAATTTTCTTTCGTAAACACGAGTGTTGAGTTTGTGATTGCACAGGTGCCCACAGAAAGACAAATGAGAGCTGGGCGAACTGACGCACTCAGTTTTTGGCACATTTCATTATGTGGAAATGTGGCGAGGTGAGAGTGGACGACCATCATTACAGGCCTGACCTGAGATATAATTGTGTGCAGTGGCGAGGAACGAAAATCTGCCACATGCAGACGTTTTGGCATTTTATCGTGGTTGTTTAAAGAAATGAGAGCATTGGTTTTAGACATTTAGACGCTTGTTATGTTGTGGCTTTATATCCACTCCACTTGTTGAATGTCACACTCTGATCTGGAGATAAGAGGGCTGCGTAGTCGAGCTATTTATTTGAACAAATGACACTGCATGCACATTAACCAATTATGTTTGCCATTCAATTTGAAATAAAATCACCATTTAACAGCAGCAGACCTGATGAGCCACTTATATTATAGTCATAACAAGATTTTCAAGGTTTTCCTGTGGATATTTTTTATTGGAAAATGAATCAGAGCTTGAAGACTCTACAAACCCCCTCCCAGCCGTGTCACCCCATCTTTACAGTCCTCCAATAAGAAACAGAATATTGTTCCTTCTACATATACTCCTTAGAAAGTGTCCCTTTGCGTCCCTTTGTGAAGAAGGAGACAGAGGAATATTAATTCCCTGGTGGTGTTGTCTTGTGTCTGTCAACCATAGAAAAGCATCATCTGAGGGAGCCATCAGAGTGACATCTCCCTGCTAGACGCATGCTGATAGCGGAGAAAGTGCTCAAAGAACTCTGGGTAACCAGGAACAAAAATAAACAGGAGGAGAGCTTTGACTGAGCTATGATAATCCCGCAATACATCCAACACTGAGAGATAAAAAAGCTCTGCCTCAATCAAGGTGCTATCACTGCATGTGTCTGTCTCAGGCCCTCTGATTCTCTCTCTCTCTCTCTGTCTGACTGTCTGTCGCTTTTTTTTCCATTGTTATTTACAGCCTTTCCCAAATGTGTGTGTGTGTGTGCGCGTGCGTGCGTGTGTGTGAGCGTGCGTGTGTTGAGATGATGACATGCCTTTTCAATTGCATGCTCTTTATCTCGCTCACTAGTCTGTCTCCCAGTTTTCCACACAGCCATCTCTGCCTCTTACTCTCCTCGGAGTTTGCAGTCTGCAGACAGGGTAATTTAGATCAATAGCTTGGAGCATCCGCACTGAGACACAGTGTGCACCTCCACAGTCAACTGCTGGCTCGAGAAGAGAGGCTCTCTGGGACTCTTAATAATTATCTTTTCCATTCGGCAGTCTGATCCTATTGGTGCAGAGCTGCTCTTTAATAGATGAATAGATGTTGCCTCATGAGGAAAATGAGCTGTTAAAGATGCTTGTAGGACCTAGAGATGTCTAATGACAGATATGCACAGCTAAATACACAAACATACAAATATCATACATGGGAGACCAGTGGGGAACTGTCAGGGCCTTCTACGCCTTCAGAGAAGGCCATAACAAATACAAAAAAAAAGAAATATTAAATAAAAAATAATATTTTTATTTCTTTCTCATTTAATTTAATACAGTACAAATACAAAATTATCTCATGTATGTTCTAAAGTTAAGTTTACTGTCAAGTTCGCATCAGTAATGAAAGGGTTACTGTCCTGGAAACATGTTATCCAATCAGAATCGTCCCTCTCTATCAGGGCCCGGTTAGCTGGCTCATTCATTGATTAGGACATCTGTAGTACAGGGCTGTGTGTGTGTGTGTGTCTTGGTGTGGAAAGTGAGGGGCAAATTGACCAATCACGGTTTGATTTTACATGGGAGGGACAAAAATAAAAGCAAAACCATTAGCATAATAATGAATGTGTGAATGAAAACAGAAAGACAGACAGTGAGCAGACACAGAGACAGACAAATAAATACAAGAGTGAGACAGGAAGACCCTCTCTCTGTCCGTAGCCGGCCAAGCAGTTGAAAAAAGAAATTGAATGGCTCGTTAAGATTTATGTCCACGACCCAAAACCATCTCATTTCCTTTCTACTACACATTCATCACAATGTCAGTTTTCTATAATGAAGCCCACTGCTTCATAATTCAGCTCAATCCTGAACTGTCAGCGAGAAGCTGTAACACAAAGCAGTAAATACACTGAGGGCTCCAGTGCTCTGCTCTGTGGGCTCTGGACGAGGGCAGGAAAGTGTTGCTGACTAAATTAAGATGGCATCAAATACCCACACAGGCCATGCTGCATGTTGAGTGAAAGCTCTCTTCCGCAATAATGTGGACATGCTATGGTCGATTTCCTGTAACAGGAAAAACATCAGCATGATCACAAAGGTTTCCACTCCGAGTAACACAAGCTACAACCACCTCTTCCTTCAGGCAACGGCAGTGAGCTCTGGAGTAGAGATTAGTCTCTGGACAGTTTCGGCAGGGAAAAGAGACAATGATTTGTCGTGATTACTGTTGCATTTGCTTACTTCAATCTGCTTAGTGTACAGTGATTTCCAGTGAGCCTCCAGGAGTTTCTGTGTTAAATAGCTTCATAATGGCTTCAATCAGCAGCCTTGCTGTTTCTTTTTACAGGAGCCCGAGACACTGACAGTTAAGGGTCTCTTCCTGTACTGCAAACCCCTGCTGTGTAATATGTCGCTTACTGCTGAGTCCTTCTGTGCAGCTGCCACACACTTTGTCGGAAAATAAAAGGAGTTTCATAGTTGAAAGTATGAAAGGAATATGACTGGCGACATGTCATCCACTGAAGACAGAGAGAGACAGAGAAAATGTATTCAGTGGAAATTTGGAGAGGTATTGGGGGGATTTATGGCTTTAGTTTAGTGGTTGTTAAAGAGGTGACAGAGTGTAAGAGAGCAGATATTCTACTACTTGGCCAATACTTAGCAACTGGGATGGGAGCCCACAGCACCCAGAAGGCTCAATGGTTTGTTATGACATCCAATAACCAGCACTCCTGTTTACCTAAACCCACAAATGCAGCACAGCCCCCTGTAACAATATTACTCATGCATGTAGAAGCACCAGTCACCAGTAGTGTTGTAGTGCTCGAGACTGATCTTGGTTTCGACTCTCTTTGGTCTTGGTCTCCAACCAGAGCTTTAAGGAACACAGGACAGATCTCATCCAGACCTGGGTCGCTGCCACCACGCCTCTTTTTGACTGCGGCAACGAACTCAGCCCCAGTGATAGGAGAGTCCACCTCCAAGTTGAGGACGTCCCCAAAGTATTCCTTCCCCCATTCCGACTGTAAGCAGTTTGGGTAGGGCACTGCTTCCCCTTCCTGAGTTGCTGGATGGCCTGCCAGAACCTCTTTGAGGATGCCTGAAAGTCTTCCCCCATGGTCTCACCTAACTTTTCTCACGCCTGTGTTTTTGCTTTGCTGACTGCCCGAGCTGCTTGGACCACCAGTAGCTGTCAGCTGCCTCAGGAGCCCCACAGGAAAACAACGCCCTATAGGACACCTTCTTTACCTTGATGGCATCCCTCACATCTTGTGTCCACCAGGAGGTTGTGGGATTGCCGCCATGACTAGCTCCAGCAATGTTGAAACCACAGCTCTTGACCACTCAGACTCACTGTCAATCACTGCCCCCTGAGCATGAACAAAGCTCTGCAAGAGTTGGGAGCTGGCGACCGCGGTGTCTTGGTCTAAGCTAACGCAACAAAACTACAACACTAGTCACCAGTGTCATGAACTGTCTGAAAACTCATAACAAAAGAGAGAGACCTCACAGGTAAACTGATGTCAAAGAAACTTTATTTTACTTTACAAATAAAACAAATGTAAGTCAGCAATATCAGTCATGTAGCTAATGCTTCTGTGGATGAAGAGTGTGTGGAACAAAGCATAACAACACTAGCAAACAAAGAAGCAGACAAACTAAACCATGCTTTCAGGGAGGAGAGAGAAAGAGAACAGATGTCTCCAGCCTCCTTTTATAGAGGCCAGGAGTAATTGAATTCAGGTGTGCTTCAGTTCTCCTGACTCACCTCCCCCTATCTGACTCCAGGAAATAACCACACCCACAAAGAGCCACAACGGAGCAGGAGGGATCGTCACACCAGCAAATACTAACAGTCTCACTAATCACTAATGAGCCTGATCATATGATAAACTAAGATGATAGTAGCCAACATGACGCACCAGCATTGTTTTTCATCACACTGTCATTGTGGGTCTGCTGACATGCAGAGTGAAATGTCGTTCAAATCTTCTCCAGGCTGCAACTGTGGCTGTCTCCAGTTTTATTCTGTGCTGTATGTCACTACTTTTCACATCGTGTCTCGTTCACTTCACTCTCTGGATTTATGCGTTTAATAAACACAAACTTTACAAAAGGAAAAAGAAGAGGGACAAAGAGAGACCAGATACAGTAGCGTTACTGCCATGAATATCGCCGTGCTGTGGCTTTTCTTTGTACAGTTGATGGTGATAATATTGATGTTTTGACTGGGACAACCGCTGGGGATTGGTTCCATAGGACATTATTTCCTGTAACATCCTGTAACAATTGTCACAGTGTGTCCTCCGCGAGACCTGTCGTTGATGTCCTCCATAAACAGATTTCGAGCTTGAGTAAGGAGCCGTAATAGCAGACAGAATATGATTAGGTGATATTGCTTCAAGGAGCTGTCTGGGAATCCGTGCCGGGTACCGGCTCCTCCGCTTAAAGACGAGAGAACAGCTGGGCAGTGAAATGGAGCGGTCATTGCAGTGGAACACGGCTACATCCTCTTTCAGCTGGACAGTAAAGATAACAGGAAGTTAAGCTGCTCTCCTCCCTCCAGGAAAGGTGATGAGGACTGGAAGTGACAAAGAGGAAGGACGAGAGATGGTGTTTCCTGAATGAAAGTAAAGGGAGTCTCCACTTATTCCACCACTTGTTCCCCAGCCTGTGTGTGGATTAGACAAATGAGATCATCCTCATCGATAACCTCTAACAACCTCTGATAACCTTTAGAATTAATGAGTAAACACATCTCTCTCCTTCTGTTGCAGCTCCGTCACTCAGTCAAACACCCCCACCCCCACCCCCACCCCCCATCATGATGCAGGTTGCAGAGATGGATCCATTAATTTGGTTGCGTTAGGTGTGCCGCTAATTTCGGCCCGCTGACATTCTGCAGCATCATCATTTATCCTGTGCAGTACCCCCGCCTCCTGCATATAGATATGTACTGTCTAATTAGAGCAGCTGACCTCCGTGACCCTGCTCCCCGTCTGAAACAAGGATGTGAACGTGCCACTGAAGCCGACTTCAGGCGTGATACTTGAGGGAGGCTTTTCCAGTTTTCCAGGAGCAAGACTGATTTATTCAAGCATTTGTCCTCGTTAAAAATGCATTATGGAGGAGGGTGCACAGTATGTTAACCTTGAGTGTTTCTGAGGTAGAGCCCCCAAAGGGAAAAAAAAGCTTAAAATGCTTATCCTCATCTGCCTCACAGGTTTGGCTTCATCTGCCGGTGGTCAGCTACTTGCTTCTCTGGGCAGCCTGCTGGACGACCAGCACTGGCACCATGTGAGGCTGGAGCGACTTAGCACTCACCTCAACATCACCGTGGATAAAAACACACAGCAGGTTCAGATACCGGCAGAGCTCAGTCACTGGGACATTCGCCAGGTAAACACATAAACACAAAAATACATATTTGAAACTAATGCTCCATTTAAGATTCACACGATGTGTTAACTTTACAGGTGGCAACTATATGGGTGTAGTTCTGTAGTTTATTGAACGGAGCAGCTTTGGTTAATAAAGCTCATGTCGAAACCACAAAATCTCACATATATTCATATAATATAGAGTTTACACAACTGTTTATGAAGAAAAAACCTCTCAGGATTTCAGAGCGTGACAGCAGCTTTTGTTCAGTCATATCACATATGCTGTTTTCTTGTGTGTGCAGTTAAGTGTGGGAGCTGTCCAGAGCCATGGCCTTCAAAAACCAATCTTGTCCAATAGAAATTTTCATGGCTGCCTGGAAAACCTGTTATACAATGACCTCAACCTTATAAACCTGGCAAAACAGAACAACCACCAGGTCACTGTCGTGGTAAGTTACTGCGTTTCAGCATATCTGCACTGTCATTATGGTAAGCTGCAAATTAGTGTCCATCTGAAGGACATAAAGAGGTGACTGTGTGGTGTGTGTGCTGTGAGGAGATGGAGTGTTTGTGTCTTGTTTTCCCCCATACACAACTGATCGATGAAGCTTTTGGTCTGTGGGTTTGTCTGACGCCACCAAAATGTTGGATCCCTTTTGCAGTTTGACTTTGTCTTATTTAGCTGAGTAACAATATATGCCAACGCATTGCCAACGCAACACAAATCTAAACTTTAGTTTGACAACAAGGGTTTGGCAACAACTACCTTGGACCATTTTATATTTGCCACACAGTTTAATTGAACATTGAACTAAACGTACAGCACTAATTAATTCACATCAATTTCCTGTATTGATGCTTAGAAGCAGATGATAACAGCATCTGGTAAACAGCCAGCCAGGCTATAAGTAAGCCAACAGTCATGCATGACACTATGCCAACAAACTTCAGCCAATAGCAATTAAGCAGACGAATTTTAAACTAATCAATTCAGACTGTGACCTTAAATGTTGAAATAATTGATGGTGACTTTAATTTGAAGTCCTGAATTAGTTTACTTTTCCTTGTACTTGCACAACTCCAGAGAGGAAGTTCAAACAGTCTTTATTCACAAAGAGCAAAAATCTAAATCTGTTATAAGAGGGAAAAAACATGGAAAATAATTAAACTAAAAATCACTCCCAGAGGGGAAGAACTATGGTAAAAGAAAAGGATGCTAGACTGAGAAACAAAAAATGACAAGACACAAGTATGGCAGATTAACTACAGAATCTCAAACATGACAAAGAGAAGACACAAAGGAAAAGCAGCGGTCCACTAACACAACAGCCAAGACAAACTGGCACAGCACAAAGGGAAACAGACTATATATACACACACAGGCTGATGGGAAACAGGTGGAAACAATCAGGATGGGGAATATAATCAGGGCAGGAGGACACACCCACCAGGAAGAGACAAGACACCTGAAACAATTGGAGCGTTTTGAAATTTCAAAATAAAACAGGAAGCCACGGAACAACATAGATACAAGATGACAACTAAACAGAACCAGACGTCTTGGTCATGACATTTATTGTCCTTCATCAGCATATTAAATTGCTACATAACAAGTTGATCACCTTTGCTCCCCTCAGACATATTGTCATATTGTCTCTTTTCTTTAGCAGGGCCATAATTATATCAGTGTTCACTGTGAGGATTATTATCGTCAATACATGTTATTGCCTATATTCTTACATCTATCATCACCGTCATCGTTGTCATTAGCATCATTGTTATCTTCTTCAGTATCTTCATCAGTCATTAACATCACATCTACATTTTGTAGTTGCAGAGCACAAAGTGAAAAACAAGAGAAGAATAATGAGTCAGTGACGAAAAGTGGCACAGAATGAAAATGAGAACTAAAGAAAGAAGGAGACAAGGATGAGGACGAGAATGAAAATATCACTTTGTGCTCTGTATTAATAACCACAGAAACCATTTTACTTTCACAGCTTGGTGAAAAAGCAATGAAAAAGTTAGACAGGAAAATGAATTTATGTAGAAACTATAAGACCATCAGTGTAATTAAAAACATATCAAGATTACAGAAGGGAAGCCACAGCTGTCATCTGGTCTGTCACTGAAAGTTCATCGAAACATTTGCAGAATGGGGGAAGTTTTAAAGTCTGACTTTTCTCATTGCATGTTTGTCATATTATTTTCCAACAGCTTATTTCAGCTCCTCAGCAAAAATCAGTTTAATGATACAGGTGTCCTCTCTCAGTGAGCTGCTGGCGAGACCTTTGCCACATCAAGTTACACTGAGTCAGCCTCTGCATCTGATGAATATTCATGTTTGGTTAACGCTTTTATAATCATTCCTCTGTCTCTGTCTGTCTGTCTGTCTGCCTGTCTGTCTGCCTGTCTGTCTGTCTGTCTGTCTGTCTCTCTCACATGCTCCCTCTCAGGGCAATGTGACCTTTTCTTGTGCTGAGCCAGTCTCGGTCGCTGTGACGTTCACTGACTCCCACAGCTTCCTGCAGTTGCCCGCACTGACATCATGGTCATCAGGGGTTGTTGCCATAGCACTGCAATTCAGGACGTGGAACACAGCGGGTCTGCTCTTGACCTTTAACCTTCCTCAGCTGGAGAGCACAGTGTGGTTGTTCCTGAGTGAAGCCAGACTTCGGCTACAGATCAGTAAGGCAGACAAGGTCACCCTGGAGCTCAGCGCAGGTAGGTGCCAGCCATGATCTTGCTTAACCTAGGTCAATTTGGACAGAAGCTGTGAATCTATTGTTGCCATGTTACCATGCCATCCATGTTGTGCACAAGTCACAGTTCAATATTATGCATCAGACATTAACCACTAGTAGTTGAGCGACAGGAACAAATCCAAACAGTCCAATTGATGCAATGTAATTATGAGACTGTGATCAGGATTGGAGCATCCCATTGTAAAACTCTTCACACAGTTCTCGTTCCCCACATGAGGCTCAGTGCAACCGTCAATCTCACATTAAACAAATCGCTTGATCTGGATTTTAGGATCAGCTCTTGTACCGGAACATTTCACAAGTTCAAACAGCCCTCACATCAAAGTCTCTGTAGCCTGATAGATCCCGGGAAGTCTTCTGCAGGTACGTCCCAGTATCTTGCATTCATTGTGTCCATGAGAGACACTCGTTTATCTCCAGGAGCAGATTCCTGCTATGGTGCTGACGGATGATGTGAAAGTAGATTTCACCATCCTGAGACAGGCTGGGTACATGGAGCTGTCACATACAGTTACTACTGTAAATGTTCTGTATTCAGCCTCAGTGGTCCCTTTCCTGTTTTTTAATTCAATATTTACACCAGGCTGTTGTGAACTGTGGTCTAATGCTGCCTGAAACTCACCAGCCAAAGGTTGGAGTCAATAATTGGTCGTTGTTTTGGTTTGGATGTTTGTGTTGATAGGTTCGAGTCTGAATGATGGACAGTGGCATTCAGTGGAGATGAGCTCAAGACAGGACAGTCTGAGCATCACGGTGGACAAGGACAGAGGGGCCACTGCCCAAACCAGTGTCCAGCTCCGTCTGACAGCAGACAGTCAGCTCTACTTCGGAGGTACACACACACACACACACACACACGCACACAATGCCACTTCCTCTCTGTGTATGATGTTGTGTTTCCTATGTTAGCAATACACAAACTTGGATGAGGCTTGTTTACAGAAGGTGTATGTGTATTCAACTAAAAGTCTTACTTTTAGTTTAGTTTAAATATTAGGAATATGGTATAATTATACTTTAAGTGTTTTGCTGTGTGGATGGGGAAATTTTGGGCTGGTTAAAATTCATAGATGTGCCCGGGTAATAATCATCATCTGCAGGTCTCGTGTTTTGTGTCCCGCAGAGAGGGATGAGGTCGTAAAGCTGCGTTAGTCTCTCCCTCTGTCTTCTCCTCCTCTCTTTTCCTTTGATGTTTCCCCCCCTCATATGATCTTTCTCCACCTCCATCTTTCTGGTTCCTGTCACGTGCCTTCCCGTCTCTCTCCAGTCACCTTCCCCTTTAATGTTTCCGCAGCGCTGCTCCCTGTTATTTTCAAAGCTTGGATATTTTCAGCCTATAAGTCACGTTCTCGACACCCACACACAAATTCAGACACTTTATTAATCCACTACACTTGGATGTTAGAGTCTTCACATATGTCATGGAAGTTTGACATAAAGGCTTTTTTGACATAAGAGTTGATTCATGTGAAGTGTTTGCAACAATTGTTATTTCTTATAAAAAGATACGGTAAAGCTCTTGATGTGCTCCCAGCGTTAAGAGATGTGCTGGAACAAATCGGATCCAAGGTGGCGCCACGTGAAAGTCATACCTCCAGGTGCCTTTACAGGTCTAGTCAAGTAAACGCGTATGTGTGTGTGTGTGTCACAGCTGTTTTGGGAGGAACAACCGCACATCGCAATGTTGGTTTCATCAGTGCATTTTTCAGCTAGTGTTTGCTTATACAGCAGCTGCTGCCAATGAATGCTAAGCAGGAAGACCTGAAGTGTCCCCAGTTTTACGAAACATACAACACAGCCCACTGACGAAAGAGAAAATGAAATTACCATGTGCCTGATCACCATAATGAATGATTAAAACTTCAAGGAAAGTGACAGCTCTAGATGCAACTGCCATTTTCAGAAAACATCCTTTATGCGTCATTGTCAAAGAGAGAAAAAAAATCCTCATATCCTCATTTGAGCCCCTTCAGTTCAAAGTGACAACAAACAGTGAGTCATCATTACCCACGTTTCTGCTGCGCGGAGCAGAGCCTGCAGCATCAGTGCTGTATTTGGACGCAAAACGGTCCCCATCCAAGGATCAACCTCAAGCATGGTGAATCACTAATGGATAAGACATGGGGCTCATTCTCAGGCTTAAGCATGAGTGACTGACTTTATGTGACACACACATCAGGTCTGCCCCTGCTGAGGGCTCAAAGATCAAAAATCAGTCTCAAGGCTTTTTCAGGACAACAAAATAATACTACTCAAAATAAAAGTAGTTACAGGTTGTCTGCATATATAATGTATATATGTGACATTTGGGCTAGGTCTTTATATTCATATAGCATATGAACAAATACCAAGTTGAGTCCACCCTCTGGCTGAGTGTGAAGTGTTTCTGTCCTCAGGTTGTCCTGCTCAGCAGAGCAGTCAGGAGTGTAGAGACCCCTTCAGCATGTTTCAGGGCTGCATGCGCCTCCTGACTCTGGATAACCAGACCGTGGACCTGATTAAGGTGCAGCAGAGACTGCTGGGAAACTACAGCCACTTGCAGATTGATATGTGCGGCATCACTGACAGGTCAGTGTTCGAAAATCACATCACAATTTATTCTCTTTTGCATTGACCGCGAGTCGTTTTTTTTCTTTTCCATATTCTGAATGCATCTCCCAGAGAGTGCCTCCCTTTTTCATGCTCGATAAAACACACAGATTGAATATTTAATTTTGATTAGCGGCTGTCCTCTTTAAAGTCAGATGAGAAGCTAAATGCTAATAGAGAGCGCTGAATGTTGGTGGTGTGCTGATTAGACTTCTGTTAACCTGTCAGTGCAAAAGCACTACAAGAAATGAGAGTGTGCAATTAGAATGTGCATGGCATTTGTACCTTTAGGATTATGAAAGTGACCAGCATATAGACCACAGATTGTTGGCAATTACTTAAAATGCTTTTTTAAGACCTGTCGAATTTTCCAGGATTTCAGTAAACATTTGCTTCAAAGCAGACTCTGTGATCGGCATCATATTGAGGCACACAAACGTTGCTTGTACACACAGTACACACACTTACTACTCACGAGCATGACCTTTCTGCACAATTTGTAAGCGTGAGTGAGTGTGTGTTTTGCAGTGATATATAGATGATGATGTCAGGGGGCAGTATTTCTGACCTCTTTACTTCAGTCAGGTTCCTGACAACTACATAATAACACCCTGTCAAAAGCACTACAAGAAATGAGAGTGTGCAATTAGAATGTGCATGGCATTTTTTCTTTAGGATTATGAAAGTGACCAGCATATAGACCAGAGATTGTTGGCAATTATTTAAAATGTCTGTTCACTATAAAAAAATGTTGCAGGAAGCTTTTTTTTCCAGGATTTCAGTAAACATTTGCTTCAAAGCAGACTCTGTGATCGGCATCATATTGAGGCACACAAACGTTGCTTGTACACACAGTACACACACTTACTACTCACGAGCATGACCTTTCTGCACAATTTGTAAGCGTGAGTGAGTGTGTGTTTTGCAGTGATATATAGATGATGATGTCAGGGGGGCAGTGTTTCTGACCTCTTTACTTCAGTCAGGTTCCTGACAACTACATAATAACACCCTGTCAAAACACACACAGACCTGCAAATGAGAAGCAACAAGGGTCACAGAGAGGACCACTGCTCCTGCTGTGTCTGACAGTCAGCCACTACCTTCATGACGTGTCACGTACCTGTCATCCCCAATATCTCCTAAGCATGTGCGTGTGTGTGTGTGTGTGTGTGTGTGTGTGTGTGTGTGTGTGTGTGCATGCATCACATGGATGTACAGCACACTGAAAGGATAAAAATTCTTAGTAGGGTCTACCTTTCCTACCTGGTCTACCTTTCCAATAGTTGTATACTTGTGTGCGAATGTGTGTGTGTGTGTCCTGGGTGGTCCTGTGCTGGTATATAGAGATAGGTGATTGGATGCAAGCCCTGTGATCCAAACAGCGACGATAAGACACTGTCACACTGCGCTAGAAACTTTTAGATAAGCCACAGAGTCTTTTTCTTTTCTCAGTTAACGCCGCAGTCCTGTGATCTGAGCTCTGCTGCACTGCATCGTCACATTGCATTGCAAATCATTAGTCATGCCAAAAGTCCGCTGGAGATTTATAGAGGACAAAGTGTTTTTAAAACTGGGAACTTTTAGCCCTGGGAAGATTTATAGTAGATTAAGTGATACGGGCTACAGTTCAGCTCAGAGTCTGACCCAGGCTTGTGTTTCCGATTCTTTTTGATACTTTCTTTCTCTGTGTTCTGGGTTAGAGCTGCGTGTGGCAGCTTTGTGCCGACAGCAAACTAGATGCTGAGACAATGACTGAAAACTCCTCCTGTGCAGCAGGAAAGAGTTGCTCAGTGTGGCTGCAGATAGTTCTTGCCAAGAAAAGTTTTCCCAACTTTTGCACAGAGAGTACAGAGGGAGAGAGTGAGAACAAAGCAAGAAAGAAAAAGCCAAGTGGGCACATCCACAGACATTTGTCTCCCTTGTCTGCTCTTACAATGAAGAAAACGTATTCAATAAATAAGGCATGTTTTCTGCTATTCATCCCACAGAGCGGTAGAGGATGTAGTCTGTCGGTAAAATGCTTCGGCTGCTGCTGCAGTCTAATCTGCGTAGGAAATAATGTTTTGTGACGTATTATCACAATTGAAACAATTATCTGAATGTTGGAAAAAAATGTATTCAGCATCACATTTTCCATCCATAAATGTGCAGAGAAAAGAAAGAATGGAATATGTGGCTGGATGGAAATCACTATTGGATCTTAGCATAAAACAGAGAAATCGAGGGAGCAGTTTTCTACAGAAGCATCACTCATGTCATCCTCTGCAGATTAAAGATGTTGTTTATCAAATGCACTCACCAATAAGAAATAAGCTCGTTTTCATTACTAACAGACTAATCTGTAAATCTCCATTTACATTGACTGATTGCGTTGAGTCTTCGCCTACCGTCTCCACCTTTAGTCCTCTGACCTCACTCCCTTCATCCCCTTGCATCCCCCTCTGCACCGTACTACAATCAGAATGTGTGTTAAAAACTGACTCATTAAAAAAAGTATGCTGGAGTTGTGCATTTGTGTGTGACTGTATTGATCCAGGGGAAACTGTTCCCCTTACTGTTAATGTTTGATGGTGGTGCGTTTTGTTAATGCACTCTTCTGCACATTCATCCTGTGCTAAAGCAAATACAAATTAGTTCACAGTTGACTGAATTGCACTTGGTCCCAGCCTCATATACAATATATTAAACTGTTTTGGCGCTGGCTCATTAACATAATAGGTTCCTAACTGAAATGTCTCACCTCTAATAGCTCCACAAATAAACCCCCATTGTTTCATTCAGCTCCTCAAGTTATAGCAGTGTCATTAATGTATTTTAAAAACAAAGGTCAGCACATCATTTTATTCTCTCTTCTAACAAGGCAACTTTTCTGCAAAATCCTTAACTTGTACCTGTTTACATATTCCCTGTCCAAATCTGCCATAAGTGATCCTTATGGCAGAAGCAGGTGAGAATAGTAAACAGGTTAACAACACACTTCAACACACGCTACACTTGTATTGTCATGTACTTGTCACTAACCAAAGCTACAAAGTACAAATGTCTCAAACCAGCCACTTCCCATAAGACACTACTTTGTACCAGCCATCTAAAATATTCAAAGACGCAAATCTCAACATCTTTAATTTTCTGAAACAGTGAAACGTGTGTTGTTTCAAGATTCACGTGCCCTCCTACACACCTGCTCATCAACAGTCAAGGCCTGTTCATTTTCATACCAACGTCCATGAATGAACTTTTTGTTCCACCTTTGACAGATGATGGTCTCCTCTCTCTTTGTGTCTGTCTGTCCCTCAGGTGTTCCCCCAGTCACTGTGAACATGGAGGTAGATGTACTCAGTCATGGAGCACCTTCCACTGTAACTGCTCCAACAGTGGCTACAGAGGAGCCACCTGCCACAGCTGTAAGCACCGAGCCTCAGGGCATCTGAAGGGTTGTAAGGTCCTTTAGAAAATTACAAATATAAAAGCTGCCGCAGTGTTGAAGTGGTCTGCACATTTAATAATCATATTCTATCACTACTACTTCCTTAAAGGACAGATTGCAGTCATGTTAATGTCAAGTACTTATATATTTAAAAGGCATGGATGATTTATTTAAAGCTACATTAGTTATAATTGTACTCATTATAAGTTATATAACATAAAGTTATATTTTACATAATATTTTTTCTGCATGTAAAACTAGGTATGAACTAAGTAAGTAAAGTTACAGGCAGGAAAACCAAAACAATGAGTCCGAGCCAGTGTATAGAGCAGTCCCTCTGGACACAGTGATGCAGAGAGAGGCTCACTGCCACCACTTGAATTATAACACTTTCTCACAAGCAAATGTAACTATGGCTCTGCTCATTGAAATTCTTATTCTATTTTCTCATTCTTATTTTTCTATATATTTTTTTTATTTTATACTTTCTGGCAGACAAGGTACAGGAGGTGTTGAGTATCATTCATTTCCACAGAAATTATAAAGTACTTTAGTTTTAAGACATGATTCTTGTGTATACTTCTGAGTTTTGAGTACATTTAACTTAATATGCGGCTTCTTAACAAAAATATCCTGGTTGCTAAAACATGATACCAAAATAAAGTGTCACTCAATCCACTGAGAGGAAGCTGAGGGGAGAACCTAAGGTTTCTCCCTCTTCTCACTTTAAACAGATCGACCACAGTGTCAGAGAAACCAGTGCAAACTCCACTTTCACGTGTTAACTGTTTACAATTTACATGTCTGGCGTTTCCACATGGTTCAGTAGTAGATGAAGAATGCTTGTATTTCAATAGAAATAAATAAAAGCAGAACAACGTTTTCGATAACTGATTAGTTGCTGTTATATGTGTGCTGATGAGTTAATTTATAATCTACAACAAACTATTTCAAATGTTTTACTGTAAATAGGTTGACATGGTGTGAAATACTTAACCAGGCCAGTTCATTCATCCCTTGCAACAGGTGTGCTACTGGTAGAATGAACAGACACAGACATTAATCAAGCCAAGACTGAGCCACATTTTTTCATGCAATATTGCAATATTGAGGCTGTTTCTTTTTTGGTTTTTTTTTTTTGTATTTTGCCTAAATGCAGCCATCTTAAGCTGTGGCTGTTTAAACCAACACTGTTTTAAAACAAGTATCCTGGCACAACTCGTAATCCCTCCCTGTAGCCAGAAAGTCCTTAAGAATAAATAGATGCACTTAAATCTTCTCTTCAAACTCCGATTGTGCCAGAAGTTTCTTTTCTTAATTAGGGCTAAAGACCCACGGGTATCCTTATTGAACGCCTCTGTGAGAGAGTGAGCTCAAACTGTTCGCTCCATAGTGTCGAAAGCAACTACTTAGTATTGTACAAAAAGTTGTGCTGGAGAAAAGGTTTCGCATTAGAGTTAATGGCATCACATTGGGCTTGGGACTGCAGAATCATTCCGTTCCCTCCCAGGCGTCATTGCAACAAATGAATGAGATGATGAGGACGACAAGAATAAAGAAGGTAGAGAGAGGTCATACAGATAAACAGAGAGTGGGGCTTTCCACATAAACAGATTTGAACTGCCGACAGAGTTTTAGGTGAGTCAAATTCGAAATTAAAAAGATGGTGGCTTTGATTACTCAGTGAAGCATTGATTAAATCTTTCTGTGATCAGCTCTGGGCTGGATCAGGGCCACCTCAGCTTCCCTCCCACACACACACACATAAACATTTGTGATTCATTGCAATATTGAGGTTGACTTGGCGAGACAAGACATGAGAGGAGAAGTTCACTTGCATTGCAAAACATTATATAATTTGAGGATTTTACATAATTAGCTTTTTTTGTGCCTGTCTCATTGTTGTATTGTTTTTTTTTTTACTTTTTTTGCCTTTTTTTTAATTCTTAATCTCTTTGGTATTTACTGCTCTTAGCTGCTGGTGTGACATTTTCTACATTTATTTCAAAACAACACCAATATAAATAGAATTATATTGTTTTGGGGAAAATACAGAATAGTCAGATACACTTGAGAGACTAACAGCTATCATAGATTTAGTAGTAATTTTATTTATTATTTTAGAGCAACAATCTTTTGTCTTAAATAATATGTTTTTTATGGATTTTTCAGAATCACATTATATCTGAACATAATTTAGCCACTGATGTTGTTTTCAACAAAAAATATTTGCTTTTAGTCTATTTGTATAATTGAGTGTTAGTGTTATTCCTGACAACACGTATCGATCACCTTGAAAGAGAGAGCGCATAAAAGAATAATATGTTTGGACTCTCTGGGTTCAGTTGGGCTTAGTCACTGCTGCTGCTATGCAAGCTCCTAATTGTGATGCCATCAACTGAAACACAGCTGTCCCACAATTGACTCAAAATTAAACCGAACAAGCCTGTGTCCTTTGAAGTTCTTAAAAACCTGACCTAAATTTGTTAAGTGACAAGTTTTTGATTCCGTAAATTAGACATAAGACTTTATGTTTGTTGATTTTTTTTCCCTTCACAGCGACATATGAGCAGTCATGCGAGGCATACAAACACAAAGGCAACACATCAGGACATTATTACATAGACGCTGATGGCAGTGGACCAATCAAACCGCAGCTCATCTACTGTAACATGACAGGTAACTAACACACACACACCCAAATAAAAACACTTTTCACTTGCGCACACTGAGACTTTCTGTCTCCTTCAGAGGACGGGGCATGGATTGTGATTCAGCACAACAACACCGAGCCGACCAGAGTTAATACGTCTCCTGATCAAAACCGACACTTCGCCCACTTTGACTACGCCTTGGAGGAGGAGCAGTTAGCAGCCATCATCAGCCAGTCAGAGCACTGTGAGCAGGAGCTGGCCTTCCACTGCAGGAAGTCCCGCCTCCTCAACACCCCAGGTGATGCAGAGAGCAAAAATATCTGATTTATTTTGTTAAAAGTTTGAGGTGACTTTGGAAAGAAAGAGTTAAGTTTTATTTTCATTGTCTGTATCTGAGAGATCTATATCTGGCACCCAAGAGGAGTGAAATGAAGTAATTGCCGATTTAGTTTATTTAGAAACTAACTAAAACATCAATTACATTTGCTTGATTGCATTTCTCCATCTCAATCTGATAAAGTAGCCAATACTTTATCTGCTTAAATAAATTTCACAAGAACTCGTCAGCTGCTGCTGTAGCAGCAGGTTGTTTGTCATTTTTGTAATGATTTAAAAAGACATAAATTGCTTTCCTTCATTTCATACACCTTCTGTAAATGTGGAGCGGGAATGGGACAATTAAAAAAAAAGATGCCAAACACCACCTGGGTGATTACATCCCAGGAATTACCTGAAACTAACCAATAAGTGTGTGATGAGGTACACAGGTCTGTTACAGAGGAGGCCGAGAGAGAGTTAAAACAAACAAATATTTTATTAACAATAATCGGAAACCTCAGCAGGAGTTTAAACGCCAGACAGAAAACAAAAGGTTTATAACACAAATAAATGAATAAACAAATAAGCCAACAAATTAACAAAGCGACAATGCCAATAAAAATCCAAGATGCATTTATTAAAAATGAAGGCCTCAATTTGAAAATCTAACAAATTAATACACTAAAATGTTGCCCAACTAAAAGTACTCAAAAGAAACTAAGGTGAGGCCACTTAAGAAGGAGCAGGCTATGTCGAGAAGTGTCGATGGGCGCAGCACAGCAAACCTCACAGCCATCTGGTGCAGTCTGTAATGTGTCCCTCTGTCTACAGTCATGTCAAGAAAACAAAATACTCAACCATTAAAGGCAAAACTCAAACATTAACAAAGTAAATCAAGTACAGGGGGTCCTCGAGTTACGACGGCCGCGAGTTACGTACCGTAGGTTTATTCACAACACAGGGTCTACACGGTTGATATCTAAAGGAAATGCTCATTACACTCGCGATGTCAACCCCTACGGTGTGTCAAGAGGGTCAAGAGGGACAAAAGGCAATTCACCACAGTAAACTCTTATTGTAGGGTGGTGTTATAGCGACATCTAGTGGCACAAAATGGGACAATTAAAAAAAAAAAAGATGCCAAACACCACCTGGGTGATTACATCCCAGGAATTACCTGAAACTAACCAATAAGTGTGTGATGAGGCACACAGGTCTGTTACAGAGGAGGCCGAGAGAGAGTTCAAACAAACAAATATTTTATTAACAATAACTGGAAACCTCAGCAGGAGTTTAAACGCCAGACAGAAAACAAAAAAGTTTATAACACAAATAAATGAATAAACAAATAAGCCAACAAAGTAAATCAAAATAAGGTAACCCAAGGGGCGTTAACTTAGCAATCATGTTAACAAAGAGAAAATGGGCCAAACCCAAAGAGAAAGCAAACTAACTAAATAAACCAATGGTTTAAATGGTCTTCATGGGCATAACAGCAGTGGAGGTAAATCTGGAAGGAAAAGGAACCACAATGAGTCAGGCCACACTGGGGGCTAAAAATGTTTAAAAACTTTAAAGGCGCCAAAGCTAACTCACCAGCTGACATGGAGCAACAAGCAATGGGGACAGGCTACTTCCCTCGATGGTGCACTTTCTTTAAATGAAAAAAAAAACGGAATCAACCATTAATGTGGGACTACAGGGAAGAACAAGCCGTTTCTAAAATGTAGTAGAATTGGACAACGCGGCAGGAGTCATCTTAAGATCACATTCACAACACTGCTAGGGGGCGCTCCCCATCACATATAGAAAACCTCTCACGAGAAGAACTTATTTTCTACTCCTGATAGGAAAAATAAAATATTCAAAGCACACACAGGACAGTCACCCACCATCTTTATGTGCACTTACAAACCCTGCTTATCAGGATGCTTCAGAGGGTAGAGGAGTCTTCTGCCTATAATCTGTCCGGATCTATCAGGGAGACAGTACTGATACTGGTACTGAGAATTCACCAAGGCCACTAACATTCTATGAGTGTTTTTAAAAGATACAGGGACAGAGAGTTTTATCTACCAGCCAAGCTCTGACTTAAAGTCAGTGTGTAGGACTCATGGATGAATAAAAATAAGTATTCACCGGTTGTTTTCTTTTCATAACCATTTGAAAAATCCAATTCCGCACTAATGTTTCTACTAGAGCAGAGAACTAGTTATAAATAATAAATGATAAGGCCGATAATACCTAATCAAATGTTCCCCTGCTTCTTTGATCTTATTTCTCCTTTTGTCACATTTATTTAAAAAGGGACATGTGTTCAGCAGGTTGCAATCTGCCCGCACCATTAGATTCCACTGAATCCTGAATGTTGGACCTTTGAACAAATACATTTACACATTTCTGCGATGAAAACATCGATGACTGACACAGATATCTCTTTCCCATTTAGCTGTCAGACACTGTATCCTCCAGGATTCATCTTTTTCCTCTGCTGTATCATTCATGTGTATCCAACTCTGCGTGTGTGTGTGTGTGTGTTCCAGAGGGTGCGCCGTTGAGCTGGTGGGTGGGAGGCCCGGGTCCGGGTCAGGTCCAGACATACTGGGGTGGAGCTGAGCCGGGGAGTCGTCAGTGTGCCTGTGCTGTGCAGGGCAGCTGTCTGGATTCAAATCACTACTGCAACTGTGATGCTGACTATGACCAGTGGTACTACACTGTACTTTACCTCATGTCCTTTGCATGAAGTGGTTAATGAAATCCATGTGACTGCATGAACAGAGTCGTGTATGTGATTCGGTGTTGCTGTTTTCAGTGGATAAATCCCCAGCTATTTATCCAACCCTCTTTGTGTTTTACCCCGTCCTGTATTTAAATCCTTTTATTCATGCTGTAAGCGATTCTGTATGTAGGTCACCTTCCCCAATCCTGTGACCAACTCACTTTCCTGTACCGTAACCAATCCTGCCACTGTCTCCATAGCCGAGGGTCGGTCGCTCTATTATCTCCACTTCCTCAGTCTGTGCAGATCTGACTCTGTTTTTAGTTGTGTCAGCTGAAACGCGTGTTTCTATTTCAGTAACGTGTAGTTTAAGTTCAGCATAATTACTGCATGATTACTCGGCTTGTCAAACTCCTTTTCTCTTCTTCATTGTTTCATTTCTTATCCACTATCCTTCATTATGTCGCTCCATATCCACATATTTTTTTATCTCCTCCTTCCCCTCTGTACCTCTTTCTCTCCTCCGCCCTTTTCCCCAATCAACTCTCTCCTTCTCCTCTTTATTCCTCCTTATCTTCTTCCTGACCTCCTCCACAACATTTTTTTTCATTTCTCCGTTTCACCTCCTCCCCACAATTAGGGCTAATGACTCAGGCGTACTGACCCATAAGCAGTCACTTCCAGTTAGGTCTCTGGTGTTGGGTGACCTCCAGCGTTCTGGGTCAGAGGCCACCTACAGGGTTGGACCCCTTCGTTGTCACGGAGACAGTGAGTTACGTTATTTCTGTACTCCACATACATTTGTGTATTGTCTTTGGATATTTCAGTATTACATAATTGAATACCATCACATACCTGTACTTATACATCCAAAGTCTGATTTAACATTGTCATAAGGAAGTTTGCAAATGTTAAACAGGAAGTTATGAAGGAGTTAACCAGTCACAGGTTTAATAAGCTCCACTTTCTAACTCACTTTCTAATTAGTAAACCAGTAGAAAAAATAAAACTTTCTTCCTGAACCTCAGTAACAATTTCTGATAGAAAGACATATAGTGCACTAATCTATGAATTAATTGCTTCTAATTTTGGCCATCAGCTTAATGAGTAAACAGAAATATATAAATAAATGCCGTGCAAGATAAATCAGCATAAATGAGATGGTGCAGCTGGAGTTGGGCCTTTGTTCTTATCTAATTAGCCGAACAGTTGGTTCATTTGTTTACAAAATGATTTCCATTATGCAGCCCTCAAAATGAGTCTATTTAATTAGCTTTGTTTCAAAGTGATACATCCTCTTTTGACAAAAAGAAATGCATCATTTTCTGTTCAAATGTAAAGGGCATGATGCTTTTTGTGTTGCCTGACAGAGAGCTTCTGGAACGCTGCGTTTTTTGACAGAGAGACGTCCTACCTTCACTTCCCCACCTTCCACGGCGAACTGAATGCCGACATCTCCTTCCTGTTTAAAACCACATCCTCCTCTGGGGTCTTCCTGGAAAATCTGGGTATCAAGGACTTCATCCGCATTGAGCTCAGCTGTAAGTGAGAGAGCAGAAATACTCGTCCTTATCACCATGTTGTTTTATTCTAAGTAATTGAAAATGGGAAGCAGAAAAATTATCGCATCGCTGAAAAATAAAAATGTAACATTATCAGAATCTTCAGTGCTTATTGGGCAAGCAAGATAAATAATTTCACAACATACCCGCACGTTGATAAAGTATGAGACGTAACAATGATTACATATTATTGGTTGCGGGAGAGAAAGTGGACACAATTTGAAGAAATGTTACATCATTAAATTACCTCTAAAACATATCAGACATCAATCTTTAACATAGCTGTGGTAATAGTTCATAACAGAACATAGTTCATAACTTTAACATACTGTAAACACTGTATCGGATTTCACAACAATCCGTCCAGTTGCTGCAGAGAGATAACACAACACGGTCACAAATAACAACCTGATAGTGGGACTAATGGAAAAGTCAGAGCATGACCAAAGTTCCCTAATGAATCCATCAGCAGAGATGAGAAAACTGATGCCCATATTTACCCACAGATAGTGAACCTACAAATGTTGCAACAATGAAGACTTGGTATGGAGGAACTGAAATCAAAACTCCATATGCATAGCTGGCGAGAAGGAGGTTGCAGCCACTGTTCATGCCGCACAATCGCATGATGTGGCTGAATGGTAAAATGACATATCAGATAGTGATACACCTGTCTGCCCACATGCATCAGGTGAAGCATGAGAAAACTGTCATCATCAGCGGAACAGTTGAGATGGTTTGGTTAAAGTCTGTCTCAGTGCACAGTGAGGTTGTGTCATCCAGAGGGGATTTCCATTGTCTCCCTCATCAGAAGACAAATTAGCTCAGTGTGTCAGTGAGGGTTTGTTAATCAGCCTCTTAGCAGACCAAGTCAAACTCACTCTGTGGGTGTGACAGTGACAGCCACACTTCCTGACTAACTACCTCTCCTTCCTTAATTCAGTATAATTCCCAACCCTCTGCTTGTCGCCCTCTCGTCCAGCCTCCTCTGAGGTCGCCTTTTCCTTTGATGTGGGCAACGGGCCGCTGGAGGTGCGAGTGGAGACGAGCGTCCCGCTGAACGACAACCGCTGGCACAGTGTGAGAGCAGAACGAAATGTAAAGGAGGCGTCGCTCCGTGTCGACAGCTTCCCTGCAGCCACGCAGGAAGCTCCTGCTGACGGACACATTCATCTGCAGCTCAACAGCCAGTTATTCATCGGTGAGACCTGAGTGTGTGCGTGTTTGTGTGTGTTTGTGTGTGTTTGGTG
The DNA here is from genome assembly GCA_016785345.1 of Trinectes maculatus. NCBI lineage: Eukaryota > Metazoa > Chordata > Actinopteri > Pleuronectiformes > Achiridae > Trinectes > Trinectes maculatus. The sequence continues at coordinate 513,889 of JAFBJQ010000088.1, forward strand.
AATCTAAAATATAAAGGAGTCAGAATTAGTTTATACACGCACACACACACACACAAAGTCCAGCCAAGGAAAAAAAAGACAATAAGTAGAGGGAGCCTGGAGATTACAGCTCTGTCCGTTACTAACTCATCCTGAAGTAAGCAGCTGCTCACAGAAATCAAACCGCAGAAGACTTTTCTTCCTTGGACTCTGTAAGTGTTCGAAAATCCGACTCGTCCATGAACTTCTTATTAGATAAAAGTTTGGACAGTGCACCACAAAATCTCAAATGGCCAGCTGCAGGATTTACACCACCAGAAGCGGGCAGCTGCATCAGTCTATTAGCAGCAAACCACATCTTCAGGGTCCTTTATAAGCCAACTGGCCTGAGGGGCTGATGAAAGTGGTGAGTTGTGCTGGTACTAGCTGAGCAGAGTCTTTGTGTGTGGAGATGCTGACTGGATGCAAGCTGAATACTAACGAGGCAATACCTTTGATAAATAACCACATACAGACTCATCAGATGCTCATTTTTCACCCTTAACCAGCCATAGCTGAGCTCTCGTTCTGAAACGCAGCTGGTCGTTAAACATGAGGCTTTGAACGTAAGGAAAGAGGTTTTGTTCTGGGACCCAATGCAGAGCAGACGATACGGGTGAAATATGATCTTTTATTCTAGTTCCTGTCAGTATCCATGCTGCAGTGAGTTTTATTCCTCTCAACTTCGTCAGTTCAAACTCTCTCCACCTCAGCGGCGCCGCAGAGTTTCGTAAGTGCTTCCCCCCTGTCTGACAAACTGTGGACTGTGCTTGAAGGGGGATGAAAATTCATCTTTTTATTATGGCGGTTCATCTTTCTGCAAATATTTGTAAACATGCATTTTTGAAGGCGATAAAACATCCATCATGAAATGGTGATGGCGGAGAGGTGAGGGCATTGATTGGCTGGTTGTGTTAACTGTCCTGGATGGTATTTACAATGGTGAGGGATTTATATGGTCCCCTGGAAATATGATGGGATTTCGAGATAGACGGCTGTGGGAGATGGTGTTTGTTTGCCAAAGCTGATTCACAGCAACCTTATTCACATATGGATGCTTCTACACTGCTTCTATTGTTTTGATGAATGGAGCCATGTACTCCAGACAATTGTCAATAAACCATAATATTACCTAAGGTGAATTAAAATGCCGGAGTTATTCTGGTTCATCTTAATTTATTGCTGTAGGAACAGATATCCACATTGTGATGCACGCTGTTGTGCTGTGACACAAATAACACATTTGATGTGTTATATGTGTTTTATAACTCTTGCTGCAGAAGGAGACTGAGGCGTTAGTGAGTTTGTGGTATGTGGAGCTGCTGCAGCTGAATATTTGAAGCTTTTCCATATTGCAACTGTGAGAGTAACACCATTCCAATTCCAGTCTGCGATAACAATAACCACAATCATGAGTGGATTCAAAATAAGATGTTGCCAGCTTACAATGTGATGAACAATGTAACTTAGCCAAGAACTTCTGAGCAGTGGGAGGTTGCTGTATTACTGAGATTCCTGCACTCGCCTTGATGTATATCAGACACCGTATGTCTCATCAGCCAATAAACAGCCTGCACAGAGATACACACAGCATCGGTGTCTGCGGTCCCTACAGAACAGACACGACCTTGTTGAGCTGCAGTGGCAATGTGTGACTGTCAAACTGTAATTTCCAACTGACAGGGACAATTACAGCTTCACACTCATACAGAGACACAATGGGATTTTGTTTCATGTTGTACTGATGATTCAGATCAGCACATCAGGCTTGTCACATTCAAGTGACTCAAAGCCAGACGACATTTCAGATTAGTCCAACCTCTTGCATTAGAGTCTATCCATCACGGAGCGAATCAACAGCACGTCTCAGGGAACGGATGTAGAAAAAAAAACAGGACCAAAGTATCATATCAAGTGTTTCTGTTGACAGGAGGCACCGCGTCCAGACAAAAAGGCTTTCTGGGCTGCATACGCTCTCTGCAGCTGAACGGCGTCACTCTGGACCTGGAGGAGAGGGCAAAGATCACCCCCGGGGTCCGACCTGGCTGCCCTGGCCACTGCAGCAGCTATGGCCCCCTCTGCCAGAACCAGGGTCACTGCACTGAGAGGAATAATGGTTTCTCTTGCGACTGTAGTCAGTCTGCCTACACTGGAGTCTTTTGTCATAAAGGTACAGCAGCATCTTTTCCAGCTTTTTATTGCAGCTCACAGTCTGTCTGTTCTACCACTGCCCTTGATAAAGAGTAATATATTCAGTATTTTGTGTTGATATTACAGATGTGTCACAGACAATGGTGCTTAGAGTCCCACTCTGCTTACACCCACTGTAAATATAACTGTAGGCTAAGTGAAGGTCGTGGCACTGAAATGTCCCTTTGAAACATATATCAAGCAATTTAATTTCACCTTTTTTCCATTTCATCTCATCTCATCTTGTCATTTCCAGCCACAACAAGTGATTTTTTTCAGGAATGGCAACTGTTGCTTAATTAAAGTGCTCCCTCTGGCTGATTATAAAAAGGTTAATGGTGATAAAGCCTTTTGATTATACAATTGATATCTAAATACTTGTTGTTGTTCAGTGTGTACTGTGACTCCTGTGGAAAATCAGCTGGGATTGACTCCAGCTCTTCCAAGCAGTATATGTTGATGAGTGGATGGATGGATGGATGGGTGCAATTGTGATGAGGAAAAAAGTAGGATCTGTTCATTATTTTGAGTGTTTAAATAATCTTTGCTCATATTGTTAGTTTTAGTGAAACTAACAGGTGATGAAAAAATTAAAATACAATCTGAAGCTTGACTGAGCTTTGCTGTGCCTCGTTGCAGGTGGTAACCTATGACTGGCTAATCACTGTGTGCAGTGGAGAGTTAGCATCAGCTGCTCAACCAAGTATTGATATAACATTTCTGCTCTGAGAGGTACATGTGAGGATTTTCAGACTAAACCGCAACTAGAATGCAAACTACAACAACAAGGACACTAGCGATGAGGCAAGTTTGTATTTGCAAACATGGCCTGGAGATGATACAGATCACACACGGCTTTCTGAAGAGGATCCTTCAGTCAGCAGGCTTTTGATTGCTCCCGACACTGTCTGGTTCAGTGTCTGCAGACTCAGCCGCTTAACAATCATTTGAGTGACCCACTCGATGTGTCACAACAAGCCAGTTCAGTCTTGAAGGTCGAGCGTTAGTATTATCTTAAAGGACCCTTCTCAACCACCATGCCACTGCATCCGACACGTAATGCACAAGTTAAGTAGTGTTAAAAGTCAACACAATGTCAAAGTGTGCACATTTCCAAATTTCTAAATAATATTTTTTGGAGTCCAGTCACTCCACATGTAACATAGCAGTGTTTTAAAAATTCTAAATTATTATTGATGTTACTAATATTATAGTTGTTGATTTGTGATCAACAGCAATTTCTTACAAAAAAAGTCTGCCGTGAGATATGATGACCTTCTGCTGAGTTTGAAAAACCTCCAGCATTTGGTGAGAAGTTTCAGGAACTGGAAATTGTTTTGCACATTAATGTAAAACTAGCTGCAGTGCTTGAAAAACTACAACATGAGAGCATTCAGCGGCAAAGCAAGAAGCTTAACGTGGGTACCACAGAATCTCTCTGTTCATGTTCTAGGAAGTGAGCATCAGTAGGATTTATTCATTGAGGAAAGATGCACTGAAGTACGCATCTGTGTTTGGGACAACTACATTGTTTCCATACATAGACTGCACACTCCATCCAGCATGTCTGATACCACTGAGATCACATGTGTCCCCATTCTGAAGCTTATTGAGAGCAGCACTGACTGAAGATTCTGTATCTGCGTGTGTGTGTGTGTGTGTGTGTGTGTGTGTGTGTGTGTGTGTGTTTTGCAGTAATAAATTCAAAATGGGAGAAACATTACCACCCTGGTATATCCAGCATTTGACAAACTGTATGTCATCATCAAGACACAAAATGTTACAACAGCTACAACATAGTCAATCATTTGTTTAAATTATATACAAACATTGCAACTAAATGTGCATCCAGTACAAAAGCTGTCCACCTGCTTCCCTGGAAAATAGATTAGTAATGAACATAATTCATGCTGTGATTACTTTTTGTCGTGAAAGTGATTTGGCAGAAGACTTATTGGTATAGAAACACATTTCATAAGGGACAGGGCTGATGAGTCAGCTCCAACATAAACATCTCGCTTAAACTTTCCCACTCTCAGAGATTTCAGCCAGCTTCAAGTCGACCATGTCCGTCACCTACATCATGAAGGAGCCACATGATCTGAGCAGCAACAGCAGCGCTCTGCCTTCATCCGTCTCCTCTGATATGTCCCTGAGGGAGGAGAACATCTCCCTGAGCTTCAGGACCTTGCAGATCCCTGCACTGCTGCTCTACGTCAACTCTCTCTACCATGAATACCTGGCATTGCTGATCAACAAAAATGGTGAGAATACAAATAACCAACCTGTCTATATTATTATTCTGCAGTTAACGTTCTTAAGCAAAGAATATAAAATGCAGAATATTATGCAAAAAAATGTTTCTTCTGCTTTCTCTCCTCACTCTGGAACCATTGTGTCATACTCCACTGTCACACTGCCCAGTACAGCCGCAAAGAAAACTTGTGATCAACAATAATTAATCACGGCATTTTCAAGCATTGTTCTTGCTATTGTGACAATTCATTGCAACCATGTTTTAATCACTGGCTTCAGTGTAGAGCTTTTCATAGCTCCACTTGGCAGGGAGAAATGGCAGCATTCCTTAAACGGATTAGTTGTTATCCAGTGTGCGTCACTTGTAAACATGCTGTAGTTGACTTTTTTTTTAACATGTGTGAACAAGTGAAGCACACAATGGCAAAGCTAAACCTCTTGTTTGTTAGGATATACTATAGGCCATGAGGTAAAATGTACTTTTTGACATTGATGTAAATAACATCTTATTACATTTTGATGGTAGAAGGAGCTTTTAGAACTCCAGAGAAAGATGAGGGACGTTTTGAGAAACTGATCATTCTGTTGTCAGGTATCTCGACTCCTGCTGAAATCTGTATCTAATGAAATCCCAGAGCGAGGTTTCACTTGGCTGCTCCAAAAAGGCTTTTCTCAGCTTTCTCTCTTTTGCTGCTGCAGTAACAGAAGCCTCAGCTGCTGCACACTGAGACATCATAGTAACACAGTAACTTGCTGAGAGCCCAAAACACCGAGTGTCCTCACTGAGACTGCTTTCATTATCGAGATCTGCCCTTTTGATTGAGGTATCGCTCCCTGTTAGTATGCATTTAGGAAAAAGGTCAGTCATAAATTTAAAAAAAAGATAATGCATTAAGAGTTACGTGTCTTTTTTAAGATTATTTCCTATCATGGAAACTCCTCTGTAAAATCTGCAGACGGCTCAGTACAATCAAACGATTTCAGCTGTGTTATGTATAAGGTTTTCCACTGTAAAAGACAAAGAAATTCATTTTGTAGCAGACTAGAGTGTTATTCATGGATATAAAGTCTTAATCCGTGCAGTATGAAATGATTTGAAGCTTATAAATTCAGCAGCTGGTATCTGGGAACATCAGGAGGAGTGGATGAAATATTATTTCTTGGAAGGAGCAGACAGAGATCTTCAAAGAATGAGATCATTTTTAATGAAATGCTGCAAAATAAAGACTGATTTAATTTGATATTTGAATTTTGTCTTGTTAAATACAAATGTCCTCGAGAAGCATCGTTATTAGGATGATAGATCAGGTTGATGATTAACTCGTTACAGCATGGGATGTTTTTAGCTTCTATTCAGACAGTTCTTCATGAATTTAAAAGTTATTTCACGCATTTTAGAAAGTGTACGTGTTTATGCTAAAACTGTTTTAGCGAAATGTTGCATTAGATTTGTGTCATAAACTATGGTAATAATATCCATCCATCATTCAGAGGCCTCGGGGATAAAGAAAACTGTATTTTCTGCCTTGCAGTTTAATCTAGGTTTATACATTTATGTGAAAAATGTAATAAAAAGTAATAAAATGACTGTGCATACTTAGGACAAGTTTGCAAATTGATTTTGACAAAACTGGATATTTCAAATGAAATCTTGAGTTTGTGCTTCTATTGTAGTGTTACCATAATCAGATTCTCTTTTTTTGTGCTTGCAAAGGTGAGTTGGAACTTCGGTACAAGTTGCATAGCAGCAAAGAGGTGGAGGTGTTGGGCAGCAGAGTTGTGAACTTGGCTGATGGACGTCTGCACACAGTGACCATCAGGAGACAGGCAGACACTGTGTCTGTGCAGGTAAATGCAACTACTAATTCATACTGTGTCCCACAGATCACTACAAGCAGGTACACTTTTAATATTTAGAATCAAAGACCAGGAATAAATTGTTAACCAATTTTAAAAGCCTGTCATAAAAATGTTAAATGCATATTAAATTGGGTCCCACTTATTTTGTGACCCTTTATGTTGCTTCTTCTGTTGTTTAATGGCAGTAGATGCCAAAAAATTCACATTACATTACATTACGACACATCAAATTCTACCCTGTCTCCTCTTATGATCAGCAAATTTACTTGAGGGACCTTTTCTACCCCGGGTCCCCATAGGGCCCTTACATTATGTTATGCTTAATGCAGTCATATCGTCTTACAATCCATGATAAACAACGATCTTCATCCTGTATTGTTCATGACATGTAGGAATGTCCATAGCAGCAGATCATGTGATCACAGTACATGTGAGCAATAAATCCAGCTGGACATGAGCAGCTGATGTAAACAACTCACTGACCCCACTGTTACAGTTACTACCAAAACGTCTCACCTCAGCAGCTGTGCACCACAGCATCCCACAGGCCTATTAGTCTGAATCCCATGTAAATATTTGCACTGCAAACTAGAGGCAGAACCTCCTGGTGCATTTGTATTACCGTAAATTCCGGACTACAGAGCGCACCTGATTATACGCCGCACGCTCCAATTTTAGAAAGAAAAACAATTTTGTACTTCTATAGGCCGCACCGGATTTTAAGCCGCATGTGTCCCCCGTTGTATGAGATACAGGGGGTCCTCTAATTACGTCGGTGGCGAATTACGCCGTTTTCGTAGTTAAGACACATCTCCCGTGAACTTCCTTGTTTCGGATTAAGCGGTTTGCCCCGTAAATACGTACAGACGTCACACTGGAAGAGTTGCTGAGTGCTCACTCTGTCTCTCAGTGCTGCAGAGAGACAGAGAATGTAAAACCCTGAAATGGGACACAACTAAATGTAAACCGCTTCATCAAACTTATCAGTTTGACTGTGAAGCGCTCTCAGCGCTGCAGAGTGCCGGCACCTGGCCGGCGGGGGATGTGGGAGGGGTCTCAACCCCTACGGTGTGTCAAGAGGGACAAGAGGGACAAAAGGCAATTCACCATAATAAACTCTGAGTTTAGCGTGGTGTTATAGCGACATCTGGTGGCACAATGTATGCACAATGGCACAATGAGTGTATCGCCCCATGATACCAAAACGTCTCACCTCAGCAGCTGTGCACCACAGCATCCCACAGGCCTATTAGTCTGAATCCCATGTAAATATTTGCACTGCAAACTAGAGGCAGAACCTCCTGGTGCATTTGTATTACTCACTATTATTCCCAGATTACTGCCACCAAATCCACCCTAACAGATATAACGTTATCTTTCAGATCGACCACAACGCCAGAGAGGACTTCAACTTGACATCTGACGTGGAATTCAACAACATCAAGTCACTGATTCTGGGCAGAGTGCAGGGTAAGTGCACACTCAGACATTCATTTAAATAAGAGCAATGCCATACGTGGCCTTGTGGAAAACACTCACTTTGGGCTATTTTCTGTTCATCACCTTAAGAGGACCAGTCAGGGAGCCATACTCAGTCCAACAGCTGTGGTGCCTTTAAACGAAGCTGACATTCATATTCATATTGTTAAAGTGAGAGAGCACTTTAGAACTATATAAAATAAAAAAGCCTTAGAAATGACTAAAGGTGGAGCCACCCACTTAAGCCTCAGTAATGTTGCATTAGATTCATTTGAAGCCATATGGGTGGGAGTCTGTCTGAACAGCATTGTTTCTCACTAATGCACAGGTTCAGACGGGTGGTCAATGCATGTGAACTTTTAACCGTGTTATGCAAGTGGTGAGTAATACAGCCTTTATGCCTGTGTAGCTGAGCGCGGCTTCAGGCAGCCGTAATGGTAATAACTTCAGAAAAAGCCCTTCACTGTGTATGGTAATGAGGAGAAAAAAGCACATTACTGAGAAGATTGAAGTCAGCACCCTGCGTTTCTGCACAACAACCAATAAGTCTCAGCTGCTGAGTGTGGTGTCTGATGGTACAGCTCAACCCTTGTCTGCGTAGCAGAACACTGCACCTCACAGATCTGCTGGTAATCTGCTCTTTAGGTGTCAAAAAAAATGCAAGAGATGGTTGTGTTGTGTGTATTTTGTGTATTTGCATCCCTTGTGGCTGGTTATATTTGGTTGTGCTGTGAGTATTTGTGGCTCATTTAGTGTATGTACATATCCATACATTTTCCCGTCTTTGGTGATGTAATAAACATTTGTCAGAGACCAATGACATTGGTCTGTACCTGCTTCACAATAAAAGCTTTGTAGGGGACAGCACCTGAGGTCAACAAGCAATGTGTTATAACTCAGGCTAAACTGAAGCAGCCTGTATCACCATCAGGAAAACAGGGAAACCGGAGATGCTTTGTCCCTGTAGTATTAGTGTCCTGATTTTTTATGGATCTGAGATGATTCAGTTGTGTTGGCAAAGCCAACTTTTATCCAACCTCTTCACTGCAGCCTAAATCTTCTTGACATAAATGTGCTTCTTGTATTTAATTTTGTGAGAATGATGTTTTATTGTGCAGCTTAAATGCTATATAAAGAGATGGACCAGAGTCTATAAAACTACTTAGGAGCCAAACCAAAGCTGATAGGATAAAGTGGAAATACATTATGGGCTACAGGAGAATATGCATCTCGAACCAGAACATTGTACACATGTAAGAAATTAATATAAATTAATGTTTACTCCGTTTTGTAGTAGGTCAGCTCCCTAATATTGTTCTATTGATGACCCAGGCTGTGTCAGTGTGTGACCTAGTCTTCACCTCTGATCCAGGAGACTCAGGCAGTCGTATCAGGATCAGAATCCAAAGGGACAGCAAGATAGCTGATATACTGTCACTCCCTGCCAACCCTGTCATCCATCAGCCTAAATAATGGACCGGGCAGGAATGGAGAGACTAAGTTGTTCACAAGGAGACGGGGAGAGAGAAGAAGAAGCATAGTGATACACAGAAGTGGAGGGGAAGGCAGCGGCTAGGAGGAGGAGGACAGAAATAATCAGTTCATGGTCACATGACTTCGTCATGAACGTACTCTCTTTTTTTTTTGCTCCTGTATGCATGCAGTTGATGAAGAGCCAGGCCTCATTGCAGTGTCCTGTTCATGTGATGAAAAGTTGTTTACGTCTGGTTATAGCTCAGATGACTGGCAATGATGAGCGATGAGTGATCTGTAATCAAATCGTGCTGCAGGAATAATTTTAGCTCACACTGACAGTTACTGCTCCTGAGGATTGTATTTAACACCCTCTGTCACAAACAGTCAAACTGTGAGGACATTAGCTACAAGACACAACTAGTTTCCTTACATATATATGATTAGTTATATATATTAGGTTAAAAATGAATAATGTTTTCCTCAGAGGATGTGTGTGCTACTTGTATGAAACTCTTGTATTGAAGAAATATCCTATATATTTCTTTGTAAAGCAATGAACCCATGGAAACAAAGTGAGACTACAAAACACATAAAATTATACATCAGCTATACACTGATCTGCCATAAAACTGTAACCAGTTATCAGTTTTGATGTTGTTGATACACACACACACACACACACACACACACATATATATAGATACCTTAAAATTCAACAAAATAGACAAACTGTTAGACAGCTGGTGACCCTCTCCCTCTTCCCTCTCTTTTACATTGTTTGCAACCTGACTGTGTCTGATCCACTCAAGTGCCATTAAGCTATTGGCGTGACAGGTTGTGTCAGACAGACGGGGGTGGGGGGAATGGGGGGGTTGCAGTCCTCTTAGCACTACCCTCCTCAGTGTAACATGAGTGAAGTGTCTTCAGAAAAGTCAGACAGTCCCCCTGGAATTCATTTTGGTATTATTATATTCCATCGTACACAATGTCAGGAGTTTTGTTATTGACACAGGAAGTCCTGTGCATGATGGTAGACAGGTACGGTCGGGAGCTAAGTGTCAAAGCACTTACTGTAGTGTAACATGAGTGAAGTGTCTTCAGAAGTCAGACAGTCCCCCTGGAATTCATTTTGGTATTATTATATTCCATCGTACACAATGTCAGGAGTTTTGTTATTGACACAGGAAGTCCTGTGCATGATGGTAGACAGGTACGGTCGGGAGCTAAGTGTCAAAGCACTTACTGTAGCTCCCTACGTGTCAAAGCAATTGCTGGTATTCTTGTGTAATGGTTAATTTGTTTATCCACCTGTGCATTTTTTTTATTTGCACGTATGCATTTGTGCAGGTCTTGAATGTAGAATCTTAATTGAAAAGTATCATATGGGCAATAGAATCAAAACGTTTGCCTCTTAAAAGCGGTTGAGTGGAAATTTAAAGGAAATGAAAACACCCCAGCGTAAGCACCACGTAACAGCATTTAAGTACAGCACCGAGTTAATGTGCAGTGATATATATTTTTTTACCACTGCTATAATCTTTTTTCTTCTTTAACAACCATTCCCTAAAATCTCAGTCGTCTCACTCTGTCTCTGTCTGTTCAGCGTCTGACGAGCTGGATGCAGAGCTCAGAGGCGTGGCCTCTCTGGGCTTCACCGGCTGTCTGTCAGCTGTTCGCTTTAACTCCATCACGCCTCTGAAACGGGCCCTGCTGCACTCGGACCGCCAGGTTACTGTCAGTGGGCCGCTGGTGCGGTCGAGCTGTGGATCCTCCTCTCCGGCTGAGCCCTACGCCGCAGAGACCACACACTCCCTATCAGGTACAAGGAGCAGACTCAGCCCTTCTACCCCCTATTGCACCTCACACTGTACACTGTACTACATCATCGCATAAACACTCCATTCCTCTTACAGCGTGGGAACCTATCTGTTCTGCCTTTTATATTATTCTTAGGTCGCCTTACTCGACTCTTTTTATGGGGCTCATTAAGCATCCTGTGCGATAAGCAGAGAGAGCGATGGTACAAGGAGGAAAAGATTAGTCTGACAACTGCTTCCAACATGGCCTGTCTGTGCTGACTGATGGTTCACACACACTGACTCTACCTTTCTCCTCATCTGCCCTTACACTCCTCTTACCTCCTTTATCTTCTTTATGCCTCTGCGCTGGCAACACAGCCATTACTCTTTTAAGCTGTTTGTCTGTTTTCCCTAAATTTGGCCGAGGTGTTAGACATAGACACAGGCATTAACTGATTCGAGGGGATGTCAAATGTCAAGGTCACTGTGATTTTGAGAAAACATGTTCGGCTTGAATGTCATAGCTCAACATTTGAAGGGTTTTTCTCTATAAAGATAGATTTTCATGCTCCTGCTTGCGTTTCATGTTTCTGTCACTCTGCCTTTTCTGTCTACAGAGCAGCCGGGTTCAGTGGATCCGGGTCAACCTTTAGTCAACGCCATCAGGAGTGACTCTGCATTGATTGGAGGTAAAAACCCATCTGATACGATCTACTGTTCATCCTGTAAGGGTCACAGGGAATTTGGAGTCTCCAGCCTATTACAAAGCAACATACAGAGACAAACAATCTTCATCTTCACATTCACACTTACAGTGATTTCAGAGTCTCTAGTTAACATAACAGGAATATGCATGTGTTTGGACTGTGGGAGGAAGCAGGAGAAAACCCCCACACAGGCACAAGGAGAAAAACGTCACACACAAAGTCCGATTTAAGTGGGATTAGACCAGGGCCCCTTCCTGCACCCATATAACCATTAACTAAATATACTGTAGATTCAAAACTTTAATGCTAGTCATTTTAACACAAGTCTATGCATACAAAAACTCAAAAGTGTTATGTGCAGTCGTTACACCAGATACATACAAGTCAAATGCAGCCCACCCCTTCAATATGTTTTGACAATGTATAAATTCATAGCCTTAAAAGGCCTTGACCTTCCTGTTCAGTGTCGTATATCATGTATAGATTAGTCTTACAGGGAGACACGTTAGACTGCAGTTGTTTAACTATATAAATGTCTGTTCTAATAATACTGTTATTGAGCAGAGAGAAGGGAACAGTTTTGGTCAGTGAAAAGAAAAATCTAAAAACTCTGAGTCCGAGGAGACAAGAAAACTTTTCAGACTCACCTTTTCATTTTAAAACCTCCTAGAACTCAAGCAAGCAGCATTTCATTTCTCAAGCTCCCTTAGCTCGTCGAAATGAAACAAGAAGAAAGTCCTTGGGTTTGTTTGGAATGAAACTTTGAAGAGATAACAGACAAAGAGAAAGAGAGAGAGAGAGAGAGGATTAATTAAGTCCGTACTTGTGACTGTCTGTCATGTGCTATTTTAGATTTGAAATGAAAATGTCAAAAGGGTGGCGTGTGAGAAAACCCATAATGTCCTAGAACAATACACAGACCGTTGATTTTCAAAGGTCTTTTATGTTGCAGTTGAAACGTTGAACTTTTACAATCCATCCATCCATCCATTCATCCATCTATGATGCAATCACACATTAACAGCCACCTAAAGCCACCAAAATCACCATGAAAGTGTATTATAGCATTAGTAGAGATGAAAAATTGCCTGGTTACCATAACAACATGAATGTGAGAATGGTATCTTTGTCTTTGTTAGACTCCCAGAGTTAGTTAGTTTCAAACATGTCAATTAAAAGCAAATGTGTCACGTGTATTTCTGTTTGTGTGTGCGCGTGCGTGTGTGTGTTTCTTGCTGTTTTTTGTAGGGGTGATTGGTGTTGTGATATTTGTCACTGTGTCTGCGTTGGTCATCATGATGAGATACATCTGCACCAGAAAAGAGACCTATCAAAACCAAGGAGTCAAAGCAGCACAGCCTGAAGACGGCCAGGAGTTTCCCTTCAGCAGCCAGGTGGACTCTCAGACTGCTCCCAGTGACAACCAAAAGGAGTTTTTCATTTAGGAGCCTTGAACTCCTATTGACCTGAGACTGGGATCAGGCGGAGAAGGACTGAGTACTGTACCTGAGCCCCTCAGGCACTGGTACCAGAGCATGAACCCGTCACAAACAACCAAGAACATTTTGTGCTTTTATTTACTACCTTTGTTTATTGTCTGTACATATTGTACACTTTGCGCACACTGTCAAAAGTGGACTCTGACTCTTCAACGCTGCTTTGAGGACGTAAATGTTGAAAACTGTAAACAGCACTCTGCCATAACAAGATGTTACACATCATCTATGAAAAAGAAAAAGCGACTAGGTACGAAGATCAAAACACACGTTTGTCCCAGTTCGAGAAAATGACCATGATCAAACCCCTGTGACATTTCAGATGTCAGAGCCATGCGTGTCTTATCATAAAGAGACAGATTTAACATGGAAGACCTCAGCCAAAACCCAATCCAGCACCAGTTTTTGTTTCTTTTTTCTTCCTGCCTGGATCACCTGCCAGAACCAACCGACAGCACAACTGAAGCTCTGAGCAATGAAGCTTTGAGGAGCGCAGGCTATAAAACACCGACTCTCCTTCTTTTTTTTTTTGTTCTGCAGACATTTAATGTGTTCTGAAAGACTAATCTGTGTTTGCCTGACAGGTAGAATAAGATGTTATCACAACAGAAAATAGAGAGTATTGAGAAGAATGACAGGGAGATAGACAGGATGCAATGAAAGCCAGTCATCCATATATTAACGTTGGGCATTTATTCTTCACTGTCTCGGCAGTACTTTAAATCGTCGGGGGATTGAAAGGCAAGAGCTGTAAAAAAGTAGAAAATGCCTTTTTCCATCTCACTATAGTGTCATGCACAGTGATTTTACCTCATTACAGACAAATTGAAATTTTTGTGTCTTTGTGTCTCTCACATTGTTTGATTTTCATACAAATGTGTTTTTTTTTTTTTTGGCTACTTCTCAGCAAATAATCCCGCACTAACACACTGCAGCTCATTAAGGCATGTTAATTTGTGTTATCTGGTGAATTCAGGATGATGTAACGAAAGAGATGTCATTTATTTTATGGGGATAATTAACAGGAACATAGAATAACAATGTTCATGCCCTTACACTTCCTAACTTAATGGAATAAATGCCACAAAGGAAAAATATCAAAAAATCTCTGAAGACAATATTTGATTGACAGAAAATGCGCAGCAATATCATAATGATCATGGGATTAATTTAATATGTGGCTTGGCCCTTACACGTTACACAACAGATAAAGTCCAACTCTTTAGCAACATATTTGACATAGCAGGTTTCTGTTTACACAAACTGCTCTGGCTGACTTCCGATTGTCATTCTGTTCAGTGCCAATGTGGAAATGCTATTACATATCATCACTGACATAGTGCGGTTGACTGCTCATCCATTCTAATGTCAGCTCTCAAATGTCTGTCAGTTTCAGTATTGTAATTCACAGCTTGTGGGCAGTAATACATCAACAAATGTATGAATGTACAATAACTTCATTTGAAAACCTATGTTATGGCAACAATGTTTATATTCATATGGTGAGCTCACCCTATTCACATCTGTGGAGACAGCAGTAGCACATCCGAATGAAATAACAGAATTTATTCAGTGCTATCACCGAAGACATGCTGGTTTTGTATGAAAACAAGGCCCCGTGGGTTAACACGAATATAAAAAGAGTATGGTGTTTACAGACACTCCTACAATGTGACAATATTTCACTCTGAATGTCATACTTGACTATGTTCAAATGTGAATCTGATTCCCATTACCAGTGCATGTTATTACAGACTCTTTACCATCGGTCAAACCATCGTCAACAGCAGGATGAGGATGCGGACGCAGCTCGAACACTTGGTTTATTCTTTAGCTGCTGTTTCCTCAAGATTGTAAGTGTCACATTCCTTCCTGATTGACAGTGGATTACTGCTGGTTAGACTAGAAATGAAAAACTGCAATGACAATAATATAACAATAACGTATTTGTGAAACACTGTAATAAGTAGTAGTGACATAAGTGAATTTCTGTACAAATCACTCCCAGGTTTTCTCTTCTCAAATGGTTTGATTAACTGTAAATCACTGCACCGTTATAATAAAAAAAACCTTTTCCAAATACTGAGACGTGTTTAATATTACCTTAAACCTGCAATGTTTTTGGACTGAGCCATACAAAACACACAATACTTTTAATGTGCATGATAGTTTCTGTATGTGTGTGCTCTTTTGTATCTAGCTGCAATACATGGGAGGAGACATGTGGACATGAGCATGACATTATATGGTTGACATTTGAATATATAGGTCTGGTGAGAATTCTAGTATAATTAAGGTCTGGTAAATGCTACTATGTATATTTTACTCATTAGTACCTTTATTGACCAGAGGTCATTTTCAGTCCTAATTCCTATAGAATTATGCAGGGGTCAGAAAATAATTAGACATAAATGAGATGTTCACTGTCTCAGATTAGGCTATTATAAAGTCCTCCTGGCTGAGAGCCATTAATGGGCGTCTATTATGACTGATAGTCAGGCCTGATCTCCAGTGAGTGTGTCTACCCGATAGGTTTGGGATTAATCAGGCGGAAATCATGTAGCATGACTAGCCTATTCATTACTCATCCAAACAATAACCTTAATTAACCATTATCTCTCATCTTAACCCAATAACAGTACTTGGAAACATAGCTACAGCCCATAATCTCCTGTTTCACCTGAATGACCCTCAGACTCAGACTCAGACTCAGACTCAGACTCAGACTCAGACTCAGACTCAGATGTACTTTATTAATCCCAGGAGGGAAAATCAAAGAGAGTTGATCAGGGTTGTAAACTCAAATTTACAACTTAATGAATAAACTGGGCTAAATGCTACTTTTACCTGCACATGAGCCACTTTACCTTTTGTGAGTGTGTTTGGCCTCATGGGTGGAGCTTTGGCCTCTCAGTATGGCCAATTATTGTGACTACCCACTTGGCATAACATTTGAACCTGCTCGTATGCCGGATTTACCATAATTGTCACTGATGGGATTCAAGTAAACTCTTTGGGTATGTGGGGATTTCAGAATCCGTTGTCGAGGGAAAAAAGCACCATTAGTGTAGCAGAAAATGTGGAAAACGGAGGTCTTTTGTTTCTCTGTTAAATGAAGCTGAAACACAGCAGCACTTTACCTCTCCAGAGCAAATTAAATTTACATAAATTTACATCTCAGATTGTTCTTCCTAAACTTTCCAGAGGAGCCTCCCTTTCTGCTCTGCATGGCATTATTGATGGGTATTAATGTCTCTGTCTGACAAGTGCAGATGAAGACAGCTGAATAAATGACTAAACATCCAGATGATGGAAATGTGAGGGTGATTTTTTATGATGATGAAATCCCCTGCCACTTTTTGAAGTTAAAAACTTCCAGATTGGAAACAAATGCAAATTCCATGTTGAAGTCCCTGACACTGTACAACACAGTATCCTCCACCACAGCAGAGAATAGCTCTCATCTCATCTAAGCCTCTGCAAACAATGTAAAAATAAATCCAATCAGCAATAAAACTTTAGTACTGTCATTTATTAACAACAATAGCGTCTACACAGAAGCAAACACTGCAGTATTGTTAGTTCATCAGCAAAGAACTAAACCCACTTTTACAGCCTGTCAGGAAACAGGGAATTAAAACGGAACTACTTACATCTCTGCAATAAAATAGTCCTGACATTAAATTACATCAGCAGATCATTCAGATCAATGTCACTCAGTTACTGAGTGCCGAGGGTGTGACCTGTATGCATCACCATTACATACATATTACACATATCCTCTAATTGCCAACTTTCACTGTCTAATAAATTATATTAATTTTTAAACAGAGTAAACTACTTTATTATTTGGACATATGTTTCCTAACCTTTAACCTTTTCATTCACAGCTTTTCTGTTGTATTCACTGTGAAGAAATATTTAAACACAACAAAAAATAATGGCCCTTTGTGCTAATTGGGTGGTTGGGATAAATAGTTTTGATAGATGCAAAATTCATCATTTGACCACACATCTTATGTATGGTATCATGACATATGATGGATCATGAAATAATGTAAAGGAGACACATGCAGGTCTAAAGTTGTCTCTACATTTGCTCCCATAACGGAAAAAGAAAGTATAAAAGCTCTGCCTGCTGCTGTTTCTGCACACTGCCACAGTGTCTGTGGTTCAGGACGTCAGGAAGCAGCCACATTATCAAACTTGTTCTGCAGCATTGTTTTACATGCATGTCCCAGCTGATCTGTGACCAGTATGTTGACACTTTGTTTGTGTACTGATTAGAATTACCGCAGGCAGAATGCTGTCTTGTATCTGTATGTCCTGATTAGTCAGAGTTGCGGCAGTAGAACCATCGCAGACGTAAACAAACACTGTGGATCAAAATTTGACAACGAGCTATTTGATTTACACTAACGTAACGTGGGTCATGGGTTAGTAATGGAGATAATCAATTTTATGCGCATGTCACAAATCAATTTACAATCCCCCAGCTATTTCCTCACAACTGCTGTCATTTCTGAATAATCATTAAGGATTGGTACAGAACATGCTTGCATGAGTCAAAACGACCTGAACAGCATTAGGAGTTCTGCTCATCTCTAACGTACCATGCGGGCTGAAGCATTGCACGGCTCACTGGAATGATAATTGAATTTAACTCGCCGCTCACTCAAGGTTGGTGTCAAGTGTTATGAATAAACGGCTGCTCTGCTGAGTGAAGCGTGTTGATTAATGCTCCTGTGCCCAGATGCAACAGCAGCAATCAGTGGTGAGAGAACCGGCAGGAGGAGGGGGCGGTGACTTTCTGCTGCTGCTTCCTGCTGCTGTCTGGAGGTGGGCCGGATAATTACCAGTCGCCTGCTCCCTGATTAGTTAACTGATGAGACTGCAGCACTGAGAGCAGAGGCAGCATCACCACCTACCTGATTATAAACGACACCGCAGGCCTCTGCTGTCAGTTAGCATTCATCATGATTGTTGTGGGAAATGGACGTGGAGAGTAATAGTGGCAAAACACTGCGTTGAGTTTAACGACAAGTAACCAAGCAAGTCGAGTCAAACAGGAGATAAAGAAAATAAGGAGGTGCTGCTGATGCTGGCTGGGGACAGAGCAAAGTAACACACTGGGATGTTTCACTCATTTGTGGTTGTCGAGATGTGTCATGGAATAACATAGTACATGTCCATCATAAGGTCCGGCCATCATTCACTGCTGACATGAGGACGGGACAAATCCTTGGAAAGGAACACAGACTGCTGAGTGTTGCTGACTTTTAATAATTAAAAAATAATAATTAAACTGCATCATCAGACTCAAACTGTCGAATCGGGTGAAATGTTCCTTCCCAAATACGAATGCAGCCTATTTCCCATCTGTGCCACTTACACTTTCCTGCTACCACTATCTGTTCTTCCACTGCTAAACATGGTGTCTGACCATGCACAGCAAAGCTTCATTTCGTTTTTTCCACTGGGCCCTGAGCGGCCTATACGTCAAATCATTGTCAGCTCCACCGCTTTTACTTTTGTTTCATTCTTTGCAGCAAAAATCAAGTTTGCTTCCCCTTGTGATGTGTGGCCTAACATCAATAAACACCATTTTGTTGAATGATATGGACGTACAAAACATTTACTTTGTGATTTGTCTGACTCTGATCCAGTTTTGCTGTGCAGCCATGATATCCAGTAAGACTCTTGAAATCACATGTACCCAACACTATTCACTGTATCGTGTGCATTGTGGTCGAGACCAGTTCCGAAGACTTACACAGTGAAACCTCGACTTACGAACTTAATTTGTTCCGTGATCGGGTTCGTAGGTTGAAAAGTTCGTAAATCGAAGCGATTTTTTTCGATCCCTATTCCTTACTCCCTACATAGGGAAATGAATGTAGTGGACTATATAGGGGTTAGGGAGCGATTTCGGACACAGCCTCAGTCACCTGACACGCTCTGAGACTCGCTCACGGGTCACACGTAATGGCGGCGGCCAGGGAAATGTTTTTAATTTTTCCGTGCTCGGGTTCGGAAGTCGAATTTGGTTTGTAAGAGGAAGCAAAAAAATCTTGAATCTCCTGGTTCATATCTCAAAAAGTTCGCAAGTATAGGCATTCGTAAGTCGAGATTTCACTATAGTTTGTTCCCCAGCACTTATTATTATTACCTTCTGTAATTTATGATGGAGAGGAAACAATGCTAAGTGACGTCAGGAGACAACACTGCTCTCCTGCTCAATACCTTTTAATATTCCTCCTTAGACATATCAATTATCCACATTAAGCCACCCTGAGGCCCCTGTGTCAGCCAGAATATTATTAGACTAAAATGTTTTTCAGCATCACCTTTATCTCTCGTGGCTTCTCATTTCACACATTAACATCACCTGTGTGGAATATTAATTCGGAACATTGCTCTATCGCATCCCTGCTCTGATGGTGTTCAACCCTGCAGTGATCTGATAAGAGGAACTCCATATACAGTATCTCTGGGATGCTGCTCCACTGATTACATCCTCAGTGAGATGATTCAGAAGTTGTGTGAATGAGAGCGACCGAGCGGACACCGAGTCTCCAGATGCGTCATGTTATTCCTATTCTTCGGGAACACTAAGAGATCCCCCCGCCCCCCCCTCGGTTCAGTCAGTGCTGCAGTTCCTCTGCCGGGATATGAACAGGAGCTCGGTCTAACCTCTCCTGCCTCCAAGTGTCCTGGCAGATGATGGAAAGACGATAACGTACAGGACAAGAATTGGGTGTTTTGAAGCGTTCGACATGCAGAGAGTTCAAGGAAGGGTCATCTCGGTGCGTCTGGAGGATGTTAGCAGCCACGCATCACGACAAAGCTTCAGCAAGCAAGGATGTGTTTAGTCGACCGGGGGTGATCTACGATCCTGTAACCTCCACTTTGTGTTTATTTATCAGGAGACTGTAAATTGTTACACACTCAGCTGAGGTTTGTGTTCCTGCCACCGCTCCCTCAGTGGATCACTGGCCTCACTGTGGTGCAATTTGTTCTTTTCAGCTCCAGTCTCCGGGGTCTTAAACTGAATTGGTTTAGTTTAGTTCTCATCAAGATTTCAATTCAAGTGCGAGGACAGTTTAATGCAAACCTGAACTGGAGCGAAGAGGGAAGGAGGCAGTGTTTCTGCAATGTTCCCTCAGTTTTTCTTCTCTTTTCAGCTATGTATAATAAATAGGAATGTGATGAGGTTTACATACATGTTTAACACGATGACGGAGGAATACATGAGTATGACTCTGAAAAGACTGTGTAAAAGTTCATTTTAAAAAGTCACATGTAGCCAAATAAATTATTTTTTAATTATCTGCTTATATGTAGCGTAATTTAGATATGTATTATATTTTATTATATTCTTATTATATTCATTATAATTTATTGATGCATTAATTTGTCGAGTGAAATATAAATATTCTTGAATTAAGAGCCTACTCTCTCTCTAAGTTCTTAAAGGCAATAACTCTCATATGGGTGATGAATTCTTGGCAGCACCAGTGGGCCACTTGTAAAAACATTGCGCCGCAGCATCGCTGCTTTTAGTCACAGTCCTACTAATGGTTTCATATTTTGGATTTGACTAAAAGGTGTTTTCCTTCACAGTGCCATGTCTTTGGTCATCTACTTTAGATTTTGCAACAGACTTGTCATAACCACCAACCACACGGTGACGTTCCCCCACACAGCATCAGTCACATAGGAATATCTGGACTCTGATGACATGCAGCGTTTATACACATCTGTGCTGGCAACGTCCAACCTGTCGTGCCGAGCGTCAAATTCCCTCACCTCCTGCATGTAATTATTCCGACTCTGCTCCTGTAATACATCAGTAATGCTGCATATGGCCCAAGGTCAGAGCAGAGAGGCCAGGGAGCCAAGCCTGTGATGGATTAACGGTTTCCAAGGCTTTTGAACTCTGTGAGACAGTGAGACCTTTCAGCAAATCATAGGAGGCCATCTTTTTTTCAACACCTTATCTCTGACACTTGAAAATATGGTCTCTGTTTCAGCCAGAGTCGCAGTGTGATCTGAATACTGTCTAATCTGGAAACAAGAGGCTTAATCACACATGTCCCCATTGTGCAAAGCTGGAATTCTCACAATTCTGCCTCGGTGTCCTCAATGTTAATTATAACAGACGTTTTAACGAGTGTTACCTACTGATAAGAGAATTTGGAAAGACTAGTAATCCCCCTGTATTCACATTTCATTGTTGTGCTCAGTGAGGGCTTAGAGCATTGATGTAGCTCACTCATAAGTCATTCTGCCTTGCACTTGTTTTCATTTTCCAAATAAAAACCCAATCATTAAGCCTGGCTCCATCTCAAAGTCCAGACTGATTCCTGTTTGTGCTGCTCGATACTCACAACTAAACTGTCTTCCGCTGAGCCTCATTTTGCCTTTAAAGCTGCTCACAATGCCATGGAGGAACAATTGTCAACACCTTGAACTTGGAAGGAAAGTTGTTTTTGCTCCGGGCTTCTTGTTTAGCTACGGTTCAGGTGAATGCACGTACAAAACAGAGGAGCACATCACCTCCGTCCCCGAAATCGTCCTCTGCGGGTTGTGGCATAGATGCAGTTTAGATTTGTTGTTTGCAGCTGCAGTCTGTGGGGGTTTAACCTGAGCTGGCACAGTTCAGGGCTCCTCGGGGCTTTGATAACTCTATGAAGGGCTTGACAGGAAAAGAGGAACAGCTTTGTGGAGTTTCGTGAAAGCTCAGTGGCCATGACTTGGGGCAGCGATGGGTAAGTCTAAAAGCTTTTCATAGTATGTTCATATTTTAACAAAAAATGACAGGCCTGTTATATTTATTTTTTCATGATTGGAGCATTTTGGAAGCTTTTTTAATTCTCTGCCAGGGTCAATGCCAACCTCACACCTGGCTGCTATCAACAATCCAAACACACATTGCCAGTGAATCCAATTCTCATAATACAGCAGGAGTACACTGAAACATATCAATTATTTTGATTTATTTTTATCTTAAATGCTTAAAGATGTTTCATCAATGACAAAAATATATTTCTCATGTTTGTTACGGGTAATGCTGGAGTACATATGAATGTTTTGAAAGTCATTTATGTATAGTTGCATAAATTCAGGCCTAAAATTACATGCTAAATGTAGAATTAGCTGTAGTCATTAAGCTATTGCTTAAGGAAAATTGTTGTTTGCTAAGCTACACTACACTGAACTTAAACCACCATCCTAATAACGAGGTAATTTAATTTGGTGGTAATTTAACTTGTTAAGTTACCATGGATATTTACCTGGATAATAAAGAGCAGTTGCTAATACATAGTAATCTAATAAAAGCTAATCAGTATAGGCCAGTTGTGAAGATGTAAACTAAGTGCGCGCACGCACACATTCACACACACACACACACAAAAGGCCTTACCGTAAAATTGCGAAATACGACAACAAACAATAATGTAAATGAAACATAAAAATGACAACACATGTAGCACACTGGACTGGGAGAGGAGAAAGAGTTCATTAATACCTCATGATTGGGGAAAAAAAAAGCGAGGACCTCAGGAAAAACCTGCTTATTTATATATGATGCTAATGTCCTCGTTAAATGAGAAACTCAAATAGTAGCCAATGCAATATGCAATACAGACAATGTCCCCCTGGGTAAAAACAAACAGATTAAATCTGTTCCCAGAAGCCTAAATATGGGCTCTACTCTTCATTACTGATATTACTGTTTTTTTCCATCATTATCATTATCACAACTGTTGATATGATTTTGTTCATCAGCCTCTAAACTGACACTGAATATAATAACGTTTGCACCTCACCATACCAAAGTAACGTTTTATTCAGTGTGTGCTTCAAAATAAAATTAAACTTTCCTACCCAACAGTTTCACACATGATAAAGTTTGAGAGGTTTTGCATCCCTATACATTATTGTGCTATTTTCTTTCCAGGTGACCAATTGCCAACTACATACTATATGTATGGACATACCAAACACCTCCTCAGACATAAAAATGGAAGTTGCTCTGGGATCATTTGCATAGTGAATATCAACAAAGATAGAGGGTGGGGTGTGATCCAAGAGACAACAGCTAAGAGAGAAGAAACAGCTGAGGACAGGCAACAAGATCGGAGTCAGCAGCACACAACAAAACGCAACAACACTGTACACCATGAGAAATTAAGCAAAATACAGACATATGAACTAAAAGTGACACAGCTACATAATATTGTACTCATCTTACAGTGCTAATAAAACTCCTAAACTGAAATCAAAGCACAGTGCATCATATATACACACACACACACACACACACACACACACACACATGGATTAAATTAAACCTGGACAGATCAACCACTCCTCATATAGGAAGCATGGATGTTCCATATATTAAATAGCAATTTCACATCTTTGAGATTCCCATGGGAAATAAAGCCTGTCATTGCCAAAATTAACAGCACATTTGAGGCTCTTAAACTTCTGTTGGTTAAACATCTGGGGTTTGACCGGGATCTGGAGGAGACTAAGCAAAGTGCAAGTGATTGCTCTGTGCACAGGCGCCACTGCAGAGGTTCTGCACAAATATTACAGAGGATCACAGAGGCTTAAAATAGACACAAAGGGAAATTAAACTTTTTGCTGTAGATTCAGGATGCAGTGCTTTAAGTTACTGACCTTTACTGTGGTTAATCCATAGAAATGTAAATGTTTTATGACATGTTTTTAACAACTAATCAGGAAGAGTGTTTAATGATGAAGTGTCTGTAGATATGTTCAGCTTCTGGGGCATAGGTAAATTGGTTCAGCAAAAAATAAATTGATTACATCAACAAATGTTAGGAATCTAGGTGAATCATAACGAGAGCGATACCATAGCATATTTCAATTATAGACAAAAAAGTATTAAAACAAAGCAGTGCAGAAGATTCAGAGGTTTCTCGCACGAGAGGATGATCCTGGACAGTGACAGAAATGTTTCCATTGAGCCACATTGTAGCGGCAAAGTTCGTTCAATTTTATTCACCCAATTTTTAAAGCTCTTCAGTTACAACACATGCCGCTACTATTGTACAGCCTTCTAGCATTAAGCTTGACAACGACGAGAACCCAAGATCTTGCCTGATTCTGCTGATGTCTGGTGTGAGTCGCTCCGCGGGACGTTGCTGATGATTTCTCTTTCTCCAGTTGTCACTGATTCCTGTTTCCGTGAATCGCTCTGGTAGATCAGGGGTTGATCACGCGGATCTCTCAGGTTAGTCTCGGGTCAGACTCCGGTTAGTCTCTGCCATCACAGGTTGACCGCTGGTTTAATCGCGTCAAAAACTGTCTTGCTCTGTAGGCCAACAATTCTCTTTTCTCCTTCAGTTCATGCGTTCTCTCTTCTTGTCGTCAGGCAAAAGTGAGGCTTACAGCTCATAGCGGCCCGATACCTCACACGTATACATCATGCATCTGGCTGTGTACTATATATGAGGTCATCACAGCCTCAAAGGCAGTGTGGTACATTAAAGCATTCTTATCCAATATGGCTCCTGCACACATGATCTGCTTTGAAAACATCTGCCAGTGAAACAAATGTTTTAGCTCTTGTCGCAACAGGTGTGTACTGCTCAGGAAACTACTGATGAAAAAACTACTAAAACAAGTTTTTTTCTTGGAAAACAAGTTTGTAAAACTGTCAATATAAGTCGTCCCCTGCAATAATGATCGAATCCCATCTGTCATCCTGAGCCCCCGTTAACATCCCCCTGCCCCCTCATCTTTATTCTTTCACCATCTTTTCTGTATCCTCCCACCTACCCGTCTTCCCCACAAAGCTACAATGCGGCAATATCTGCAGACTGTAAATTCTGAATACAAATTTTAAAAATTCATCTAATAGTTATGTTAATGTTTTTTTTTTCTCAAGACCTTTTTATATTGGCTGAGTATAAAAGCACCTGACTGGCTTTTGTAAAAGCATTAAATAGGCCCTCGCTGCTCCCAAATCCCTCCCACTCCTTCCTGTCATCCTACTCAGATACAGAAAACCCATGTAATTACAACATAGCACAATCATAGCCTTGCCCTAATTATGTAAAAACATGCAAATGATTGTATGCCGCTTTAATGGTTACATATTCATGTACTCTCATTATGCAGTGAACCAAATAAGAGGCTCTTGAAGTGAAACATTATCACTGGTTCAGTTATTTGCAGAACTGTCACATGATAAAACATGACCAAGCTTTCAGCATTCAGCTCATCCTCTCATGTCCCTGAGGGAAATACCAGCTGGCACTGACACATTGCTCATCTCTCCTACTGACAGTCTACTGTGCTGTAGCTCTTTAAAGGACAAGTATGGATGCTCCTGCAGATCCAATGTCCATAACAAGGGAATATGAAAACTTCTGATGGGTATTAAAATTTAAACTACTGTTTTGCTAACATTCATATTATTGTTCATTATTATTCATTACTATTGTCGTTTTTCTTTGTTTTGGACTGTGTGAACCAGAGCTTAGACAATGGCAGAGAAAGGCCCATAGGTGTTTCTTATTTAAATCCACTGTCTTGTCTCTGCACAGCCACAGCCATGGTAGCTGCTGCCTACTTCAACATCATACACTTTTGAAATAGACCAAAATAAAGGTTTTGCAAAATTTAACACATGGAAAAATTGAATTATCTAAGTTCGGGGTTTACCAGCTGGCAGACTGCAACCCAATTCCAGGTTGAGAGATGCTTCCATCTGGACCACAAAGCATCTTCATATAACACAAACAATAAATCAACAATGACTATTTTATCCTTAGAGACGACGCGTCAGCTCAGTGCCAATATATCATTTTGTCTCTTGTCTCTCATCTCTTCTCTCATCTGTTCAATTTGTTTACTCTTTCTTACAAATTAAAACGTCTGGAATGGGTAGAGACAGCAACAAACCAGTGACACAAGTAAAGCCAATGCAAAATTGTATAAGCAATACTATACTGACACTTTATCGATACTCTGTCTCTATAGCTATAAAGCCTTTTTAACATATAAACAAATTATTTCCATTTGCACAAAAGTTTTTAATCTATATCTAAAGCTGCAAGCTAGTTTTATACACAGACATCATCTCACAACCTCAAAATATTACTAACCCTTATTTAATTCAATATGGCTCCAACATCTCTGCCTTTTGACAGCTGTTAATGAATCTCTGAGTTAATGGAGTGTGAGAAACTCAATTTAGACAAAGGGGAATATCTGTAAAAGTGAGAGCTCTGACACAGACCAGCATCTATAGAATCTATGGGACCAGAGATGATAGGGCTGCAGCTCCTCCCGCTTTTCTACAGTCTCCTTCTGGAGACGTCACGTTTGGTCAGATCAGCTGCATTGATCAGGTATTAGTGGTGAGAGGTGTCATAAGTTTATAGAGCAGTATTTACTTAGCAGTACTCTTAAGATTAATACATACATATAGTGCTGAAATCCACACATACCTCTACAGCATGCACACCCCATTCTCTTATTCTCATATACTATTCATTCCTTGTCCCTGTGGTATATTTCAGCATGATTTCCTCCACACAGCATAATAATGTCTGCCTGAGGAGTCAGATGAGTTGGCTCTTCTGTCTCAGTGTGGATTTGTGCTTCTTATGGCTCTACACAGCAGTGGCTGTGGCCACAGGCTTTATGTTTTTAGGGTTTCCTCCCCTCCCATTATCATGACTGGCATATATCATTAACACCTTGAGAGAATTTGTCCAGCTTTAGTGCAAAAGTTCACTTGAACACTAAGATAAAGGTCAAAGGTTATAGCAGCTATGACTTCACAAAATACAGATGCATATAGAACTTACGATCTTATATTCTAATTCTGACAAAATATGCAAATACAAAAACTACATTTTCATACACACACACACACACACACATATATACATCTCACATATTTTTGCCCTGTCCCTCCACATATTTCATTCTCATGAACGCAGTATGTCATGTATCTGGCATAAATGTTCGTCTGGAGTCAAGGATGCACTGGTAAAGTTTGGACTTCAAAGTTCACTTGAAAATCTTG
The DNA here is from genome assembly GCA_016785345.1 of Trinectes maculatus. Taxonomy (NCBI): domain Eukaryota; kingdom Metazoa; phylum Chordata; class Actinopteri; order Pleuronectiformes; family Achiridae; genus Trinectes; species Trinectes maculatus. The sequence goes on from JAFBJQ010000088.1 coordinate 541,247, forward strand.
TTTTTGGCCATAAATCATATCTCAGGAACATCTGGAGAGAACTTCATTACGTCTGCCTCAAACATGCACTTGAACTCAAGGATGAAAAGATTCGATTTGGCGGTCAAAGATCAAAGAATGATCAAATAAAATGTTCTTGGTGCACAGCCCAGTTGTGGACCTTGTCTGGAAAAACAGAAAGTAGGTGGTCTTGTCTCATTAATGGAAAGAAAAGTGGTTGCTTTTTAAAAATGATACAGCTAAATATGTGATCACCTAATAAGTCATTAAAACAAAGGCTATTGAATCATATAGACGGTGTTTCCTTTCCAGCACTGTGTTTTAGTTGTATTTACATCTGTACTTTCATGTGGTCGAGCTCTGATGGCAGCAGGAAAATGATGAACTTCACCTTGTATAAGTACCAGGAACATTAAACACATGAACAGGGGTAATAATTTAAGAAGCACAGTGAGCGGGGACAGTGACTCAGGTCATTGGCAGGACTCTGTGGACTTGCACAGGGTGAATTGTGGGAGAACAAGGTGTCAGTCTGGTGAAGCCTCTGAAAGGGCAGGTGGTCCTGGTCTTTCTGGACGGGTCCTGTCTCCCAGAGAAAGGATTCTAAACAGGTGTTTTCCAGTGTGTAACAGTTGTGTGTTAGTCCTTGCTCACCTTTGATTACCACCAGGGGCATAAGGCCCTGCAGTGATCATCTGCTGACAGTTTATTACCTACTCAGCAGTGCAGACAGCCCTCTGCCTCTCAGCACTGGGGCCAGAGGTGCCCTGCTGATTGATAGGTCTGGAGGGCATCTGAGCATCTCAGCAAATTATGATTAATGCCTCCGCGTGCGCCTGATCACAAACTGCAGATGCGTGAAATTAACTTTAATCACTCGTTTTTTTACAGTTCAGTTGTTTTTGTTTTGTTGTGCTTTGATAGAGCTGTGACTGAGCTGCAGTGCTGAAGAGCCAAACACATCAGCTGCTGCCAAATGGCTCAAGGCAGGAATTAACAGCACTGTATGCAAATAGGTCAGTTGTTTATTGGCTACTGTGACGGAGCGGCCCTGTCACTGAGCGGGGGCAGTGGACGCATATACAGACACGCGCACGTGCACGCGCACACACGTACACGTCACCCAAATACGTGACACGTCAAACATTTTCCAGTCCCGTTCTGGTTCTTTGCATCAGACAGTTTTAACCACCATAATCCATTCCCCACACTTCCTGTAAATCCAGCGTTAACGCTACACGGCAGAACACACACACACTCGTTTGCCACACTCACCGACTGACACTCCAGAGACGCTGGTGTTTCCCTGCTGCGTCAGACTGGTCAAACAGGGGCGTAGCTACACAGGCGAATAAAAAGGGGACTACGCGGTTTAAATGGTCACGTGACTAATTTACAGCGTGACCTGACTAATTATGTCGATTTTTGACAGTTGAAATAAGCTGTGCTCTGGTGCAAGCTAGCAAAGTGTGAAAACGAATGTGTTGTCATTGTGGGGTTGAGTTGAGTATTCCTTATTGTTTATTTCTGAGTAAACCATTCATTTTTTGATTTAAAGATTATTTCGGGCAACGCCCAGTGGGAGGGGCTTTTAATTTGTATAGCCACCATTTTGAGCCTGAAGGAGAGGGAGTTGGTGGTATATCTATGGTTGGTGGTAGGAAATGCCCAGAGAGTGGGTTTCTGTTCAGCCCATGTACAGGTGTAAATAGCTTTTGTTTTGTTTTGTTTTGTTGCATTGATTTTTGGGTTCTTTAGGCACTTTGTACATATTTTTCACTTGTGGTCACTGATTCAGTGAAATAATAAAACGTCTTAAGAGGAACAACCCGACTAGCCATATTTTTTGAAAAGGCTATTGAAAAGAACCCCGCTACAGCTATTTAGCTATGTTTATTAACATAAAGTATTTGATATAATCTGAATGTCTAAAGAAGCAAGAGTTATCGTTTTGTGTGCAGTCTAAAATAAATAGGGAGTGAAAGGCTTGTGGTCTTGAGAACCACTCATCACAATAGAAGTCATCAGGTGCTACGTTTAGGGGGAAATGTAAAAACAGGCAGAAGGACAGTTTGATCAACCTGTGTCCTTGAGCTACAGTCATAATCATGGTTCTTTTTTTTTCTTTTGCTTGGGGCTGCAATTGAAAATAATAAAAAAGAGCTTAGATTTGCATTTTATGGACGTGAAATCAAAGAGGCTCATGTAGCTGCTCAGGATGGAGACTCGCTATGTTTCAGTTGTGTCCATAGATAATGTCTGTGTACGTTAAATTCCTCAAGTCACCATTAATGCATATGAAATATAAGATGATTAACAGATTATGCTTCATGTTGCTAAATGTTCATATTAATAACATCAAACGTTTAAACACTTCACAATTTCAACACTTTACGCTACAATTTATCTCTAATGTCATTACAGGTTTAAAATGGACTGCCTTTACCATCCAATACAACTCGCTATAGGGTTGACAAAGGTCACTATTAATCACCACCCTACTTATACTACTATATTCCACAAAGGTTTTACACAGGCATTCTTCAGATTTTATGCTCCCTACTGCTTGGCTTTATACAAACATATTTCAGGATATTATGATGCAGGCTTTATGAGTGGAGCGGTGCATTGTGGGATGATGTGAACATTGTTTACAATTGAGTCACTCGGAGCTGGGATTCAGGGAAAAAGGGCGGCAGTAACGAAAGTAATTTGCAGTGTAAAGGAGGTTCTCTCGGTTAATGTTTTGGAATTAATGCTTCAAGGCAACGGTGTGGACCATTTGTGAAGTTAATCTGTGGATTTATGGAGTGTTACTGGAGTTGAGAACCTTCTCTTAAAGTGTTTTTGTTGTGTGAAATCTGTCAAAGTGAGTATCAGCCATCTGGGCCTTGGAACTTACTCAAAAGGAAGTTTACTTAGGAAACTGCGTAGCTATACTATGTTTAGCATGGTCTGTTTGAATTCAACTATGTGCACTGTATCAGTGAGGTCTTCGTTATTTTGTGTAAAACTATAAATAGATAAATATAGTCTACAAGATAAGTCATTTTTGGGGACATGCGGACTCAAATTGTCATTTGTTCAACCTCTTTTTTACATTGAAACAAAACAAAAACCATACTCCCCCCCCATCCCAGATTAATTGTTCCTCATCCTAATAAACTTTGCACTCAATCAAGGAAAGTGACATTATTTTGAGTGAGAGAGAAAGGGAAAGAGAAAAAGAAACGAGAGATAGATACAGAGAAGGCAGATTGATGATGCATTGCAAAACTGGTTGTTATGATGACAACATTATATAAATAAAGTGGTGTTATTTAACATAACAGTGGTATTGTTGTCAGATCCTTATTTATATAGCTGTAATGCCAATAATCCCAAGTCAGCAACTACTTGAATATAACATTGTTAATATATTATCATTACATTATCAGAAAATAAAATCTGATCCCAGACATTGCAGGTTAGTCGTGTTAAAACTCACTTTCTAGGAGACAGGGATAAACCAAGGCTGTGTCCGAAATCACCCCCTAACCCCTATATAGTGCACTATATAGTGAGCACGCCATTTTGTAGTGGTGTCCGAAACCTTAGGGATCATAGCATGTCCACTATATAGTGCACTCAATGTATCCCACAATTCACCGCGAAATGTAGTGAACATCCGATGGTCACTAACCGGACCAAGATATCCCATCATGCATTGCCAGAAATTCTCTGGGCTGCGCGGAAGTGAAAATAGCGGACGGACGGGAAGGAAATATACATAAATATTTTAAAATATAACAAAATACGAAAATAAAAAGTACAGGAAAGTAATCAAAAGCCTCTAATTTAATAAAAATGCAGTGGTAAACAAACAAGTATTTTGTGAGACGACAATAATGTGGTACGTTTTAATTGTGCGACAGCGATGACGTAATTACCGGCGCCGAGAGTAGTGTCCGAAATGTCCGAAAGATTTTTCTGTTGAGCTCACTATATAGTGCACTACATTTATTTCCCCTATGTAGGGAGTAGGGAGTAGGGGTTAGGGGGCGATTTCGGACACAGCCCAAGACATTATTCCAAACAATTTGGGCGCCCATTATCCTGATACTGGGAAGCATCAGTGCACTAATGTCAGTGAAGCACAGTCCCTCAGGGGAAAATTTTAATTTACTTATTACTTATTTAATTTCCCTGACAAAGTGCCAGTGTGTATTTTGTAACATTTTCTTGACCTTTACATTACCTGGCCTTTATATTTCTTCACCTGCTTAAAAAATCTCACCACATGACAAAAACAATCTTGTTCCCACTAAAACTGTAGCTATGAATATTATTATAGACTTTTTAGGAATTATTAAGGCCCTTCAACAGCCCATTTTACGATATATTCAAGCCCATAAAATACTTCATGTTAGTCAGCATTTTTACATTTTGGAGAATTATGCCTCTTCCTCAGTGTAAAAACAACCTTTTTTTATTATCTCAAATGATTTTCCAGCAAAATTGTTCTTGTGTACCAAGAACATTTATGCATTTAATTTTTTATGCTCCTAGAATTATGGTCAGATGGATCTTAAATTTTCTGTGAAATCTGCACTTTAACACGAGCTGAATTCACGCGCACAAACGCGTGCACGCTTGCATAAGTTCAGATCATCAGAAATATGAGGGTTATTTTTCATATTATCTCCCTTTGTACAAACAAACGTTGGTAGAGAAACATCCAAACAAACTGCAGCCAGGATGTGGATCAGCAGATCAATTTGGTGTCTGTGTTATAAGTGGGCAAGACTTATTGTAGTGTCCACTTGTCCTCAGCATGCCCTAGTGATTCAGAGCACCATTATACAAGATAAGAAATGACCCACGCAAACACAGATAAACCCTCAGTGTGGGCGAGCAGATTAGGTAGCGCTCTCTCCAAGAGGCTCAGATAAGCCTGGTACCTGGAGAGTCAAAGAACATTTGTCGGAATAGACAAAGGAGTTCAGGCATCATCATAAGTGTTTAACAAAACATTTGACTTACTTCTGTGAATTTATCTGAGGTCTTATTTTGAACAACATTTAATTGATGTAACGGCCTTTTAATTGATGTAAACGAATCCCACTAAATGAATCTCCACAATGAAAAAGCTGGCAGCAGCAGCAACAAAATGACATGATCTGGATTGTGTTTATAATATGAATCTTTGGCGTGATCCAAACACAATACCTGATTTCCTGAGTATGGTTTAAATCTAATTACTACTAATAAGTAATAATACAAAAGGAATAATGATTAAGTTATTGATACAAGGTAGACCTGGGATTTTCTACTGTGTTTTCTATTTATCCTCAGTATTAGCAAAAACCCATTGTGCAAAACATGGTTAGTGATGTCGTGGGAACTAAGAAGAGCTTTTAGTAGCTATAGAATCAGATGTCTCCAGATGTCAGAAAACAATCTGCCAATTTCCCCAGTGGCTATATGCATTACTGAAAAAAATGTCAGTGGTTAAATGAAACTGAAAGAAGACAGGACATATGGGGGTTATATTTACAAAGTGCCCCACAGCTGGGGTGGTATAGTGGTGGGGTTGTTAGCACTGGTCCTGGTTGGAAGCCCGGTTCCACCAGAGGCCTTTAAATTAATATCATGAAGTAAATCAGATGAGTTATTCTGTTTCCATCTCATTCAGTGCTTCAGCAGGTGGTCAGGTTTGCTTACTTTTTCCAGTAATACCTGCTGAAGGGTATTGCTAATATTTTTAGAGCTGAAACGATTCATTGATCCATTGACTCAAAGCGATTACAAAAATAATCGATAGCTGCAGCTCTAATCATTTTCATCTTTGTGCCCAGCTCCAGGGAGAATACTGTCTGTACAATGGGACACCAGCCTGTTTTGGAAAGTGAGAAACTCTTTTAGTGCTCAGGGAGAAGGAAAACATCTGTCTACATTACTCTCCAGGCTCTCAATTAATCTAGCACACCCACCTACACATGGACACAAAGAGGAGTTGGCTTATACCTCCGAGGGAGTAATTAGACGTTGGCCTGGTCCTGCTGGGAGCCAACTTACCACTCGCCATTACACACACCCACTCAGCAGCTCCAGAGACTCCAGCAGTGGATTGTTGCTGAGTGAGTCACCGAAATAATTTGAAGAGAACTCAGTGGCCTAAGACCCAAACAGGGGAGCTGGGGATAAAAGGTCAGCTCATACCCCAAGACAGTCACATTTTTCTTAGTCCTCACATAAATGTCAGGCTCCTTCCTGTCCCCCTCAGCAAGGCCGAGCGCAGGAGGAGAAACCAGGGTCGGTGGAGAGTGTGGAAAAACCATTGAAAACAACATACAGTCAGCTATAATATGTGGCTCTATAGGGACACTTTCTTTCTCTGTTCACCATGTGGTTAATCATCTAATATTGACAAATGCATCATTTGGCTCTACGGGAGGGAGATGGAACCCAACCTGAACTGTCAACCAGCTGGGTTTGAAGAAATGATACATACATGTATCCAAATCCACGTTATCGAGCCGTGCAACGTAGTGTTCAAGATAAAAGATAAAGTTATAGAGCTTTTTCAGACAATTTTTCAAATTATACAATGTACAAAAGCATATGTGTGTCTTGTGGTGTTTTAGACATTAATGAGTGTAACTGCAGTTTACTTGTCTGAAGTTCTTAGTCAATTTACACTGTACATTAGATGTGACATCACAATCTACACCTCATCTCAGCAGAGACAAAACGACTCATGACTTTCAGCTCATTTATCAACCATCTCAGCCAAGCCCATTGAAAATATATGTTATTAACATCCTTCCCTGTCAGAATTATATGGTGCCAAAGTAATTATCACTCCACAATACAGAAATGTCAGCAATTACTCTTTTTTTTTTTTTGATCATCTAATGTGTTAACAATGTTGCCAAACTTTCACAACGTCTTTGTGAATTTCTGCAGGATTACACTTGATGTCAGTTAATTAGCTTATTCCTATATAAAGTGAGGAACTGACATCCAGAACGTGCAATGAGGCACTGGATATTATTGGCTTTCGGTGCACTATGTACTCTGACAACACTGCCAGCTCCTTTTAATTCATCAACACACAGAGTTCAGATCATCAGATCATCAGATCATCAGATCATCAGATCATCAGATCATCACGAGCACAACCGAGATGATGAGGAAACATTCATCTTAGATGCGAATGGTGACCGGTGGCTTGTTTATGTGACCCACCAGTTATCCCAAAGTTATAGACACACCACATGTTGAATGCAGGTGCAGACAGGACCAAAGAGCAGACCTCCAGCAATCCTCAATAAAACCCACCAATCCACAATGAGCGACTCATTCCCACTATCATCCAGTAATTACTAATTACTATCCTTCAGATAACTTCTTTGAAAATTCCTGGCTGTGTGGAAGAGACTGAGAATAAATATCTGTTCTTGTGGACCTGCTGCTTGAGGGTCATTTTGTTTCCTCTGTTGTTATGTTGTATGAAGCAGCTGGGACTGAGGAAAATAGAAGCTTTTTGGTTCCTCTGACAGCTTGTTCTCCCAGATCTCACCCGCAGCCATTGCTTTTAAACACAATGCCAGTTTCCCATCTCTGACAGGAGTCCGCTTCGCTATGGTTTATACTATTTCACTGTGTGAGGACAAAAGTAGGGTTTGTTACACAAGGACAAAATGCAGATGCACAGGCACCTTTGTCCACAGAAAAGAAAATATATAGGAGCAACAGCTGGAAGACAGCCCTGGATTCAACATGGGTAATAGATGGTAGTTTGTATTAACGTATATCTAGTATTTTGTAAGCATAACATATGTAAGTACAATACAACAAAATGAATTTGTAGTCTGTAAACTAACATTGCAGCCATGTTGGCATATGCAGTTTAGTGTAAGCGGTCACCAATGATGAAAACTGGTTGATTATTCAAGAGAAACGTTTCACTGGCTTCAAGTTAACGTACAATTATTACTGGTGGTTACTATTTGATTCCCGTGTGGGTTACATCTAAATAATGAGTTTACTCCCTTTCCCATCAACACTTTAAACAGTAGTTATTATTTGCACATAATTTGTGTGGCTTTTTATTACAAGAGTTTTATTCTGTGTGATTTATTACATAGTACCAAAGCCGTTTTCAGCAATGTTAAATGTACTGAAACTATGCTATTTGTCTATTTCTTTGAAATGTTACTGTCTTTACAATAAATATAAACATACATTAGTACTTATAATAGTGTAGTAGAATTGTACAGGTAGTACAATTTGTTCAGATCAGTTGAATAAAGTAACATTTATAAACTACAATATTTATTGGCAACATAAATAAAACATTAAGCTACAGTATATTTGTATGTGCTTATCATTATAATATGGAACACTTCAGGCGGCTATTTTATTCCATAACATGAGTGAATGCTGAACAAAACTAAACTTTACACGAAAAGTAAAATATATACACACACACACACACAAACAAATATTCATGAGTTATTTTCATAGACTCTGTCCTGAGACATAACACATGTTACATTTGTCAGCAACTGTCATTTAAATACTGTAAACATTTATTTGATTATATATCTAGAGGCCAGGACAAGGACAGAGTCGCATCTGTCCTGAGCAATGAGGATGTATTTGGTTGTTATGATGTGTGTCTGTGAAGGTCCTCAGTCATCAGTCTCTCAGTCAGTTTATGGTATAAACATAAATGTCCACTGAGGACATTTAGTGCTGCTGTGGACAGTGGACAGAGGTTAGAGTAGATGGTAGCTTTAAAGCAGCTTCAACCATCAACATTCCTGTAGCCATTAGATGAATGTAGACGTGGATCAATGTAGCTTCATCCAAATAGCACAAACAGAGCAACAGTATAATATTTACACATCATAACAAGGTGGTGGCAGACTGTGTGTTTTGTGTGTGTGTGTGTGTGTGTGTACAGAGCATGAATAAATGCCACAGTGTCTGATATGGTATGAAAATGTTGTGACCTCTGACCTTTTCCTGAGCTCCAGCACTTTACGGGGACGCTCATTATCATGCATCAGTACATCAGAATGTAGTCAACAATACCGTGAATGCCGTTCAACGCGAGCATGACTTAAATATGGATTAAGCATGACAGCTATTTCCACTCTTCTGTATTATCAAGTGTCTTTCTAATGAGGAGGAGAGATGAGCAGGGAGCCGGAGATGCCAGACAGATTGACAGGTTTTCATTCGATTGTTTTGTTTGAGGGGTTTATAATTAATTCTTCTGAGACGTCTCTGACCATCCTCCTGACCAGTGGAGACATGAATAAGTATGGACTGAATGCAGATACAACATATATTATGCTTGTCTAAAGTGTAGCCTTTTACATTGGCACATAATCGCCTTGAATGTGTGTTTTGAGTTTGAGAAATTGAAAAATTGAAAAAAAAACAAAAAACGGCCTCATTCCTATTGTTCAATACTCTGACTAAGCCCAAATACACAGTTTGCAACAGTACATTTTGGTTTAATTTTAACTGTGACAAGTTTAGAAGAGATTGATCAGTAAAGTTCTGAGGAAACATAAATCACATTGTCACAATCATTTCCTGAGAAGAGGTGCAAAATATTTTATATGTAATTCAGACTTTTGAGACTCATTTATCCTCTGACACGGAGCGGCGGGGAAAAGCACAGGCATTTTATTTTACACTCCCGTGAGGTCGACTTTCTCCTGTCCTCTTTTTGAGGCTTGTTAATCTCAGGTCTCAACAGTGACCATGAATCCTGTTTAGAGCCGGAAGCAGTGAGAGTGCCCTTCTCTCCGGCGTTTGAATCCTTTGTCTCTTTTCCACCTCTCTCTGACACAGGCCCAAACAGGCGGTGGAGTAAAAAGACCGCTCTGACAGAGGAAGTGCTGATACTGTAGATGTTTAATGGTCAGCAATAAACAGGAAGAGATAAAGGATCGTCAGGAGGATTTCAGAGGCATCTGCCTGTCAAAGTGATTTCCTCTGACGGCGAATGTGATTCTTCTGGGAAACCAAACACACACACACAACAGCAGATTGACAAACAGAGTAAAAGACTGGCGGGACACAAGAAAGGCAGTGAGACAGTCTGACAAAGAGACAAATAAACAGAGAAGACAAAAAGAAGCTGACACATAAGCATCAGCCATCAAATGGGCTCATTCATCAAAAAGACATTGTTTTGGATGATGTTGACAGTAGCTCCTTCTGTCTGTGTCTTTGTGCAGAGGTAATGGGTCATGATGAATGGATAATTAGCTTGAGGAAAGATAAGGTTCAGAAAAAAACAAATCACATGCACTAAGAGACATACACCTCCCAGGTATATTTTTCATTGCTGTCAAGATAGACAAGGCCAAACTTCAAAAAGCAGGTGCCACTTTTCTTTGCATCCTGTATAAGTACATAAGTACATAAGTAAAGCAGTACTTCCTCAAGTGAATGATAGCTCTCTGTGCCGCGGACTGATAAGAGCAGACTCCCACCAGCTAAGCCCACTGTCTGCATGGGAGATAAAAACATGCACATGAGCTCTTCCTCTGCTCTGTTGTTAGTCTGGACACTGGAACCTGTGGCCGAGAGCCCATTGTTATTCTGAAAATGAAACCTGTTGAAGGTTAGGCCCTGTAATAGCAGAGTAATACAGCAGCTGTGTGATCTATGAGGCAGCGCGTATAGAAGGGAGGCTGAAGAATGAGCAATAAAATACCCAGGACCTTGGGAGAAATTCATAGCTATCCGATGCATTAGCTGGCCATTCTTCTTACTGTAATTACTCGGATTCCCGGCTTATCGGCAATCTGACCACAGCTTCAGGAAACGGGAAGTGTAGAAATCTTAAAGAAGTCTCGATCAGGCTTTAATAACGGAGAAAATGAACGATTCACATCTTCATATCTTGGGTAATAAAGAGGCTTTTGAAAATCACAGACAGATACTGTGCTATATTAGCAGTGAGTTATTACTGCCCATTCAGCTGCGCCGGCTTGGCCCTCAAACCATCAGGATTCACTGTCGGAGATAAAGTCAGAGAGGCATGTTATTGTAATTCCACAGCTTCCATTTATGTTTCACTAAACAGCCTTATAATATACAGTCCAGGCCAGCGACGGATGGAGGCATATGAAGAGCATCAATAATAAAGGAGCACACACACGTATGTGTGTGTGTGCGTGCATGTGTGTGTGTGTGATTTGTAGCCTAGGGAAACCCATCTCACACTCGCACCTTATATCCACAGTTGAACATGGCCTTCCCTCTGACTCATGCGATCAGCTTTGCATGACGATTACATCCTCTGCCCTGATTTACAATATGTGGCCATCACAGCACGCTGCTCTTAACCCAGTGGGAATATGTCAGTAGCCAGATGGGCTAAATGTGTTGACATGCAGTTAAGTCCACCAGAGGGTTCATTACACTGAGAAGACAAGCACAGAACAGACAGGACTTTAGTTCATGACAACTGTGGATTACCTCCATACATCACACAGGCTCGGTCTATTGTCAGGAGTGTTCACTTCAAGTGAATGCTACAGGTTCATGGTTTTATGGGGATGGTTTTTTTTTTCTTATAATAAACAAGGCATTTTTTTTATTATTTTCACCAGGCTCACAATAACCTTTACATTTTTTTAAAGGCGTTCTGCTGCAACGGCTTATCTGCACTCGCTATAAATTAAGTCTGTGTTAAGTCAGCGGTGCACACTGACTCTAAAACAAATTAAATGTAGTATTAATCATACAGAAATTCATCACGGATACATGCATTAAAGACACCCCTTAACCTTTTTTTTTCATGCAGCCCTGTAATGTGTTACAGGTTGTTAATAAGGCCACACGATTCTTCATCTGCATTTGGTCTGATGTCCTATAATGATTATAAGAACTAAGTTTGGCATCAGGTTACTGCAGAAACAGAAACATGGTTCATTAAATGCATGTAAACACATGAATAAAATGAAAAAAAATTAAATGTATTAGGAGTAGTAGTAGTAGGAGTGTTAGATTGAAAACACTTGAAGTCCTGTATGGTGTCACATTTTGAGGGATGTAATAATCGAACAAACTTGATACTTCTGTAACACCCGCCTATGTACCTATAGGGGGGGCCTGGGTTACTCTTACGA
>JAFBJQ010000089.1:0-253417 GCA_016785345.1 Trinectes maculatus
CTTCAGCCCCCCCCCCCTAAAATAGGCATAACGACGCCACTGTTTCCTCATATTTTGTCTAATAGTGCATTATAAACAGAGTTGGGACAGAAAAATCGGCACTGGCGTTGACCAGACCGGCCCGCCTCATACAATAACACACACCTTTTCGGTCTCTTGTCGGCCCACTGTCCATCCCTGGAGCCAGCTGTGGGAAGCCTGGTTTCCCCCTGACAATCTGTTGCACCTCCATTACTCAGACAAAGGCAAAATAGTGAGCTGTTGTCCAGACCTTGACCTTGTCACTGGTATAGCCCGCTGCACAGCTGGCTGCTCCACTGGGAGCAGCAGATCAGGTGTTGTCATGCTCTCTGTGTAGCACACACATATTTACAGACCACAACAAGCTCAACACACAACACCAGGATCCTCTGTCTAAATCTGTTTGCCAAACAGACTCCGCTGCAATCATTTCTATACACCATGATAGCCCCGTATGTATATGTACCTTATTTACAGGTGGGCCGTGATCCTGGGTCCAGAGAGACGTCATGTGTTCTACATGGCAGTCAACTGTGAATGGCCACAGGCGGGGATGTGTGTGGGAGTAGTGGAGCTTCCAGCAGGACCGGGCCCGTCTGCAGGCACATTTTTTACACACAGGCTCTCCATTCCTGAGCTCTGATCAACACACAGCCCCTTCATCTTCACATCTCACCGTCCAAGCAACACAGATGGGGGGAGGACACCTGAGGGAGGCAGGGGAGAGGGGTGGGGTGAGAGAACCACTGGAGTTCATGATAATGAAATAACTCATGTCAGACAACAGCAGAATCATGGCTGAGTTATGGCAGATAATCCACATGTAGGATCAAAACCGGCTTTACGGAGATTAGGTTGCACTGTCACTATAATCAGCTTTCGACATGGTGTTTAAAAAAAGCCTCCACGTGTCTTCTAAATGATCAACTTTTTTTATGGGAAAAACTTTTCCACATTTTAAAAAGTCACATTTTCTTATTATTTTTTAGAACTCTATATTGTTCAATCCAGATGCGATTCGAGCCCTAAGTTTATTTTTCAATGAGTTTCTATCAGTGAATTGGATAAAGCCTTGTGGATGATTCAAACCACAACAGCGTATTTCAAGAGCTCAAAATATAGCTGCACGTAAACAGAAAGTGTAATTAAAAAAGGTTTATGTGTTTCACAAAATATTCCCATAGTCTAAATCTCACTGAAAAATACAGCCTTTCCAAATTGTCTGAATGAAGAATGGAGTTCGCTCTGCTCTGGCTGAATACTGTGTTAATAGGGAGGAACGAGTCCTCGGGCTCCGAGCACTGGCCCATTGTCCTTCAAATCTCAAGAGGATCAAGCCATTATCATGAATCTGGAGGCTCACTGGAAGGGGGTGAGGACACTCAACTTTCACCCACGAGGATCAGAGCCTGAATGGGTGCAGAGTTACTATTATGCCCCTGGAAAATTATCCCATGCTCCGAGCAGGGTGCAGATAAAACTAAACTGACCTCCAACTAACAGTGCCATAGTGCACAGTGATGTTAAATGTACATTTTTTCCTTTACTGTTTGGAATATTTTTAGTCGATGGTACGTTCTTTCTTTGAACGCCAAACCCTCATTCCACAACCAGAAAATATTTCTTTGGATAAAATGACAGAAACATGCAAACCACAATGATAAGTTAATCAAAGTTTGACTCTCTGATGGGTTGCGCTTATTTCTGGCTGTTCTGCCTGTTCTCTATTACCAACTCAAACTGCCTGACCATAGATAATGTCCCAATCAAAATGAAATCCAGGACTTTGATTAGCAGCCATCATAAATGCAATAAAGCAAGAACTTGAAAGGGCACTTTTGAATGGAAACAATCAGTGAACCTTCTCTGTAATGCGCTGTTTTCAGTTTGCCTCTTATCTCCATTCACTGCTGAACGCTGCTGGCGTCTGCCGCCAGCTGACTATTGATAAATAACAAGAACATGATGCTGATCATAAACCGTTTTGCAGCAGGTTAGGAGCTGGGGCACGGTAAGAGCCTCAGATCAACCATGTGAAAATCCCATCACCTCTGATGTCCCCTCTGTGAGAGCCGCTGTAGCTCACAGTGGGGATCGCCACAGAAACAACAAGCTCCGTCCAGTCTGTCTGACCGGACCCACATCTTTTGTGTACCATTTGTTTATAACCCTTCGTCTCTATTGTGCTTGGAGGGCTCAGCTCTTTCAAGTGACAGATGGGTGGCACCTTTCAACATGTCATGTGGTCCAGGGGCAGTAAACGCACCGTCCAGGAGGGTCATTCTCAAAAAGCCTAATCAGTGGTCTTAGCCGAGGGTATGAAACTTGCCTGCATTATATGTTAACCAGGCAAGGTGGGGGGTTGGTGGGTTTTGGGGGGGGGGTGATACTAATGAAACACAACACTACAGCCAATTCATATCACCAGAGCATCACAAATCTGACTTCACTGACTCAATTTGCTGCATAAAAATAACCTCCAACAACACAGTTAGAGAGAATCCAGTCTGCAACACAAGTTTTCTACATCAGAGATGAAGTTATTTTTACACAGACTGCTGTTACCGAAATGGATATTACTGCATAAGATCAAGACGCTGACTGATGATGTCATCAGGTGGTGTGATGGAGATTTCATTTTGCCCTTCAGGTAAAGTGACATTAGAATGTGGAACATTTGTACTTTTATCGGTTATAAAATGGCGGTGTGTTCCTTTAAGCCTGTGAATTAGATAGTGTTTATATAACCCACTAAAACATCCTGAAATTTGTTCCACTATTTACTGTCCACAAAGAAGCTGGGTGACATCAGCAGTAAAGTCTGACTCTTTACTTATCAGCTGCTACAACACAGAGATACACATCACTACACTAAAATTATTAACATTTGTTTTGTGTATGTTTTCTTCCTGCATGAATGGTGGGAGCACTGTAGCACACCGCATGAGGCTGTATCACTGTGTCTGAGGAGGTGCTGCTGCTGAGGGGACAGGGTGGTGGTGATGGGGGGTGGAGGGGGCAATGTCTGTGGGGGTAATGTCTGACGGTGAACCAGCACTCCACCTGGAAAGCACAAGGTTCAAGAGCGGCAGTGGACCTTCATGCACAGGCACCGGCCCAGCTGCAGGCCTTTCAACATGACAATAGATAAATTGTGCCGATACATCTGGTTCACATCCGGCTCTTTAGATTTAGGATGGCAGAGACGCCAGAGCACCAGAATATCCTTTAGAAATGTTTCAAGCTTACCTCTTTAGGGATTACAGAGGCTTCTTGAATTCCAAGCAGCGTGCCCGATGTTCTGTGAAAGTCCTGATGTCCAAACGGACAGTCCTGTAATGACAGGGGCCATTTCAGAGAATTGCGTTTAACGTTCGAGCCATTGTAAATTCATTCTGATTCACTGCCTCGTGATTGGATGAATCTCGGTACAGGTTGAGTACACTCATCAAAGGCAGCCAACGGTGAGTAGAAATGAGGTGTTCTTTAAGGCTACAATCAACAAGTTGACATCAAAATAATTCAAACCACAGCGTGGCTCATTGAACTGGGAGGATTGAATTAAGGCCTGTGCTGCCAGTTCTCCCTGAAAGGGAAACTTGAAATAAAACCCACTTAAGCCCCATGTCTTCCCCCCCAGAGTGTAGTTAAACCCTGGCTGTGTATGGACATGATTATAGAGTGCCACAGGTTTTACATCAGTGCAAAACCTTGACTTCCAGCAGGAAACCTGGTGCACGGGTCAACTATGTCCATACCGTGTTTAGCTTAAAGGTGGAGGATGTTGTCCATTAGGCTGCACCTGAGAATTACACTGCAGCAATGGCTACAAGCGAAAATAAATAAAACCCACCTTGTAGACAGTGGATTGCTCTTGACAGGACGCGCAGACGTGGGTTTTACTGTGAGGCGGTGCAGGCATGCTCCTGTGCTGCATATGGCCACAGTGAGCCCTGCATGTGGCCCGCAGCGGAGGCAGATCCGTTTGCTCAGCAGCTGAGTGGGGACACGGAGATGCTCCTTTCACACTGAGCTGAGCATCGACAATCAGAGCTTTGTCAGACAGGAAGAATACACGTCTCTGTAAAAAGAGCATTGGGGGTTATCGGTGTTAAAGATCAGGTGACTTCATGTCAACAAGCACAATATGCATGTACATGGTGGAGTCCAGACTGCAGCAGTTTTTGGTTTTTTAGATATTTCAGGTCAAAGTCTTTAAAACAGAAAAAGATTAGATGTGGTCTTCAGCTCACTTACTTACCGTGATATAAAAAACACTGTGGGGGTTAACTGTGTCATTTTAGTTTTCACCAGTGAACTACTTAAGATTACTAGTAAAAAAACAACAAACAGCAAACATTCAAGTACCAACACAGTGAAAAGATGTATAGAATTTTTAATATCTCTCTTACAGCTTTTAATCGTAGTGTAGAACTGAACTGCCTCAAATGAACAAACATAAGGCAAAGAGAAAGCCATGAATAATAATAGCTGCACTACTCTGACTGTGTCATTGTCAGCACAGTAGCTATGCTATTGAATTCCCTGGTTGAGGCTTATTCACCAGATTGAAATTGAAGGCAAATAATTGACAAGACAGACAGAAACTATTCATGAGCAGTCACACAGAATTCTCTTGTTCCTAAAAATTAAAGATTAACTAAAGCACAGCTGAAACGCTGGAGCCCCAAAACACTGTGGCTCACTGGCAAACAGCAGGGAAGCTGTCTCCTTCACAGACCCAGCACTGCAACAGCCAGACAAAAAGTCAGCGGAAAAGAAATATTCATCAGATATCTAAAAATACTGTAGTGCTTATATGACCTAAAGACTCCTCTCTAAATCCACATCAGCAACTGAATCATGAAAGGAATTTTTACTCAATACATCACAATCTGGGGGGGGCTCTACTGAGTCAGCAATCATTAACATTGACGGCCTGTTATGCAAATTCACATACTTTTAGATGAGAACACAATAACAATGAGCCATAGCCACATTACTGCTGGTCCCAATGGAAAACATCAACTTCTCTGATAGAAAGAATCAAACCGGCCACCTGTTGCAGTATGGTTTTATTCACCACCAGTGGATGCGTCTTGAAGTTTCACTACCACTACCTGTCTGAACTATAAATGTTATTCCCGCCCAGCCAGATCAGCTCTATCATGTTAGGAATACTTATATAATAAATGATTTAACCCTACAGGAATACTTCTGCTTGAAGCCTAACATGCTATCAGATTCTGTGCTTTATTCTAAAAGACAAAAACAGCCCAACTGCGCCATCTTGTGTTAATATGCAGTCATGACTACACTTACGAAACAAGAGTCGTCAGCGTGTCTAACTCAGAGAGATAAACTCAAAAGCCATATTTTTGGAGCCTTTTATTACTTTTCTGACAAATATATATATACGAAGGTTTTCCTATTAAGGAAACATTCTTTCAAAGATACGTTTACAGCAAATCCATTCCTGAAGAGACAGGAAACATGGTAATTCATCATAAGACATGATGGGACATACTATATCTATTTGTGCCCAGGAAAGGTTAAGGGTGCAATTTTGTGATTATAATGACGGTATGACAGTGATACAGAAGTCAGTCTGGTCATTTTGGTAACGATAAAAAATAAGAGTTGTTTTGCACACCAATGGGACGTCTTTAAACATGTTGTCTCGCAATACGTGGGGTGACGAATTAGTTTTGCATCAAGGCACACAAGCATTGATAACTGTCAGTGAAGCATTCCCCCGCTCCCCCCAAGAGATTGGTCCCATTGGGCAGTACAACTCTACAAACTACAGAATAAAAACATTAACATAGGGTTTGATTTGTAGGGGAAAAAACTAAAGGAAATCTCAAACAATTTAGATAATAATGTACACAGAAATATTGAGTTCAGAACTTAGGACCTCAGTTACAGTTGAGACACAACAGCTCTCAAGTATGGTGTCAGTGACATCTCAAATGCAGTACTCAAATCTGCCAAGTGTGATGGAAGACCTTCAACTCTTACAGAGCATGGAGCTCAGAGAGGGACCTTTTCCTCTGCTGCATAAACTCCTGTAAGCTTCTTTTTCCTTGCCTGAAGCTGCTCTCTCTCCAGGAAAATGGCAAGATGACCTGGAGTCTGAGGAGAGTCTCGATGTTACTAAAACTTCTTATCTGTGACGTCTTCAGGGTATCAAGCACAGTAGTTGGAAGATAGCCGGCCAGGGGATCCAACCATTTTTCCTTCCATGACTTAATCTCTGAGTCAAGTGAGGCCTGATCTGGTAAGTCCTCCTTGTACAGGCGGAACACAAGACCACTGAGAATGCTGGTTTCTACTTTGGACATTGCGTAAGGCACAATCTCCAGACACCTCAGACTATCCAATACCTTTTCTGTGAAAAGGTTGTCTAGCTCGGCTATTGCGTGCTCTACAACTTTCATACTTAACGATTCTTTGTAAAACTCACTCAATGGTTCTAGAAGCACTGAATGTAACATCGTGACGTGGAGTTTAGAAGCCAGTGTGACCGCTTCCTCAAACCAGGCC
Organism: Trinectes maculatus; assembly: GCA_016785345.1. Taxonomy (NCBI): domain Eukaryota; kingdom Metazoa; phylum Chordata; class Actinopteri; order Pleuronectiformes; family Achiridae; genus Trinectes; species Trinectes maculatus. Next base: position 6,568 of record JAFBJQ010000089.1, read on the forward strand.
TTGTGATGGGTGTCGATATCATTCTCAAGTTTACTGAGCGATACTTTGAGATCAGGCAAATTATTGACAGCAAGTAACATATCTAAGGGTTTACCCTGAAGAGACTGACTTAGCTTCTTAGTCACACTCAGGATGTTTTTCTGCACAACTGTTATTAGGATAAACTCAAAGTTTCTGATTTCACTGAAGAACTGTGATGCTTGCTGCTGATTTGAGATGCTTCCCTCTCCTTTCAACTCATTCAAGCAGAGTGTGACTGCTTCTAAAATCTCTACCATCACTTCATGCATATCGTGACTCTTTTCCCAGTTCTTGAGAAGTTTGTCCCGCAGCTCGTTGGCCTTCCCTTCGTTGTCACTGTACACGTGAAGGATCATATCTTCCAGTTTGTTCTGACGTTCTGCATCCTCTGTGAGCCAATGTAATATTTTAGTTATGAGAACTGCTCCATCAGCGGCTTCTTGCAGAGGACAAGATTTAGCCAACCATACATTAAGAGACAGAGCAGAACTGATAGTCCTTGTAGCCTGAGGGTATTTGTTAGATATGGCCAAACTTACAGCCCTCATTTGAGCTCCTACTTCACCGACACTCAACAAGGCCTGCCCTCTGCAGTACTCCATGTTGAGCCCCCACTTCTCAGACAGGGAAGTCTCCATAGCATCTGCAAGGGCAGCTGGGTCTTCAACAAAAGGAATGAAAGCCAGTGTTTCCTCACATTGGATGTCCTCTTTGTTAAAGTACCTGATGCACAAGGGGACATACGTCTCTCCATCAATTTCAACAGCTTGCTCGGTTATAACAGTAAAGAACTGAGAGTCCCAGAGTTCCTTGAGGATTTGTTCACGTAGCTGTGGCTCATAGAAAGACACTACTTTCCTAGGTCCTTGAATAACCTCTGGTACCGCTTCACTATCAGCGTTCACCTCCCCATCGCCAGGCTTCTCTGCTTCGCTGCAAGCTTCTGATGGTGTCTCTGCTTTTACCTCAAAACCTCCTGATTGCAAAAAAATAGAAAAATGTCATTGGCACACATGCACAGACCACATTTGTTAATTGAATGCTTACTGTCCTTTTATAATAACAACCAATACACACTAATGGTTTCATGATCATAGATGCACTTACCACAGTCGAACTTTAGTTCTCGCAAAGATTCCATCACCTACAAAATATGTGCAACAACTTTGGTTATGTAATAATGATCACAATGACTGTAAAAACAAGTTTTATTTTACTTTACGCTATAAAGCACAGTATGTTCTAGTGTTTGCTTGATCTAATATTTTTTGGATGAATTGGTTTTTTTTCCAACACCTAAAATATGCACATTTCTCCCCAGAATCCAAGGTAATGTTGTCAAATGTATTGTTTTTTTCCAGTTAACAGCAAAGACCCAAAGATAATTACTAACAGAAAGGTCAGTGGAATAGTATGTCACGGAGCAAAATTTCTCCATTCCCAATATGCAATGTCTTTGCAGAAGAATTAGCACATACGCCGAGAAAGTGGCATCACTTTCTCATCAAATCAATATTTATACAACCTGTAAACCTTACGTGTCTCATCTGTCTTCAGTCTCTGCACCTACCTTTTTATATTAATTAGAGTTCAAATGAAATCTTAGTAGATTATAATTTTCTTCAAGTTTAAAAGAATGTAATGTTTTTGCTTTTTCAGCGGTTCATACAAACAGATGAGGAGATATTAATGCCGCTTTAATCAAAGTGGTACTAATTCCATCTTGCTTGACCTCAGACAGCAGCTAACAATGTATTTTTCAAAGCAGCTAAAGTGTTGGTCTTTCAATCCGCAAGAAAGGAGGGGGGCCGAGGCTTTGTGCAATGTGTAGACTTTTCCCCACTAGCAGTCTGAAGAGGATTCAATTTTACTAATTCAATTTCTTTTTAAATGAAAACTAAATTTTAATCTCTTTTATTTTTGTTCACTCAATTTTTCTATTTGGATTGTATTGATGCTGCTGGAAATGTTTATTTCCCCGAGGGAACGCTCCCATAGGTTCTATAAAGTTTCTATCCATCAATACCTGCGTGCTGGGTCTATCCTTCCCATTCACATTACCAGCCATATATGTACAATTACATTTAACAAGATCTCACATTTTTTCTGGAAATCACTTATTAAAAATGTTGCTGAATTTTTCCACTGGTTAAAACCAAAATAAACTGAGGCAGCTCTACTGTGATCTCAAGAAAACATTTTACGTTACCTGGGACAGACATGGCCTACTCTCTGGATCGACCTCCATACACTTATCAATGACCTCTGGTAGTCTCTGCAGAGTTGTGCGGTGGGAGAGGAGCATCACATGATCCATTCTGCTGCCCTTGCAGAGTGTGTTTTTCAGCCGATCCCTCATGGAATTCAGCGTGGTCTTCATCAGATCACACTCCATGCCGACACTCGGCAGGACTGCCACTAGCCGAAGCAGAGAGGTAACAGTCGGGTGGCTCTTGGACTCTGGGTGGACGAGTGTTTCGGCGATGGATGTTGGAGGAGCAACATCCTGGTATTTCTCACTCCACACAGCGGCCCAGACACTGATTTCCTGCTCTGCTGCTTCTGGCTCAGGAATATCTGCAAGGTAGAGGCTGAATGGCTTGTCTGTTGACTCCGACTGAACAGGCTGAGGGTTGCAGGAGGGCAGCAGCGACAGCACGGACAGGGCCTTCAAGTGGTTGTCCGAGAAGCTGTACTTCATCTCATCGGTGAGACTTCTAAGGAGAGGCACGCTGAGATTTTCTCTGTAATATAATTCAGGAGATTCATAGCTGTTGGCTTCCTCTGAGAAGCACACTTGTTCAGGGGCTACCTTAGTTGCTAGCTGAAAGGCCTGCTCAAACCAAGTGGAGTGCACACTGCTCACATTTTCTAACATTTTATTAAGAGTCTCTATGATTGAGGGGATTTTTTCCACTTCACAGAGAATATCAGCAGGGTTCCCACATCGGAAAACAGTGCTACAGTTACGAAGGGGAGCACAGGCATTCTTCAAAATCACAAGAGTGACAATGAAATCCATGTTTCTTAGAGCAGTAGAGAGAACTTGTGCATGCATTGACTTGGCTCCTGTGGCACTTGAGCTAACAGCATCTAGACAGCTGAGAATACCCTCTAATGTGTCAGCAAGTATGTCAAAGAAGTCCTCTCTTTTTCTCCACCTGGAGCAACATGTTTCTGGAATTTCCTCGAGGGCCTCTCTTGGCATGTTTAGAAGTCCATCAATGGCCTGTGCCAACTGTCCCTCCAGAAGTGGAGAATCATCAAAGAACAGCATCAAGTCTTCTGTAATATCCAACAGTTTAGCTACTGAAGGACAAGGCACACTTCCTGCCAGCCAATGAGCAAGGCCACAAGACTCGCTTGGTGTTACAACAGCGAGTGGATAACTCTTGAGAAACTCCAAAGACATTTTCTTCAGGCTTTGGTAACCAGATCCTGGCATAAATGCTTGTCCCCGACAGTGAGACATTGGTAAGCCCCAGTCTTCGGTGATAATCTTTGCAAGGTTATTTGCTTGTGTGTCAACGGGGCAGTTTTCATCAAATGGTAAGAAACCCATTAGCTCAACTTTTGGGGAAGATTCGCCAACATACCTGACAAATACAGGCAGGTGTGTCTTGCTAGCAATTTTAACAGGTTTGTCTGTGATAAGTGAAAAGAATGGAGAATCTTGTATTTCTTTTAGAATGACATCTCTGATTCCATTTATGAGGAGCTTCACCGTTTCACCATCACCTTCGCAAGGTATGCATTTGTTGTCTCTTCCAAACCAGTGGCACAGGGTGAGCTCCTGGATTAGAAGCTCTCTGTCCTCCTCTGACAGATCAGAGAAGCTACTGTTCTTTTTCACCAGTAGTGCAGCAAGTCTGAATACTGTAGTCAGACTTTGACGATTATCTCCCACATGCCCATTCTCATCTACTGGTTTCATGTCTTGGTCCTCAATCTTGTCATGAGATTGCTCAAGTACTGATTCCTCAGCTTCCTCCTTGACAGAATCAACTAAAAAAACACGCAACACAACACAACTGTTATGGCCAACTTTCAAAACATGAGAAAAAATATTTTTAGGATTATTACTATAAAAACGTAACGATGAGTATCTAAGGAGTCATACCTTCCATATTTTCAGGGTTCCGGATGAAACTTTTGGACTCTTTGTCCTGTTGGGTAAAACCAAGTGAAAAACATATTATTAATATATAAAAGAAAATATTGAAAAAAAAAGACAAAACAAGAATGTCACACACTATCTATGACAGATTGCTAACACCTACCAGACAGATGCCCTCCAAGGCTTGTGGAGTAACCTTCAGACACTGGGTCACCATGCGGTCCAAGTCTCTGTTGAAGTCCGTGCCCACTTGCAGCAACGCCAAGCAGGAGGACCTGTCTTTAGGACTTGTATTTCTGAGGTACTCTTGGAACTTCTTGTGGCGCATTACAACACCACAGTCCTCCAGTGCTGTGCTGGGTAGCACAGACATAATTCGCAGCAATGCATTAATGTTCCCAAAGTACTGCATTAGTGGCAGACGTAATGTTTGAAATATGGAGCTTGGGATGGTCACAGATGCCACTTTAGTCTTCCAGGTTACCCTCCAACAGCACAACTCTGTGAAGAAGTTATCGGCATCAGGAAGATCACTGCTGTACAGAGGAGGCTTTGACTTCAAGCTCTCAAACATGTAACTCACTGTGACCGAGCATGGTACGAGGGATAGAAAGTTGAGAGCCTCTTTGTGGTCCTCTGAAAAATGGTCCTTCACTGCATTGATAAGGTTATCTACCAGGGGCACACTTAGGCTATCTTTGTAAAACCCCACTGGCTTTATCATGCTGTCCCTCGGCAAAGAGTTTTCAGGCACCTCGATCGGCACTTGTAGACTCTGTGCAATTGCACATGCCTCATCAAACCAGTTCTGGTGGAACACCTTCATATTTGTCTTTACTCGGTTCAGAGTGGCCACAATACCACTGATTTGGCAAAGCTGGGAAGCAGCACTCAAGTGATCCTTCTGAAGACCTGCGCTCACCTCTTTGGTAAAGGAGGATGCATTCTTTAAGACCACCATGGCAATGATGAAATCAAATTCCATTAACCTGCAGAAAAGAGCCCCTGCTTGTTCTGACACAATGGATTTCCATCTCTGTGGTTTGTTCTTGATTTTCTCCAGACATTCCACCAGGGGCTCCAGCATCTGCACAAACACCTCATAAGAATCATGCTTCTCTTGCCAAAGGGCACAGAACTTCCCTTGTAACTCTTGGACCTTTTCATAGCTTTCTCTTAGACCATAGGCTATTACATGATCAAGCTGTTTCTCTAAAGTAGCACTGCTACCGAAAAACATCAAAACCTCCTCAAATGTATCCAGAGCTCTTTTAACAGCGGCCACTGGGACGGATTTTGACCACCACGTGTTGAAAGAGTAGGAAGAACAATGTGTGCTTATAGCAAGAGGATATTGCTCCTGGACTTTGCAGGCAAAAGCTTTCAGCTTGTAGGAGACATTACCAGAACCCAGGTATGCTTGACCTCTGCAGTTTTTCAAATCAAGACGCCACTCCTTTGTAACTATTTCCAGGAGACGCTGCACCAGGATATCACAATCCAGATCTGCCTCAAGGAATCCCATCAACTCCAGTCGCATGACATCAAAACTATCCACAAACCGAAGAAAAAGCGGAAGATAATCTTTCTCTCCCATTTTTACCACACGGTCAATAAACAAGCTAAAGAATGAACTCCCGACTTCTGTGAGGATTCCCTCCCGGACAGCATTCTCACACACAGTAAGAACTTCTTTCATTTCAGATTTGGTCACATACTCGACCTCTCCATCCTGAGTGGAAGTGTCACCGTGTTGTCTGCTTTGACTGCTGTATGCAGCCATGACTGCAGACTGTAAAGCAGATTTAAGAGCTTCTCTGTCAGTCTCTGCGCACTTCATCTCCACGAGCCTTTCAGCATCCATCTCCAGGTTTATGAGTTGTAATTCTTCTTCAGTGTCCTTTTCAGCATGGTTTGCATGGGCTGCCAGTGAAATGAAAAGTGGAAATTGTTGTGAAAAGTTAGATTACTTCATCTGAATTGTTAGTAGGGGACACAGTTGTAAATGAGCAAGTATTCACTTTTTTTTTAATTGCAGTTTAACAAAATGATTTATTAATTTGCTGCCAACGTAATACCAAAACCTATGTGAAATTTTCATACTGCTTAAGATATACAGCAGTCTTGATTTTGAATTCTTTCCACCACTGTGTATAGTGAGAACAGCGCTGCCTAAAATTGTACATTTTGGAAGAAACTCTAAAAGTAACTCACCTTTGGGGGGCTTCTCTTTTGCGTCATCATTCTGTAACACATGCAAACATTCACACATACGTTTATACAAACACATGCATATATATAAAACTTAACAGAATTCTGCTTATTAAAGTCTACCCACCATTTGTAGTATTTGCAGGATGTCTGGATGCTTTTGGACATATGATTCCACCATCTGTTCAACACTGAAGTGCACATCCTGGTTTACATAGACATACGCCATGCTGCACTGTCTCTGGTCCTCTGGTGTGGCTCTCAGGTATGAATGGCATCTTTCCAGTACCATATGGTATTGGCCGTAGACATCTGCTTCTGCATTTACACATGGAACGGTGCCTAATACTCGCAGCAAACTCTGCACATTTGGGTAAAACCCAATATCAGGAATCTTCAGTGTAGCAAAGACTGTGGTTGGTAGGATTCTGCGCTTACTTGCATGCCTCCATTTCACTTCCCAACAACCAAGCTCCTCGTAGAACGTGTCAGGCCTTGCAAGGTTGTTCAAATTGGCATCTGCTACTTTATCTCTGCGAATGCTAAAATTGTGGTCAGCCATGTAAGATGGCACTAACGAGAGCCATCGCAGAATCCTTACCATCTCAGTGCTGAATACTCTCTTCACCTCTGCGACAAGATACTGCAAGACAGGCCGGCTCAGAGTTTCTCTGTAAAAGTCCTCAAGTGGTGTTTCAGTGGTGTCTCCTTGGTCCATCTCTGGTTTGGTGACCTCCACTCCCAGCTTCTTTGCTCGACCAACAGCATCTGAAATCCACTTCCTGTGGAATATTGCAAGCTCCTGTTGATATTTGTTTACCAGCTTTAAGGCATTGGAAATTGTGTACTGCAACGTACTGCTGATGCTAATTATACCCCTGAGACTTGAGTTGAGTATGCTCACACAACAGAGAGTGTTCTTTAGAACAACAAGTGTGACAATAAAATTGAAATTCTTCAAAGCGGGCTTGAGCTTGGCCATCTGCTCAGCCGTGTCTTCGTCTACTTTAGAAATCATCTCATTGATGCAGTTAAGAAATGGCTCCAGAATATCCAACATAGTCTGAAAAGCATCAGTACTATATTCCCAATTTCCACTAACAGCTGCTTTGATTCTGTCCACTTCTCCTTTTATATGCCCGTATGTCATCTGGATCTTTCCTTCCAATCTCTTCGACAGCTCTGGTGTTCTCCTGAGTAAAGAGGCCACTTCCCCAACAATGTCTGCAGCCGTCTGGATGGAGGGCATAGGCATGCAGCGCATAATCCAAATGTTAAAGGCATATGGGTCACTTGGTGACAAAACTACCTGTGGAAATTCCTGCAGAATTCTACAGGTAAGGTCCCGCATTTTCTGACATATATTGCCTGTAACCAGATATGTCAGTCCTCTGCAGTGCTCCATCCTCAGCCCCCACTTGTTTCTCAACTCAGAGAGAAGCATGTAAAACAAATTCTCTGTATCCATGTCGCATGGAAGAAACCCAATGAGGTGCTTTTGAGGGAACCCATCGACAGTGACGGATCTGATGAAAACTGGAATCTGCTCTTTTCCCTCTATAATAGTCACATCCTGAAGAAGGATGGAGAAAAATCGTGCCAGTCTGAGGCTGTTTTGAATCTCCTCCCGCATGAGGTCTTCGCTGAACTGCAGGATTTCTTTCTTGTCAACTTTCTCCATGCATATACGATTGAGAGCTTGCTGACCCCTTGCACTTCCAATTGGCTCATCAGTGTTGATGTTTGCACCATTGATGCTAAACCCAGTCAGTGCCAGAATTTCCTTGAAATACACTTTCAGAGTCTCTTTCGCATTGGAGCTGGCTACATCCTCTTGGGTTTGGTTATCAGTTTGCAGATTAGGAGCTGCAGTTTTCTCTTCTGTCTCTTCGGCTGCTGTTGTGTTTTCTGGTGGGAAAGACAGTAAATTTTATTTTAAGAAAGAAAGCTTGTATTGTCATTGTCACAGTACACTTACACAGCACTGTATAAGTATACAAGCATATAAGTATACAACGAAATTTGGTATCTAGTTTTAACCGATCACTCACACTCACTCACACACTCACACTCACTCACTCACACACACACAAACAAGGGCCCAAAGTGCTGCCGGGAGCAGGATTTGAACCTCAGCCCTCTTGGTCTCAAGCCAAATGCTCTAACTATTAGGCTACCACTCCATCACAAAGAATTTGGGGGTAGTAAAATAAATCAATTATTCAATCAGTGATTCAACACTAACAAGGGCTAATACATTTTAATATAAACTAAAACTCAGACCTACATGTATTACACTTCTCAAATGGATTAAATAAATAAATGATTATTATGAACAGTCACTGTACCTTTTGTTTTCTTTACATATGTAGGATCGTCTTCGAACTAGAAAGATGAAAAGGAAAATTAAATAGTTGCAGTTTTCAATTCTGATATAAAAAAACGTATAATATGAAACACTTACAGGATCTCTGGCCCGTTTCCTGTTGCAGGAAGATTGGTCACTTGCAGGTGTAGTAAAGTCAAAAATTGTTGGAACAGCATTGTCACTTAAGACACAACAGGTGCTCTGAAAAACAGATTACACTTTAATCTACATGTATGACTCAGTTGTTAACCACATATATTAATGTAATGAATAAATCTATTCATATGAAAAATTAGGGGTCATCTTACAATTATAAAGACAAACTCAAATACTCGATTGACTCAGTTTAATATCAGCACAAAATCTGATAAAAAAGTACAAATAAATTCCATATTAAACTGTATCTTATAGTATTCCTGTTTTTTTTTATTTTCAAGCCTGTGAATATTCTCATTCATCCAGGTCATAGTTATCTCGAGGAGACTGAATTGAATGCAACTGGATTTTTGGTTTTGCCTTTTGAAGACGTTTCACCTTCCATCCAAGAGGCTTCATCAGTTCATGCTCGTTGACTAGGCCGGGACTAGTTCATTTTTGCTAACTTTGTCTATCATCTACAATTGAATGCATTTCAATATGCTGCCAATCAATTCAGTTAAAGATAAACTTTGGCCATGACAGATAGAACAATTTATTGTTTTGTTGTTGAAAACTGTCTAAAGCTGCTGTATATATAATTGTTTTTCTTGACATATTATCACTCTATGAGATTTTTCAGGTTGTAATTTTACTGGATTCGTGTGTTAAAAGAAACTTTAGAATATAAGTAATGGGAAATGGACTTGCATCTTACCTGCTGGGACATCATAGATGGCTCAAAGTGTTTTGCACAAAGTCTGTACAGCTCGTGCAACTTCTCGGGGGGTTCTGATGACAAATCTTGGCGACGACAGTTGATCAGCCATTGTTTGCAACTGAAAAATAGGGGCATATTCATTGTTGGGGTCAGATCAATAAACTTATTAAACAAAAGAGCATCTTCAGTCCTCTGAATATGTTAAACTGTAACTTGAAAAAAGCCATTAGAACCATCAAAACATTCAGAGAACTTCATCCCTACCAACATTAACTATTGGTAGCACTAAACACTAGTGAACTGATCAAAGGTTAAAGAGAACCACACTTTTGTTTAGATTTGCTCCAACTGTTTTTGATATGCAAGTCTGACAGTACAGATCATTTATTTTATTTAAAATGTTTGCAATGAGAAATGAAACCAAATTCAATTTACTTAAAACGCTAATGTCATCACATGTGGGGTCAGTGGTTTTCCACAAACAGCCTAGTAAAATCTGCATCAGATATATGAATTACATGACTGTCACACTCTCCTTATCTTTAAAGGTCTGCATCCGTTGTGTTGTGTACAAGTGTACTTCAGGCCTTGAAATGCTTAGAAAATACTTTATTCAACACTTTATACAAGCTATTCACTTTCCTCCAGTTTTTCATTCAACTGACTCGTTTTGTTAATTTATTTTAATAATGCAGTAGAGAATAGGAGTGGATTAAAACCACAGGCAACTGAGATTTATTTCCATCAGGTTAACACAAAATTGGAAGTGTGCCAGTTTAGGGCAGACAGAACAATACAAGAGATTAACAAAAAAGTCACTGCAGTGACACACACAGTATGTGTGTGTATGTATGTATGTCTATACACTACTCACAAAAAGTTAGGGATATTTGGGTTTCGGGCAAAATTTCTGGAAAATGTAAATAATTCATGCTACAGTGATTTTATATCATGAAATAAGGGGATTTTAGTACAAGCATGCAATGGTAATGTAATATCAAGCACTTTCTTGAAACAAAAGCTAAATAGAACAATCATTCCGAAATCCAGATATCCCTAACTTTTTATGAGTAGTGTGTGTGTGTGTGTGTGTGTGCGTGTGCGTGTGTGTGTGTGTATAAGTCTGTCCTGAGGATAGGAGGCGACAGACTGCAATTAAATCACCTGTTAAAGCGACGCGTCAATATCAGTTTCCTTTTATTTCGTTTACAATGGTGTACATGGTTCTGTTGCTTAAGCAATTTTGTTCATAATAACAAAAGCTAAATTCTCAATGAGATGTAATTTCACTTTGAGGATCTAACGTCTACGCTCCTTATGTTACACACCACTGAGACAGTAGGTGTCGTATATCGCTAGCGATTTAAATTATAGCAAAAAAGTTTTTAACTATGGGTTCTAGTTGTTTGTGAAAGGACTATACATACATATGAAATAAACGAGGCAATAACACACAAACTCGTCTATCTAATAGACTAAGTGATAGAACGAAGCCCATTTCGTACGATTTTTTCCCTTCAGGAGCAAGTAGTCTGCGCCATTTTCGACAGAGTTGTGTCACTGTTAGCCAACATGCTGCAAAGCTAACGCCAGTGCTAACAGTGAATGGCTAACACACATTCATTGTGCATGCTCTCGGCACATTTTGAACCCAATGTTCAATGAAATAAGCACAACTCTTACCGCTCGGGATCCACAGGGAAGCTGAAAAGTGTAGTGGCTGATTCCCCGTGTTGGTAGTCACAGCTCTCCGCGGCGCAGCAGTCAGTCATTTTGGACTGCAATGTAGCTAGCTAGTAAGTTAGCTAGCTTAGCAGGCGGTTGAAAGCTGGCTAGCCTACTATCAGCAAACCTGCTGAAGATTCTACAGAATCATGCCTTGTGCAAAACCTGCACCCGACACAACTAGGTTTCGGTGTTGTTTCCGCCTTATGCCTTTTTGGTAAACTAAGAACCTACTAAATCCATGCCTTCAAAAGTTGATGTCGCGAGGTGAACCAAGAGTCGCCGAAAGCGTGTTATCCTATCAACCAGGAACTACACCGAGCAGTACGAAGTGTTAGCCAGTAGAGGGCAGAGTGGCTCCGCCGGGCCTGGCTGGAGTTTGCCTTCAGATACTGTTGGACAACAAACGAACAAAGCGGTGAAGTGTCAGGTTCTTTAACGTGGTGATCAGGACCATCTATAAACCCCTTCATATCAGACACTGTCACACGAGCCAGGCCCATTTCTAATAGGCCATAAACCGACATATACTATTCATTGTTTTTGTTTTATACATCACCAGCTAATGACAACATTATCACCCAGTTTATAAAGTATACAACCCCAGATCTAGTAATTAATTAAAACGTGTTGTTTTAATTAATTAAATTAATTAAACCTCCTCAAATGTATCAAAAAACAAACAAAAGTTTAGTAGTAAGGAGTCAGTATCAGCTGAGCTGGATTTAAGGAGAGTATTTGGTAGAGAAGACAGGTGGCATTTTCATCAGTGCAGCAAATGTTGGACAAGGGCAACTGATTTCAGTCTTCAATCAAACAAGATTTCATTATAGTAAAACATTAGATTTGAAACTTGACTCTCAGACCAGGCTGTGACTCAGCTGATTAGCCACAAGCTTACACTCCATCCACACACAGTATGATTGCAAGTAACTGATTCTAGACAAGATATTGATAAAAAATTAGGGACCTTTTATTTACAGGTACATGTCAGTCAAGTTTCTTTACTGAGATCTAGATCGGATATACAGATAAACAGCATGAAAGAAAAACAACTTCATTCATTTAACAATTATTTAAAAAAAAACATCAATAGCAGACAAAAACACACTAAATAAGTGTCTATGTTTGAGAACTATGAAATCTGCTCTGAAAAAAAAAAGCCCAGAAACCTACCATATCAAAACTGACTTATGTCACTTTGCCTCTGTGCTGGCACAGTACGTGTTCATGTAGACCTCAACCATTGAGTCCAGATCAAACACAACATCGTAATTCATATTCAAAAGAGCAAGACTTTTGGATTTGAACTGATCTGGTGTGCTCTCCATGTACATTCTGTAGCGCTTGTATGCCACATTACACCTGTCCTCCGGAGCCAAGGTAGGCAAGATGCCAATCAGTCTCAGGATTGTTAACATGTTGGGAAAGAACTTCACATCAGCCTGTTGCAGCGTTTCACTGAGATTGGAGGGCAAAATCTCACTTTTGGCCTTTTTGCTCCATTTAACCCACCAGCAGTGGAGCTCGGCAGTAAGGGTTGCTGCATTGGGGATATAATTTTTAAATACCTGTACAACCTCTTCTTCAGGTTCGGTCGACTTATGTTGCACTATGACGGCAGGGACCACTGACAGACAACTCAGAATCTTCAGGTGCTCCTCACTGAAGAGATCATTTATTTCTTTGATGATGTGGTTCACCACAGGAACAGACAAATGGCTCCTGTAGTACTTATCTGGTTGACTGTTTCCAGATTCTAAGTGATGCTTTCTCAAGAATGACCGAGGAAGCTTAACAGGGATCTCCATACCAGCGGCTATGTTAACGGCCTCATCGTTCCAGAACTCGTGATACACATCAATGTTGTCTGACACTTCCTTCAGGGAATGCAATACAGCTTTTACACTGGTTGCAGCAAAATGGGCTTCTGTTTCATTACCTTGCACGTTCTTGCCAAATGCTCGAGTAAGTGTCATCACATTTTTCAGCACAACCAATGCCATGACAAACTCAAAATCAGTTAGTGCTTTTGAAATCTCTAATGCCTCATGCGAGATTTGATCGTTCCACCTCATGTCTTCATTGTCATACACGCTGTCCACACAGAGTAGTAGTGCCTCTAGGATATCTACTGCCACCTCAAATGCATCATGCTGTCTGGTCCAGCTGGTATGACAGATCTCCTTTAGTTCATTTGCTTTCTCCTCTTTGTCTTGGTAGAAAATCAATATAGCATGCTCCAACTCCAGTTGAAGTAACTCGGACTGACTGAAGAATGACTCGATTTTCCTAAAGGTAGACATGACAAGCTGAACCCCTGACAAAGCCATGCTATTGGCAAGTGACACATTCAGAGAGCAAGTAGATCTCAGTGTCAGTACTGCCATTGGGTACCGCTCTATCAGTTTAGCAGAAAAAGTTTTTATTTTCCTAAAATGTGTCCCAGAGCAGTTATGGGCCTGACCTCTACACTGTTCCATATCCAGGCCCCACCTGTCAGTTATTTCAGACAGCAGTTTCTCTGCCAGTCCATCTCCATCTCCTTCAAAGCTCAAGAATCCTAGAAACCTTTCCTGCTGGCAGTTAGACTGGTCCACAAAACGGACAAAGACAGGGAGGCACCATTCTCCTGAGATCTTCACCAAATCGTCAGTAAGTAATGAGAAAAAGCCGTTTTCTTTGACTTCCTCCACCAGCTTACTGCGGGTGTATTTCTCACACACCTCGATCAACTGACTCAACTGAGTCAAGGAACAGATCTCTTTATTCTCATCATACCTCCTCTTCAGGACTTCATCTCCACAATTCATGCGGTATTCTAACAATGCCTGAAAGCTGCTTGACCCCAAACCACCCTGCTTCATTTCACCAGGCCCTGTTGGAGGAATGCTTTGCTCACCCAACAACACAAGAACTTCAAATAATGACTTGAGATACTCTCTGTCTTCCTGCTCCTCAGGAACAGTCTGGGTATCTTCCTTAGCTGTGTCTGCTTGAGACTTTTTGATTTCTGAAGGGAAAACAGGGTAGAAACCAATCAATCATTGTGGTGATAAAAGAAAATCCAATTTTATTTGTAAAGAAATGACAAGGGATTTTGCATGTATCAATATTTGTACTTACTTTTCCTGCCCCCACTCTCAGTTTCATCTGTTGACTATAAAAATAAAGAGAAAAGATTAAAAATATAATAAAATGGAAAGTACAACAATCAAATGATACAAATTTGTCTTTCAAGGACTTATACCAACTTTTTACCTACCGTCTCCTTGTTCCGCTTCGCCTGTCCATTTTGAGGTTGGCTTGGCACATCAAAGATTGTTGGTACAGCATCGTCTTTTAACACTGTACTCTGAGCATCCTAAAAACATTTTTAAACGTTCCTTTAGGTACACATTTATAGATTTCTTTCAGAACAATACCATCACTAATCTATACAGTATTTAGAAAGAAAGAAAGAAAGAAAGAAAGAAAGAAAGAAAGAACATTTATTTGGTAATTAGAAAACTAATATGCGTGGCTGACTTAGAACCAAACAAGACCAATCAGCTTGAAAACATAACTTACACGATCAATCAAAGAGGTTTCAAAATGCTTTCCACACAGTCTGTAGAGTCTGAACAGCTGGTCTGGTGATTGGTCTATGAGGTCTTTCCTTTGGCATTTTTCGACCCACTTCTTGGATCTGAATGGAGCGGACAAGCCAAAAACAAGAAAAAGAAGAAAATATTTCAGATTCATTTATGGTTCAGTGCTTCCCTAAATGCCCTTTCTATCAACAAGAAAGGGCATTTGTCTATTATTAACTAGACTGTAACAATTACATAGACCCCACAAAAGAACACAATAAAAGACTAAAATGAACAAAACAATATAATTAAGTATTGTTTGACCAACACAAACTCATCTATCTGGGGATTTGTGTGCCAGCACTACAAGATCAAACTCTGACTTCTACTGTGTGACTGAGAAGTATTGCTTACATGTAATGGAAAATCTATTTTACATGAGCCACGACACACAGATCGTTTTCAAAGAGGTTCACACTGCAAATACAGTACTAGATTTTCCTCTGTTGACGGAGAATGCCCTGTTGTAAACAAACCAACAGCATTTAAAAACTAAGTTTTACCATTTACCGAATGCGGACACGTTTAAAAGACCCACGTGAACCTGTCAAACTTACATTATGTTTGCACATTGCGAAGAAAAGAGCTTTAGGTGACCATGCAATTGCTTAAACGACTGATTCATGTTTATGTTTAAGTTAGGCATTATAACAGCATTTAACCATACAAGACGTTTCTTACTGGATAGCTATGGAGCTTGTCATTTGCGTTAGCATTCGTTACCTTTCTGGATCATGAGGAAACCTGAAGAGCGGCTCAGAGTCGGACTTGCGACTGGTGCAGTTTGGTACGGCACAGTAATTCTGCATTTTGTAGTTTGTACTATATACATTCGTTTTGCTGTAAGATAGTACTGAGAATAGGCAACTGCTAACGCTGGCAGCCAAGTAAACAGAAACAAGTCGACTTCCGACCTTCAATTTCAAAATAAAATGCGTCAATTGTTTTGATTTAAGATAGAAAGATTTGGAAATGTCGAAGACAAAACAAAAATATTCTTGTTATCACATTTCCTATAAATATTTACACACTATATATTGCATAATTAAAGTTGGTAAATCATATACGTAACTTAAAAGGGACACTCTGCCCATAGAACAACTGCAGGGGATCCCACTTGGTTCAACATATACCTCTGTTACATTCAAATGCCAGTCAAGCAAAGTAGCGCTTACTCGCTAACTGTACAGTATTTGAATAATTATGAGGCCTTGGATAATAATAGTTTTATTTTGAAAGCATTGGAAAACGTCCGACATAAAAAAAGAGCGCGCATTGTGGGTGACTCCCATAATCCTTAGCGATCTCTCGCAAAGCCCAACATGTCATGGCATGTTCCGTTACCTATTTAGTGTTGTTATTATTGTTATATATTATTATAACAATTATTATTGTTATATTGTTATTATAAGAAATAATTATTACAATAATAATAAAAATAATAATGATAATTCCCACTTATAGCATTGTCTTCAATATTAACTTTTCATTATGGCACCTTACAGCAACATGATGGTTTCCAGCAGCTGTTATAAACATGATCTCATGATGCCGGCTAAACACGTGCTCATGGTTATAGCTGTGTATATTGCACTGGGCGCAGCAGTTCATGTGGACCGGTATTAATGGAATCTTATTTGGGTTCAAACATTTAAACAGAGGGAATGACAACATATGGGAACAGATGGGAAGTCCGTGTTTGTCTACGCTCCCGTTCACAGTTTGGAGAAAGTCTATTGGTCAAACCGACGCTCTCGCGATACTACTGTAACCAATAGGAGTAGAACAGCGCCAAGTCAAATCGGGTGTTTTCGTCAGCCGCGGACAGTGAAGGCAGAGACTTTGGCTCCAGAGTGCAGTAGCTGTGGTGCTGTATTTCTCCTCTGATTGTTCTGCGAGCAACTGTTTTAGGTAAGTGCGATGTTTTTTTTAATCTTTAATTGTCTATACTTTATATACAGATCAGCAAAGAACTAACAGTTAACAGCAAATACAGCTAACATTTCCGTTAACTCCATTTTACCCCTTCACGTCAGTTAACATTAGGATGTTTGCCTTACGCCACATTACTGAATTATATCGTTGATTTAATGTTTGAATGTTGAGTGATCGATTTCTTAATATATGTAGATATTTCACGTGTAGATGTCATTTGTCTAAAAATACCTCAGATCTTATTTTAAACTCAGCTATAACCTGGGCATTTAGACAACGTAGTGACCCAGGGTGTTCTCACGTATGACTTTATTATAATGAATGCTTTGTTCATCTTCCAGAACACGCTGATTATTTAACTACTTTGTGACACTACACAATGGAGAAAGCCGCAGTTTCAAGGAGAAACCACATTAATAAAGTGAGTTTGAAATGCTCCTCATGTTATGTTTAATAAGTTCAGACTCTCCCTCTGCCTGAATAATGGTGTCATTGTTTTAACTGGGTTAGGGAAACAAGGAGAACGCTCAGCCTACACATGGAAGCAAGCCCATTATCAGAAGAGATAAAACATCTGCTGCTCCCTTCCATCTGAAACGCAACAACAAAGAGGCTTCGAAGAAGACTTCAGAAGAAGCCAAGACCAAACAGGCAGACGCAAGATCAACATCTGGCGTGGCTCTGAAAAAGGTGAAAACTGTGGAGAAAAATGAGAATGAAGGTGCTGCTTGCAATGTTGCACGGCGACAGACACATAGCCAGGTCTTCCACGCAGAACAGGCTGTGAAACACAGAAAATTAGCTGCAGAGGCTCCAAAGCCACCAATTACTGTGCAGCCACCCAAATCTGCCCCCGGCATGTACAAAGGCAAGATTGTCCAGTCAAAAATTGGATCCATTTGGAAGTCAAGTGCCAGTGTGGACAGGGCAGATCCCAAACTATCCGCACCCAGCAAGAAGACCCACATGGTTGGAAAAGTGACAAAGTCCAAAACTGTTGTTGATTTGTCTCGATGCAGCACGAAAAAACCTGCACCAACAGTGTCAAAGTCTTTGCTCAGTAGACCTGCTCAGGTATCCAAACGTGTTGTCACCAGCCGACCGCTTCCTGGATCCTACTCTGCTCGCCCCCCTGTTAGGACTGTCCCAGCCACAATAACCAGCACCAGCTCTAGAAACCCGACCGTCGCTGCCACCAAGAAAAGTGGGACACTGCACTCAAAGCCAGACAAGAAGGTCAGCAAGCCTCCTGTCTCCAGCCGCCTCAGTCAGTACAGATTAACCATGGAGACTGCTGAGGAAAGAAGGTAGTATTTTCTGTTCTACACAGGCACATTTGATGTTCACCATGTACATCAGAAAATCCAAAAACGTCTTCTATGTTCTGTCTGCAGAGCAAAACTGGCTGAGTGGCTGGCTTCCAAGGGCAAGACGTTCAAGAGACCAGCCATGACAACAGCAGAACGCCCAGTCACCAAAGTCTCTGAGCCCGCAGCTCATTTCCAGTCACAGTCTCAAGATGAGCCACATTCTGCTGCACAGTGCAAACCTGTACCCGAACCCAGCCTGGAATTCTGTGAGCCAGAGTCTGCTGCTGACTGTGCAGATACACAGAGAGCAGCGGTAATGCAGTGCAATCCAACTCCAGCCATTATCAACACCACTCTGGAGCTTCTTGATAACTCTGATCTGTCTGATGACCCTCAGGACAGAGTAGATGATGTAAGTAAGCGGTTTCTGTTGCTGCATTAAAAACGTTACTGTCCAGCTGTACACTGGGTTCTTTAATTTCTTCATTTTTATAGATTGTTGTGAACCTCTGTGATGCTTTGGAGGCAATGGCGACTCCCTCCAGATGCAGTGATGGTACGTATAGCCATGTTTGTTTGGTAAATTCAGGGATGTTAGATGCTTCTTTAAAATCTGATCTGTTGGGTTCTCTGCCATTTGTGATTGTATTCGACACAGAAGGCTCACAGGTGTCAGATGAGAGTAATGGTGTTGAGACTGATGAGTGCAAACCAAAGGAGGAATGTCTGAAGGAGGAGATGAAGAATAATGCAGAAGAAAGTGATAAACACAAAGTGCAGACAGATGAGGATGATGCTGAGGAGGAAGAAAGTGATGATGATGATGATGATGTGACAGAGTCTATGACAGTGATGGGGGATGCTTCTGTAGTAAAATACAGTGTGAAGACAACTCCATACCTGCAAAGGTGAGGTCAATTTTATATATATATATATATATATATATATTATTTAGTGTTGTGCAAACAGAATTTCCAAAATGGAATTCATTTTACTGTTATATTTTAGTACATTCTCTCTTCAAATATTCTCATGTGTAGAGTGAAGAAGACGATTGAAAATGAGGCCACTTCAAGTACGTCCAAGAGAAAGAGCAACATCAAAGATCTAAAGTTTCTGACACCAGTGCGTCGTTCCACCCGCATCCATCGCAAATCCTCTCACCTGCCTGGGATGCTGGTTGATCATGATCCTTGTGTGTCATCACTGGCTGAGCTGGTGAAGCTGGATGATGCCAATGCTTATATTTACAGAAAAAACCCTGCACTTCTGGAAGATCTGCCCGATGAGCCCAGTCTGTGAGTTGCTCCTGCTGGTACATGTAAAATATTGACATGTACACTTTCATAATAAAAGAGGAGGTAATGGACACTTTATACTGAGATTTTATAAGATATGGTTTTACTAATCTGCTACCGTTCAAGTTTGAACTGTCATTTAAATAAATGCGATGCATTGTATGTTGTCACTACAATACAAATTTTGTCATTGCCCTGTGCTGAATGTATTATATTAACGTTCTTCCAACACTGTTTTATTTTAATCTAAAGATGACATGTATTGCGATATGCACTACAATAAAAGTGTTGTCTTCAATTCTTGTACTTATCAGTTATTTTAATTTTAATATAGGTCCTATTGTTTATGTAGGTTTTATTTTTCAACAATGACATGAGGTGAAAATCAATGCAGACAGTACCTTTCTCACCACAGAGCAGCTGATTGGTCAGAGAGCAATTGTCCTAATGATTTTGTACTGTAAATAAAAGCACTGAGTGGCAGAAAACAAGAAAACAGTTCAATCTTCTACAAAGATAACACAGCACTCTGTTAAAATGACAAAGCTGCAACTTCAGATGCTTGAATTACTGATGGGGAAAGAAAACAAATGCTTTTTTTCATGTTTAATGTTCCACTTTATTTGACCAGATTGTAAAAATCTAAAGTGTCCAAAAGAACACTGCTTTCTTTTGACTGCCACATGCCATCCTGACATCAGACTGAATGTTTTGACACTTGCGTCCCATGATCCCAGATGAGACATTTCAGTATAACAAAATAAAAAAGAAAAAAATCCACAAAGAATCTCTGATGCAATTTTCTTCCCCAAAGAAAAAGTATAAAAAAAAAAAGTACTGTTTTCCCAGGCTGCAGACCACAGGGGAAGGTGTGTTCAGTGCTGTGCGCTAAGACTGTTTTCACTGCCACCTGATGGTCTTATGTTCTCGAGAGACCACGGTTGTCCAGATCTTTCACCTACAAGATAAAACACAGGAACAGATTAGAAAGTGCTTTGACAGACAAGTTAAACTTTATTTAAAAATAGAAATCCACCCTCTTATAAAAATTAACCCAAAACCTTCAGATTTTAATTTGACAATAATGTTAGATACAAAGGAAAGCAGTTAACTTCTGACCCAGCAATGAATGTTTTCATTAAATAATTATCACAATAGTTCATTTTATTTTGTTCAAATCTTTTCGGCAAATTTAATTTAACAAACACTTTCTGAGGACCTGATCCCCAATCAAAAAAAAAAAAAGAGAGAGAAAAGAATCCCTGTATACTAATGTCAAAAAAACAGATTAGGGGCAACTGTTTTACCTTGTATATCCTAACAAGCCAGTGCTCTGTTGTGTAGGCCTCCTCCAACACGTCCAGTTCAAAGTCTTTGTTTCCAATCTCAGCATTCCTCACTCTGTCATAACCAGGTGGCCGCTCTGCCGACAAGATCAGAAATACTGCTCAAAACTTATTCTGACCTAGAGAGAACTAAAACACTAATGCATAACGTCTCATATGTTGTATCTGATAAAGACAACTCATGCTGGTGACAGAGATCCCAGAGCTGTTGAGTTACTCACTGGCCTCCGTGTAGACCTGGCCAAAGCGATAGTAGCACATCTTGTACATAAGGCAGTTGAGCAGGACAGGCGAGCCCTCGCGGTCCACTCTGAACTCTCCAGTGGGGGTGTAGTAGTCATGCTCCTTGATGTGTTTGCCTGTGTCTGTGCTTCCTCCAATTCGGACCATCCACAGAAACTTATTGATGTCTGCGGTGAACAGAGACCGATTACAAGGGTGCTCATAAAAATGTCTTTCGAAATGTATCGTGTTTTAATTTGTGGTTATCCTTAGTATCCTTAACAGAGCGGAAGCTCGATAAACAGGAATCAGTGTGGCAGAAATAATGCATGCATAAATTATTACAGCAAAGAGGGTAATTGTTCTTTATCACATGTAAACAAAATGCACACAGCCACACGTGAAACACTTGCCACTACATCTGAAGGTGTCTGGTAAATCCTACTGTACATTTGCAGCTGTAATGAATATGTTCGAGGCTCAGGGTCTGTTGAGATCTGGTACTTACCATCGGATGAATAGCCTGTCAGTCCTCCAAAGATGACAAGGACATAACTGACATCCAGCTCCCTCATGATCTCATACGCCCTCTCTTCTGTAGATGCCATGGCCTATACAGCAAAAACAGAGGGTCAGCACTGCACCACTTCATAAACATGAATACCCTGAAGGTTACGCAGCTCACCTGTCCTACTCTGGAAATGTGAGTGTTGTTCCACGTGTTGTTGTCTACTAGAATAGTTCGATTGGCCATGGCAGTTATCTGATAGCCATAATCCCACCATGACATGACTTTAGCATCCTGGACACAAAAAACAAACAAAAATGCATTTGAACAGAAACATTAATGGCTTATGACATTTCAGCACCCTGTTTTTAAGGAGAGGTAAGGCTGTGAATCGGTTGCTGATTGGTGCACAGTACCATGGGCATTGCTGTGTTGGGTTCTGAGACAGCAGAGACAGCACTGCCATTGCCCCTTCCACACAACCATGTGCTCTTTTTGGGTATTATGTTTTGGGTAGTACAGCCTTCTTTCCCAAACACAGCACCAGTTCTTTGTGTGTAAAGCCAGACTTTTTTCAGCACTAACTCAATAGAGACACCTCACTGACTGTGGATGTTAAAGTAAACGGCATACCGTACTTTTAGTTACTGACTTAAAAGGGATTTGTTACTGACCTCAGGAGTGTTGTGGCGGAGCCAGTAATAAGCCTCTCTGAAGTCATCAAAGATGATGCGGCTGCCATCACCTCCACGGGCAGACAAGACAATTGAGGGAGAGGAGTAGGCTTCACTGGTCACCCAGGTAGAGTGGAAGGTGTATGTGATGAGGAAGAAGGCCATGACCAGAATCATCCCACTTG
Organism: Trinectes maculatus; assembly: GCA_016785345.1. Taxonomy (NCBI): domain Eukaryota; kingdom Metazoa; phylum Chordata; class Actinopteri; order Pleuronectiformes; family Achiridae; genus Trinectes; species Trinectes maculatus. Next base: position 28,976 of record JAFBJQ010000089.1, read on the forward strand.
CAACCTGGTTGATATCCAACAAAAGAATGTTGCAAGGATAGTAAAATAAAAAATAATAATAAAATACTCAAGACAGGGGGAAACAGAAAGTGTAATAATCAATTATAAATTATCAAGAACACAACGTAAAAACTCAAAGATCTGAGAATTATTATTTTTATGATTCATGATTTTATAAAACAACAATCACAGAATTTCTCAGCACACTGAGGAAATGTATAAAATGTCCTGTGTCACAAAGTAAGAAAGTAAGTACATATCTTACACATCTTAAGTAGAACAGACAGGCCCAACTAAAATATAAAAATATTCATGGGTGTCTAGTATATACACAGGTACATAATGGGTAATACCACCCTCTGTAGGCTACAACAGCAGTCTGAACCAGCCGCTCAGACGTCTTACCTCATTTTTGATGGGGTAGGTGGAGTCCTGCTGCTTCTTGCTCTTCTTGTCAGGCCGGCTCACATCCAGATTCTTCATGTAAGTGGTTAGAACATGGGACACACCAATGCCTGACAGGATGCACATTACCGGGGCCAGCACCAACATTAGACGCACCTAGGGCAACAAACAGGAAGTACATTAACCTGTATTAAATATAATCTCCAAACTGGTTTTCCATTTACAAACTCACAAAAGCAAACAAAGGGCTCTCTGAGGAGTCCTCAACATACCATAACAGCTGAAAAGTACATGCTGGTCACGCCATACATGATGATAAATATCCTGGCGTCTGACAGGTTTTTGAAACAGTAGTACAGACCAACTATAAAAAAAACAAAACAAAGGTACCTGTCAGTCAAAAGCCAACAGCAAGCTGTGCTTTAGATATGTGGAAGGTGGTTATATTGAGTGCACACGTACCTGGGAACATGAAGACCAGCAGCTGGAGGTCAAAGTAGTATGAGGACCAGGTAGTGGGCTGGTGCTCAGAGACAGATGCAATGATGGGGATGTTGTTCTTGGCATAGGAGGGGTCCAGCAGGGAGTAGAAACGACCAGTCCATGGAGAGATCTTGCCTGAGTGAAAACGGTTCAGCTTGTCAGTTACGGTCAAAAGCAACAGAGCTGAAAATCAGTTTCTCAAAGAGGGAAACAAAAGCAGGGAGGGTACGAAGCTCACATTTTAAAAAGGGTTTTCCCATCCACTGTGACTATATGACTTTCTTGACTCCCCTTACCTGTCAGCATGAGAACAGTGCCCACAGACAGCAGGATGAAGCCCACCAGGGAGATGACACTCTTGAACAACACCTCAAATTGTTGGGCATTGAGTTTGCTGCGCAAGTAGTCCACAAAGGCGTGTATCTGGCACAAGCCAAACACACCAAAGGCCGCCATATGCTCAGATGACTGCACTGGCTGGTGTATGAGAGGAGATATAGAAAGGTGAGCTATGTCAGAGTGAGACCTCCTAGCCCTGTCACATAACAATGACCCACTATCTTCCCCATTATCTTCTGTGGCATTGATAATATTCTGACATTGAGGAAATTCAGGCATTTTTGCTCATTGCTGGATACTAAAGATGTTCTAAACACAAGTCCCAGAGTAACTGATGTGACTTAGATTAGTTTATTATCACCTTACCTGGAAACCAACAAAAGAAATCTGCATGGAGAGGATGGTACCCAGGCAGTAGACTGAGCAGTAAGCTACATATATGCGGTGAGAAAATCGGCCTGTGAGCATCAGCACCAGGACATGGAGGGGGATAAGGTTGATCAGGAACACGTAGCCACCCCAAGAGGAAACCTACGTACACACAAACACTTTGATTGATTTGCTAACTCTGAAACCACTCAGTTTAATATGCAGACTTTTAGATCTCCTCACCATGTAGAAGTAGGCCAGGGCACACATGGAGGACCAGTACACTGAACCTGTTTTGACAGCCTTGATCCACATGTAATAGGTCAGCAGCATGCAGAAGATGGCAATGCCTGAGTGGGACAGCACAGTGGGATTTCAATAACAATCCTTGCCACAGAGTTTCTTTAAATATTGTTAAGGATGCCACGCATGTACCTTCGTTATCATATGAACCAGCAACGGAACGCGAGATATAACCAGGCACCACTGCAATCATGGCAGCAGCCAGGAGCCCAGCCCCTGCGTCCTACAGAGACAAACTACTACTTAATGGAAGTCCATTTATAACCAGTAGAAAAAGTCAACAGAAAGTAGAGCCCCTCTAATACTCATCTCCCATTCATTATTTTTTCATTACTATCAGGTAACTTGTCACAATGATTAAGGCTAAGTCTACACAATTAGTTATATCACTTCCACTTTCGCTATAATGAGTGCTTATAAGACCCTTATTAAATTATCCGGGTTATACAAAGAAGACTTCAAGTAAGTTTTTATCAAAAAATCTGGGTAAAAACATCTGTGTGGTATTTGAAAACTCTGGGTAAGTATCAGCCAAACAAAAGACACAACTAAGTTGCATTAAAGGCTTTATTTCCTCCATTACTTAATTCTAACTTAAGTGCACAGCTAGATTTGCTAGGATGCTCCCTGAAGAAAAAAGACCAATATTTATTATTAATTTTGGTAATTAAGTATCTTATGTCTTTTACCTTCAGCTCCTTGGTGAAGTGGTAGGTGACTATTGCAGTGAAGGAGGAGAACAGAGGGGCCAGGAAGACACAGACGTTACGGATGTCGATGGTGATGTGGAAAAAATGTAGGACGTGGTACAGGACAGCAGACGTTATCATGAGTCCTGGTGAGGGAGGAGAGGGGGAAATACAAGGTGAAGTAGGCAGCACTGACACAACAGCTGAAAATGATTATCTTCTGAACCCAGTATGACACTAAATACGCTTTAGTCCCAGATACACAACAAACCAAGACAAAAAGTTGGTGACCTTTCAACAGCACCCCTTAACTTTTAAATAAATTCTTATATGTTAATTTTCATTCCTACCTGGATAGATGGTACCACCAATGATCCTCCCTAGTGGATACCAGGCCCTGTCATCAAACCAGTTATGAAACTTATAAAACCCTTCTTCAGCCAGGAAGCGGGTGGTACGGTAGTTGAAGTACCTGTAATAGTGTAATAAAAGTTTAAGTGAAACATCAGTTTAAGGAGGAACAGCATCAGATAAGCAGGTATCATGACACAAGCAACACTTACGGATCAAACTCATGGATGACACTTTCGAACCTCAGGACTGAAAAAAGTCTGGTGGAGAATGCTGGAGAAAAGAAAGAGAGCATCGAGAGGATCCAGATGTCAGATTTTCTTTGAACTATCAGACAGACGGTATTGATGTGCACCAGGAGTGTTGGACTCACAGAGGACAGCAGCCATAGACAGAATGAGGAGCTTCAGCAGCGTGTCCTGTTTCTCATAGGACAAACGGAGGAAGCCCAGCTTGGTCATTTTGGCGAGGATTGGGACAGCTCACCGTACTACCTGAAGAAGGAGACAAACACGGTAACACTGGGACAACTGTGGAGAAAAGCACTGACAGACATCTGAAATCCAACACTGACTAAAATACACTTCTTTTTCTTCTCTTTCAACCTGCTAAATAGTCCGTATCTACCATATTACAGTAAACAAGATTTTCCAGCAGATCCTAGGAGTCACAACTTCCATGTCCAACCCAACCAGATAAGGCCACGCACTAAGTGCCGTCAGGAACCAGGAAGCACTCTGGAAAACTTCTGCAAGGACTTGTGGCTACTCTCGTTCTCTGTCTAATTTTTGTTGGTTTTTTTAATTTGTGAAAAACAAAATATTAAGTTCAGCGGAGCTTTCATTGCGGCTAAATTTGAAGGTAGCACATTCACTGAGCGAGCATTAAAAGTGCTAACAGCTTCCAGGCTCGTGCAACACCACAGAGCAAGAAATCACCTGCAGCTTAGTTAATTACTACCTATTAATAAACATCATTTCAAATAAACATAAGCAGTGATACATATCACACAGCATCGTACAGCTCATTAGCATTAGGCCGGTTAGTGCTGATGCTGATGCCATCCAGCTTGCAGTGTGGGACCAGCTAGTGAGGCTAACTTGCTAGCTGCTGTACAATGAACAATCTCGCCCCGAGTCTCGTATTTTGCAAACGTAATGCCAACTTAACTTCTGGAAGCAGGAAAATAGATCCAAACAAAAACGACTGCTCAAAATGCACACACAAATTTAAAATGTAATGTTCATTAACACTCACCCGCTTCGTTCCTGTTACTCATACACTTTTCACACACAACCTACACCGCCGGCTAATCCCGCCCCTGTCATGCCAGTCTGTGTCATAATTGGTCGAGTTACAGTCAAGCGTAAACTCGCAGATATCTGATTGGCTCTTTGGCTGCTCCTCCAACTTGTTTCCCTACCTTGTTACTTTACTGTAGTGACGTGTCCTTAATGAGAAAAGAACCTAGTGTAGCCCTCTGCTGGTTGAAATCACCTCTACAAAAAATCTCAATTCTACTAAAAAAAAAAAAGCAACCCAAAGTACTACATCAAAAACTTAACTGCTGTAGGAATGGAGGCAGGATTGTGTAAATGAACAAACTCTGTAGTCACAATACTGTATACACTAATAAGTGTGGGCGACTGCAACTAGGGCAATAATCCAACTGCAACAACAGTCCAAAATAATCAACAAGGCCCAGCCCAGTATTAAGTACATCTGAGTTTATGAGCATATAAATCCAAGCCAGCTAACTTGCATTTATCCAAGGCTAACTGAGCTAGGTAGCAGGACAAATAAACAAACTTGGCTAAAAACTTGCTGTTTCACCGTTAACCCTAACACAACCACTCCACCTCACAAACAAATACCTTCATTTCTTCTTCAACTCTCTTTCTTCCTGTGTTTTCTTCTTATGTTTTTCCACCCCACTAGGATTAATTCTGTTTGATGCTGTGATGGAGATCAAAGGTCAGGCCACAAAACACTTGACACAGCTTACCTTTTGTGGCTCATTGTGTGAATGCTGAAAGCACGCACACTATTGTTATCCTGTTTATTTATTATTATTATTATTATTATTATTATTACTGTAGATTCTTAATCTTCCGCCAGATTTACCAATGCCGCAGTTTTTGTCTGATTTGTACAGTTCATGCATCAAAAAATCCAGCTCCTTTCAGGGATTGCCGGCTATTACTTTTCTCACTGCAACTCCAGATGTAGTGGCACTGACCATAATAAAATTCACATCAGCTTTACCTGTATATTCATTTCTTACTATGACATATTTATTTCCTCCTAAAGATGTATTTTGGTTTGCCCATCCACTTGCTTATTGTGTCATAGTAAGTGGTGGCCCTGAACACAGGTAATCAAAATTATTGATTACGGACCAATTTTATTGAAATTTGATGTATTAATTTTACAAAACCCCATTGACAAACATCAGCCACGACAAACACCAAGCACTTCATACAATGACTACACCACTTTAAAAATCAAGGTCCCTCCACACAGATGAATGAGTGAAAACTGGATGACTGGGCTGCTGTAGCGTGGTGGGCTTCTGGTTGAACATTCAGGATGCAGATACTACATACCGCAACAAAAAGCAACAGGCGATAATTACAAGGGACCAGTTATATTCGCTTCTGCTCTGTGGGGAAGACTAGAGGAAGCAGGTTGACGCTGATGACTCCTTCCTTTATTACAGAGTTTACTGTAGTAGTAGTTGAAATGATATAAAACATAGTCATTGCAGTCTGGCAGTGGTATCTCAGCTATTATCGACTAAATTTATTTAGACTGAAAACACTGGTACAGCTTCTCCTTACTGTTATCACCTTGTCATTTGCAAAAAGTACACCTCTGGTCAACACACAAAGGTCATCAGTGTATTATATTAGCTCCTGAATTGAGCTAAAACGATACATTCCCTTCAAGGTTATTCCTAGAACTGCTTGGATGCCATAGTTAAACAGGGATATAGAGCCATGTGCAAGAAAGTATTCAACCTATAAAGAAGAAATAAGACTGTGCTTCCTTCTGAATGCAAAGCAAGTCCCTTTTTGTGAAAGAAATTTGTCTTTAATCACAATATTACTAAAACATGTGAAAACGGAGGGATTTATTGTGCTGTAATTTATTAAAGGTGATTCACTCAAATGGCACATTATACAAAAACAATGAAATAAATTCACAGAAAAAAACAAGTTAAGAGATGAGTATATAATGTGTTTTGAGTGTGAGGCACGGGGCAGTCGTTTTTTGTGTCACTCTGTTTTGCTGCAAATTAATAATGATACGGCCAGTAATAAAAACATGGATACCCTTCATCCTAACCCACACTTCATCTCCATTAACGAAAATCCTCCTGTAACAGTGTTTCCCCTAAAAATTTTATAGCAGCTGCAGTGGGTCTGTAACCTAGCAACACTAAGGGGGTCTGGGGGCTCCCCTCCCTAGAAGACATTTTCAAAAAATAACCCTGTAAACGGTGACTTGTGGTGAATTTTCTGGATTGAAGGCAACGTTTCCTGTCAAGTTTACTAGGCTAGCCAACTGCTAGCAATTTTTATTGAAATCTTTCAAATGGTCAAGATAGTTAATTTGACGTTACTTCAAACCTAGTAATTTTTTTGCGGTGGCGCTGAGAATCCAGCAGCGGCGTTGTGGTGCTGCAGAATGCATATAGGAGAAACACTGTGGAAGAATCACTTTTTTCATGTTGTGTGAAGCTACTCTTCAGTTTTGCAAACCCATCTTTTTCACTGCGAGGGCACAAGTCTCTGGCGGCTAGGGGAAGTGTGGGGGGAGGACAGCCTATCAGAAGAGGTGGACGATGTCAGGGTGGACTGCAGGTGGACTGTCTTGTGGAAAAGCTTGTTGCTGATCAGCACAACAAGTGAGAAGAGACGCAGCTGGAAGTGGCTGAGAAAGTGGAAATTTGATCAGGGACCTATGCTTCAAAAGTAAATTATTAAAGAAAAACTTTTTTTACTTTACACTTACTACAACTTTGTTGGAGTCTTAGCCTCATTTGCACTGATGATGAATAGAGGGAAGAGGATAGAGAACAAGCAGCCACTAGGTAGAAGAGAAGAAAAAAACATATGTATGTGAAAAGTAAAGGCAGTAAAGCATTATTCACCCACAACATGAGATGTGTTCCTTTCATTCAATAACTATTTAAGAGGTTATCTGGATACACAGGAATGCGGTGACGTGGAACATTTTGTCCAAATACCATATTTATGCATATAGTGATCAAACAATCGATTAATTATTATCATCAATTAATTCCCCTCCATGCATTTTTATTTATATATGATTATATACTGGCAAGAGAAACCTTTGGACATGAGGAGATGCTTCTGTTTTTTTGAGGTTTGAGGAAGTTTACATTTCACATTACTTAAATATTAGATTAAGTTATGATCTGTCTGTACACCACACCTTCTCCATAGCAAAGGCAGAGAGGACCTAAAATACACATTTGCATCTTACAGATCAATGTTGCAACTAATGATTATTTACATTTTCATTTAACTTAGCAATTAATGATTCAATGAGTGGAGAACTAACAGTTTACCTGATGATGTATGAGGAGGGCATGGCAGTCAGTAGAGCCATTGGTAAACCAAAGCCAAAGTAATAGGGCCAGTTCCTCTCAATATTCGACAACCGTTGATGCATCTCAATGCCTTAAACAAACACAGCCACTTTTGTTTTGAGTGCTCCATTTCAAAAAATGTTTTGGGTTTTCAGAATAATGCCAGTATCTCACCATGGTTAAACCAGCGATACTCAAAGCAGTACAGGGAGTAGAGCAGAGACATGTGTAGGAGGCTAACCAACTGTCCAATGGCATCAATGGGGAAGAGGCTAACGATCATACCCTGGAGGACCACAAAACAAAAAAGTTTTACAAAATTATACAAATACACTGAGCAACTGCAGTGAGGGATTAGTGTGTAAATTTCATCTCATTTTCTTTCAGAGAGAACAGACTTTGTCTAAGTTGGGTGGCAAATGGCAATGGTGAGAGTGTGGTGCAAAAATGACACCAAAAAACATGCAAGAACAGCCCTCATAACTAGGTCAGTGCCCCTGTCTGTGAAAATCATACTGTATTTTTTGACTATTCATCATGTCTGCGATCACAGTGTACCTGAATGAGGAAGAGTGCCTGGAGGAGGAGGTTGAAGAGCATGTCTGCAATGATCTTACTGACACTGGGGAATGGCTGAGCTTTACAGCCAGACACTTCAAATGCCAGGTCAGCAATATCCTGCAACAGAGAATCACATAGTAACATATATATCTGTGTCGCTGTAGCCAATTTACAACAAAACAAAGCATAGGAACTGTCTTTAGCTCTGCATTGACAATGTGCGAATGAATGAAAATAAGGAACGGTCTGTCTCTATGTGTTTGTGTAGACAGCAAGGAGAGATAGCTTATGCATTCTGTGTAATCAAGTAATTTAAATATATTTTTTAATATGTATTTCGTCATTTACATACACGTACTGAAAAAAAATTAACAATATATAAATGCATTACTTTATACATAAAAATGTACAAAGTTTTATAAAGATTTTTACTACTTTTTACAATTAACAATTATTATGGAATTATTATGCATTTACACAAAATAACATAACAAGACCAGAGAAAATGAGACCATTTCAAAAGCTACTTTCGATATAATATATCAGCATGTGCAGTAGGATTGAATCATTGATTTTATAACGGCTGCTCACACACCCATCACTGTAGCAGAACAAAGTATATCCTAACCTGAAACCAGATGGCATTGACAATCTTGCTGAGCACAAACAGAGGCAGAACCCAGAGAGCGCTGAAGACGGAGGTGAGGATGAACTCTAACCAGGACCACACACTGCCATGGAGGGAGGGGTCACCTGGAGCAAAAACAGCTTGTTGGCTGACTGGTTCCTGCCAGCAGGCAGAGAGCCTGCATTATATTTACCAGTATCAATACATACCAATTATTTTTGCGGTGAGAGTCTGCAACAATGGAATAAACACACGGTAGAAGAGAAACAGACTGAGCTAAAGAAAAGAAGAAGAAATGCTGTAATTAGTTCTCAACGTTTGGATTATATTTTGTAGTATCATACAAATAGCAACACTTAACCATGAAAACAATCTGGAATGGCTATTTAATTACTGTTTTGCACAGGGTTTCATCTGATTTTCTTTGATAGGTTTAAGTTTATTATTAGTTTATTCAAAAAAATAAAACAACCAGTAAATTGTGGAATTGAAAAACTAAAATCTTGCAATGATATAATCAGATTTAAGACACTGACTTTATAAGACCAGCAAACAGCACCCACATTATAAAAGGGTTTTCAATAGTGTATTAATGACAGACAAGGATGTCCTATTACAGTAGGTTAAATATCTTACCCAGAACACTCCTCCATTCCAGGCACAGCACTGAAAAATCCTGTTGGCTAATTTAGGGTCACTGAATGAGAAAATAAAGAATGACAACATCTCTGTAGATTACAGAAGGGACAGTGGCATTTCATTTACTTACAACATTTTAGGTTCTTATTATTATTATTATGAGCTGTACTGATTGATGAAAACTCTTCATATTTCAGTCTTCACATGAGTACATAAATTATATTTATAATATAACATATGCAGAAAAATGTACAATCACATCTTGGTTAGTGTAGGTTAAAGTGTAACAATGGACGCTCAGGGGAGTTTTGCTGTAAGTTTAGCACTTCCCTTCAAGCTGTGCAAGCCCTTGCTTTAGCATGGATCGTGGGCCCTGACCAAAACATCCTTTATCTTTCGGTAGATGTAACCATATGACCTAGTGATAAAGTATACAGAAAATGCTACCCACAAGGTTCTGCCTCTAAGGATTGTTTCACAGAAAATAATACATTCAAAGAATGCATACAAACCAGACACAGTAGCATAACTTCTTATAAGTTTATATGTACCTGTGAAAATGTATGGAACAAAAACATCTAAAGATCATTCAGGAGCTGCATGCCTTGGCTTTCAGGTGGCTACTTAATCCCAAACATAGCGTAATGCATTTCATTATTAAAAAAGGATCCATGAGCATTTTCTTAACTATCCAGAGTCAGGTAAGAGTAGCACTGTAACATATACAGCTTTTATTTCCAGGCCTACTTGTCTGGTTTGCGCTCCTCACTCTGTGCCCTTCTCTGTGCCAGGGCCCCGCTGGTCCTTCTCCTCCGCTGCTCTTCTCTTTTCTGCTGGATACGAGCATCCAGCTTGGAGATTGTTCCAATCCCCAATATGGAGTCTTTGATCCCCTAGACAGCCCGGAGCAAGAGAGAGAAAATACAATATTAATGATGACTGGAACTGTTTACAATATAATTCTATTCATACCAATCACATAAAGGCCAATGGCCCATGTTAAGCCGATAATGGATGCTGATTGATGAAAGTAAATTATGCTGAAGGTTAATTTTTAATATGGGTGACTGTGTGAACCTTATAACAAGCAAAAGTTATTGTACACAGTTAAATGAAAGGCTCCACAAAGTCTGTTTTCTCACAGGCAGGCAGGATAGAGACTCCATCACTGAGGTGAGGAAAGCGTTTTCTGGAATTATACTAAAGACAAATAATATCCTCGTTTGGAGTCCAGCCAGTTCACAGTCAAGTTGAGGGCATATAATGATAAGGATTAAGTAGGGATACTTAATGTCCTCATTTGTCCATGACAAAAGTGCACAAACGGCCATGCAACCTCAGAGGCCTTGTCTGATAATATTTGCCTTTTACACATTACAAATTTTGCACTGTGCAAAAGTATGAATCACCTGATGTCTAGATGCTTATTCATCATTCAGTACCATCTGGAAGCCATCTAATCAGTCCCAAATAGATTCTGCTGCATCACAACAGCCGCACTCATACAGTCATGATATGTAGAACAACCATCAGACAGAGGACACTGAGACAGCGAGAAACAGAGGACACTGAAGACAGCCAGAAACAGAGGACACTGAAGACAGCCAGAAACAGAGGACACTGAAGACAGACATTTTGGGGAAAGTGTTTAAGAACACCTTCTCCAAGATGCCCTTGTTCCTCTCTGCCAAGTACCATGTCAAAGAACAGGTCCTTTGTAAAAAAAAAAAAAGTAACTGATGAATAAAAAACATTCATGCCATTATTTTAAAAAGCATTGTCAGTTTACATCAGAACCCGACTGTGATGTTCAGTGTTTGTACTGATCTTTTGTTGACGCTACAAAAATATATTGAAAGCTAAATTAACCATTTACTTCAGCCACTGTACAGTAAATATGATTAACAGTCAAAATACTCCACCTGTTTTCTTAAATGTATCACACGTCAATGAGTCTTGATTATAGCCCTAATCTGTTTATTTTAGCAACAAGCAAACAAACCTTACCCATTTATTTCACACTTTAGTAGGTATGCATCTACCATGCCCCCCCCTAGTTTGTGTGCTAGTTCTGTGCGTGTGAATGGGTTTGTTTTTGCTTACCGTCGCAACATTGCGGAGGAAGGCCCTGACGCTGTCTGTCATCTCTGGACCAGCTGCAGATCCATCAACTGCAGAAGGAGGGGGGGCTGTTGACCTGGTGGTCAGCTCTCATGGCAAGTGGGGACTCACCCTGTAACCTGTACCCATCCAAAACCACAGAAACAACGTAGGCAACAGGGCTAACAGGTGCAATTTTTTGTAGCCTTTTACAATCATCTTACATCAAGAAACAGTACACAGAAGTGCCCTTAACTTTCAAGACAAAATCATCTTGATGCAGCAGTGGAATTGACAATATTCATACTTTTACCTGTTTTGGAAAATTAGGCCTGTGCGGAAAGCAGAGGTTAGCACTTATACTTCATAGTGAGTCAGACATTGAATCAAATCGTGGATCAGCTGATGATGGATCAGCTGAGGTTATTCTGTATGAAGTGATCTCCCTCTTTCTCTGTGGGTTTTTTCTGAGTACTAGCCTCTTACAGTCCAAAGGCATTCAGATTGCGGTTAGGTTAACTGGAGACTGTACAGTGACTGTAGCCGTGAATGTGAGTGTGACTGGTTTGTCTCTGTATATTTGTCTCTATATCCTGTAATCAGTAGTACACAACCTCTCACCCAGTGTCAGTTGGACTGACTGGGGCTCACCACGCAACCCTCAAAGGATAACTGAGGATCACCTCACCACCCTCAAAGGATACGTGAATCTTATTTTGAAATGCTTTGTACTGATAGAATTTTACATAGTAGTGACATTTCACTTTATGTGACACATAATGACAATAAAGCTATTCTATTTTAAATGACCATTTCAGTGTCCTGAACAAAGGACAAAGACAGGGTGGAAATAAACTCTTCATTAACGCTGAGAATTAGGAATCTACTAGGATCTGATGTAATTGTGAGATCTAGAGAAGCGAACTAAAATAAGGTAAACACAATTACACTTGAATAAATGAATGTGGATGTAGTTGTTTTTATTTACTCTTGATATCTGCATTCGTTTGTTTGTTGCCTAACAAACACAACAGCAGCTTCATCTCTTAGTCTCCTTCAACCATAGGCGTGTTATAAGAAGGTAAAACTGCAATGTTTTTACAGCCAGTGTCTCTTGGTGATAGTGTTTGTCTTAAGTTGACGTTAGCAAAGCTGACTCAGTCGCCTAGCGCAAATGGGGGAACTGTGTTAGCCACCTCTCTCCGGACACAAAGAGACAAAACTCGTAGCAGTTGGATATTTGAACACTCTCAATGTGTAGCTAGTCTGTTCGCCATAATGCCTCCGCTATCACATTATGACACCAGTTTGTTCGGTGCCCTGCTAGCTTGTCACTTTGTGTTGCTAGCTAACTGTTAACGCTCCACAACTAATTTAACTGTTGTCTTTTCCGTCAAGACAACACCGAACCATGCGGTTAAAGTCAGAGACAGACCATACGGTCAATGATAAAGCCCTCCTTACCTCATGCGACAGGCTCGGGGTTATAATAAACTTCGTCAATTCTTGTCTTTTAGCCCTTTTGATGTCACAACAACAACAACACTACAACCAGCAGCCAGGGCCGTGCAAAACACATTGCGCAAGCGCCGTGCTCTAAGGGTTATGGGAAGTATAGTCCTGTGGACCTCGTTTACCGTATTGGTATTACAGTACTATTTTAAAGAGGAAAATGGCGCATGGTTAGAAATATTTGTGTTTGTGCATATTGTAGTAATCAATATGCATTTAGTTTACATGATTATACAAGGCCCCAGGGATGAAGACAATTTGTCAGTCTGTCTCAGTGGCAGTATCTAGAGATAATTTGAGTTATCAATTAAATAAATCAAGATTTTTTGTGATTATTGTTTTGTCAACAAAGGGAGAGAAGGGTAGTGGGAAATGTCTGTTATAATTGCTGCCTGACATCTTCACAGTCAGTCTCTCTCTCCATGACAGTGTGCACTTGTCTTCAGTGTTTCCTGTGTTGAGGTCATGTGGTATTCAAAGATGTCAGTGCTGCTACTGCTACCACTAACAGCAATTACACCATCCACAATGTGGATTGGTGCATTTGTGGGCTTGGGGCCACAAGTCTGACCTGATTTACACTAAATGAGCCTTTGTTCGCTGGTATGTGGGGGACGTATGGAGGAGGAGGAGGGAGTGTGCTCTGAGGCCGGAGAGGACCTGACAGCAGAAGTTAGGAAAGAGGATGATAGCTAAAGATGCAAACACACCACCACTTTCAGTCAGAAGTGGAGTGTTGTACTGTAAAGCATATATTATATATTCATTACCAGTTCATGTTTATCTTGATATTCCTAAATTTTTAAAAATCAAAGTGCCATCTACTGTAATACAAAGTGACGATAACTTTCATAAGACATAAACTTGTATCACTGCTTCACTTTGAGTTTTTTTATTTATATTCTGTATAAGTTACAACGTGTCCATGGAAATGAAAACAAACTGTGGCCGTGGAATAGTAGTACAAACAATGGATGGTTGATGCTATTAACATCATAACAGGCCTAGTGAAACTGCTTTTGTTTCACCTTAATTTAAGTGCATGCAAGTTGCATGTTGAGTTCTGCTTCTCAGGAGTTCCGCCTCTCATGCTGTGTATTTCAATTGGGATTTGAGTACTGTGACACATCGGAGTATATACATATATTTAAATATAGAATATATATTTTAGTTATATTTATATAACTAAAATACTGAGATATTTTCTCAGTTTATAAAAATGTTTTAATTATTCCACAGTGGATGAAGTTGCTTGGAGTAAAACCAATCCTCACCTGTACAAAGACAGAGTGAGACAGACACAAAGCCAAAGTGTGTTGATGAGGTGTATCAGATTTCCATGGCTGTGCAGGGTCACTCCCACGAGGCGGTGCACTGTTTATGTTGCCATCATTTGTGTATCTGTGCTCAGATGCTGCTGTAAACTTAGCCCCTCCACTGCCTGTGTCACACACCATTGATGGTTGTCCTGAGGATAAGAAATGTGCACAAGAGGAAATATGCACTCATCTGTCTGTGTATTGTTGGGTTCATTATGTACTTCAGATATTTTAGGTAAGTCGAGTTTTCTCTTTTATTCTATATGTTTCATGTCAAGCTCCTCTAAGGCAGCCTGTCACTACCGCTGTAATCTGTTAATAGGTCATTCAAGCTGGGATCAAATGTTACTCACAGATGTGCAGACAATAATAAATCATGATTTTAACTACAATTTAAAGGATGTTATAGAAAAGAAATATATCCGTAAGTTAAAGGTATTGACACAAGAAATTTCCTGCTATTTGACAACACATGGTTGCACTGCAAATTCCTGTCAAGCATGTCATGTGGTCAGTTCATATACAATAGCCTCTGTGCTCCAATAAACCGTCTTCCAGAGTGCCAGCAGGGGGACGGAGGATAAGCAGGAAACTGGGCTTGAGCGCAAACGGCTCCCAGTTCACCCTGGATGGAGAGCCCTTCTGCATCATCGGCGGATCCATCCACTATTTCCGTGTGCCCAGGGCCTACTGGAGGGATCGGCTGATGAAAATGAAGGCCTGTGGTCTCAACACACTCACCACGTAGGAACAACGCCATGGATGTCTTTTGTGTAAAAGGGCTGGTCATCCTGTGAGCATTAACAGAAGAATGTCCTTGCAGGCACGTGCCATGGAGTCTGCACCAACCAGAGAGAGAGGTTTTCAACTTCCACAAACAGTTGGATTTAGAGTAAGGAGAACTTTAACTCTGACTTGAACACAAAACACAAATCACCATACCATGAGACCATGTTTATGAATACAAGATGCACCTTAAGAAAGGCCATAACAATGACTCCACCCACTAACAACATGAACTGCTCTAAGCTGTGTTGGGAATACACTCCCCTTGTCGCCATCATCTGACCCAGCACCACAGGGGAAAAGCTAGTGGCCCACCTGACAACAGTGGCGTCTCCATGGCAACAGCAACTTCTCAACCAATTAACCACACATATCACCTCAACTAGCGACAGTTGCTGCCAAGCAAATTTCACTCTTCAGAAGAAAAAGGAAAAAATACAGATATTTATTGTGTCTAACTCAGTGTCTACCTTGTGTTGGTGCAGATAGAAACTTGTTGTCGGTCTTTTCTCTGTCTTTGTTTCAGAGCGTATATCAGTCTTGCCGATGAATTGGGATTGTGGGTTATTTTACGTCCAGGACCATACATTTCTTCTGAGCTGGACCTTGGAGGACTGCCGAGGTATAGAGTTAGTGCCGGATAAGGACACTGTGGTTCAAATTGTGCATTTGTGATGCTTAATTTTCAAAAGAAAAAAAAACAACAAAAAAGCACAAATGCATGAATGCAGGAACACAGCAAGCAGATTGAAACCCCGAGCTTGTGTAATACTTTATGAAACCAGTGAACACCAGTGTGAAAAAGTCACGTTCTGAAAAGGCAACACTTGTCCTTTATGCAAAGCTCTGTCCAGTACTGCACTGTGCATCCATTGTCCCTGCAGCTCTGTGGGTTCGGTCATACCTAAGCTTGTTGTTGTCTGTCTGTTTGCAGCTGGCTCCTCCGTGACAGCAACATGAGACTGAGGACGACTTACCCAGGCTTCACTCAAGCTGTCAACACTTTTTTTGACAAACTTATACCAAAAGTGGTTCAGCTGCAGGTTAATTTTTCCTATAAGTAATGATGTTAGAAATTGATGTATTGTATCTCCATTTAATAACACAATGTTTGCTCATGTTTTTCTCAGTTCCAGAAGGGAGGGCCCATTATTGCAGTGCAGGTCGAAAATGAGTACGGATCCTTTGCAAAGGATGAGAGTTACATGCTTTTTATTAAAGAGGTAATGTGGTTGGGTTGCTTATTTAAAATACTCTTCAGCATCATAAGTACACACATGTAAAATAGATTAAAGATACTGATACAACTGATTTTGAAAGGCTTTACAGTCCAGAGGGATCAGCGAGCTCCTACTTACATCAGACCACCACAACACACTGAAGTCAGGGGGTGTCGATGGAGGTATAGTGTCTTACTAACACACACACACAGACACACACACACACACACACACACACACACACACACACATACACACACACACGCTTACCTTGTGACATCCTACCTTACAGCCATCAGATCACTGAAGCTGCAGAAGCTGACTCAGAGAGACATCCAGGACCTGAATGCTATCCAGGTGTGTACCTCAGCTGCCAGCCTCCAGACATCAAACACACTGCTGATGCTGGAATGACTTATGTTGGCTCAGTATTGCATGTCTTTTTTTCTTTTGTCAGCCTAACAGTCCCACCATGGTGATGGACTATTGGACCGGCGGGTATGATGTGTGGGGTGACCTCCACCATGTACTTCCTCCAGAGGGTAGGGGAGTTTTTATATCTTTATCTATGGACCTGCGCTTTACATCCTTCAGGTTGATTTACATTCAGTTTACCAGGATATTCCGCCGAGTAGTATCACTTGTACACTTTCACTGTCATATAGTCTGGGTTATCTTTGACTTGACAGTTCCCTCATGTAAATCAACAGCTTACAAGATAAGATAAATGCAAATCAGGATGACTATTGGTTCGGCACATTCATGTGTCATGTGTATATTTACCAATGACTTAGCTTCATTTATTTCTTTTTACCATATCCACTAGCAGTATTAAATGTAAAGTGAGTTGGTGTAAACAAATATTTTCAACCTAATTTGTTTGTATTACACATGTAATCATTGTAATGTATTACACATTACAATGGTTTTGTTTTCTGCCGGAGGAACATGAGCTGCATGCTGAAAATGTAAATGAAACTGCAAACGTTAAAAGCAGACAAAACTACTGAGTGATTCATAGTTGCTCCCCTGTCAACAGTTCACAAGACTGTCAGGATGCAAAAAAACTATATCAAGGTCCCTCAGAGGGAAGCTCTGTGTTTTTCAGCAGTCAGTGTGTTTACAGTGATCATGTGAAATGTGTCTTGTCAGATATGGTGTCAACCGTGAGGGAAATTCTGAGACGAGGCATGTCTATCAACCTCTACATGTTTCACGGAGGATCCACTTTTGGCTTCATGAGTGGAGCGCTGGCTAATCCGTCCTACACAGCACTGGTCCCCAGCTATGGTTGGTTCATCTGTGTCATGTGCTCTGTCACAGACAAATTCACTGTGTCTTTTATGCAAACAGTAAAAACACACTTTACTGTAATGATGAAGTGTTGGAAATGGGGGCTCCTGCTTCTCCTGCATTGCCCTTAATCTCCAGCAGGTGGCAGTGCATGACAGTTAAACTATACTCTGTTTACCTGTCACGTTTTCCAGATTATGATGCTCCCTTGTCTGAAGCTGGGGAGTACACTCCAAAGTACCATCTCCTCAGAGATCTACTATTTCGATACAGCAGTAAGTTGAATCCTAACATTGATGAGGCTACAGTGATGCTGAGGATACAGTGATGCTGAGGCTACAGTGATGCTGAGGCTACAGAGATGCTGAGCTGTGATACTGGCTTGATATTGATATTTGACCTCTCTGTTCAGGAGGTGTGACTTTCCCTGACATGCCAGCCCTGCGCTACAGAGAGTCCTATGAAACAGCTATCATGTACCAGCACCTGTCCTTATGGGACGCTCTGAGCTTCACTGAGGGAGTATGTTTTATCTAAGATTGTGTGTAACCCATATGGTTAATTGAAAAAAACAAACAGGGCTTTTTCATTTAAGTAGAATAACTTGATAATTGCATTTTCCACAGCCATTTAAGTCACCCAGACCAGTTAACATGGAGAATCTACCTGTGAACAATGGGAATGGCCAGTCCTATGGATATACTCTGTATGAGACCACCATCACCAGTGGGGGATTCCTGAGGTCTGGAGACAACGTCAGAGACAGAGCCCTAGTGAGTCCTCACTGTACAGATGACATCATGCATAATGGATGTAATGGCCTGCCATCAACTGACTTCAGACATTATGATCCATGAAATATGTGTAGCACCTACCCTCAAAGGGAAAGGGATATTATTCTAATATCGGTACATCTACAGTATGACGCTTGAGTCAAAAGCTGCTTAGCATAAAGACATGAAACCAGCTTGCTGCATACCAGCACCTTTAAAGTCCACAAATTAAAACATTCAACCTTGTTTCTTTCATTTGCACAAAAAATAAAGCTGCTTCACATTCAATATTTGACCTCCTAGGTGTTTGTAGACAGAAGCTACATTGGCCTCCTCAAGCGTCAGAATGTGGAGCTGGCAGTTCCTGATGGTAAGGTATGGCATCATCATGGGTAATGAAACCAAATGTCCAATAAACATCACTCACAGTGCTTTGTCAAATACAATGGAGCTGCTATAATTTGAAAAAGACATAAAGGCAATCAATCCCTACAGGACAAGCGCACGTTGAGTTTCCTGGTGGAAAACTGTGGACGAGTTCACCAGGGAAGGGACCTTGACAAACAACATAAAGGTGACTGACACACAGTATGACGTTTGTTGCTGTTGCATGTTATTCAATCACTTACGCACTCAGTGGATTTATTCTCTTACAGGACTTGTGGGTGACATTCTATTAAACAACATACCCTTGCTGGATTTTACAATATACAGTCTGGATTTGAAACCCAGCTTTTTGGATAGGTTTGTATGCTTTATTGCATGTGCATGATGCATTTCACTTGTGTTTTGTTGTGATTGTGAGTGCGTTTGACGTGGATGCCTTATGCCAGTCTTTATCAGGCACCATGGAAAACTGTTTCTGACAATCCCAGCTTTCCTGGATTTTTCATGGGGAGGATGTTTGCATACGGGTATCCCAGTGACACATTTGTGAAACTGCCAGTAGGTGAAAAACAAAAAAATACATCTGTTATATTATGTGTATTTTGTACATACTTGTATACTTGACTTGTTTTCTTTGTGGTGGGTTTAACTTTCATTTGGGTTCACAGGGATGGGAGAAAGGAGTAGTATTTATCAATGGGCTGAATCTGGGCCGCTACTGGTCCATTGGGCCCCAACAGGCTCTTTACCTTCCCAGTCCCATTCTCAACAGTGGAATCAACCAGGTAAAACCAAACACACTGAGCCTGGCTCTGTCCGTTTCTGTGTCAGGCTAAGAAATAACATGGCAAAAATGTAGGCAAGTTAATCAAAATTACTAATTATTTAAAGTTACTTTTTTAAAAACTGAATTGCTGTACCAGTCACTGCATAACTGTACATAACTACCAGTGAATGTGACTGCTGCACACACTCACTGCCTTGTACTTCTGTTTCAATACTTCAGGTCATTGTGTTTGAGGAGCAAGAGGGAGACTACAAAGTCTACTTTGACGATACACCTGATCTGGGCATGGCAGCAGACATCCAGTGACTACCATCACTATCTCCTGTGTACAAATATTCACATGTCAGATTAAGCCTTCCAATTCAGACACATCAGTGTTGTTCAAATCATCTATATAGTACCTTGAACTCCACACACACACACACACATCAATATTTAGTTACTTCACTTGTCAGTCATAGATAGAGTGAGACATGTTTGTTATGGGGGCAGTTTATAGTTATATACATACAAAACAGTAGATTTAGGGACGTAGCCTCATACCTGTGGATTCCCAGTTAAAGGATAAGCGTTTCTGTTTGAGGATGGCAGGTATGTGTCATAGCATTAGATTTGTATTGCTTGTGTGAATATTCAGCAGAACGTGTTGTGAGGCAGTTATCAGACTGGAAACACCGTAGCAAGGAAAACAACTGCAGGACGAGGTTGATGAGACAACATGATCTGAGGCAGATATGGTGTGAAGAGTTTTCAAATGAAACATGAGCAGCAGTGCAGCAACGTCACTCCAGAACTGACCAAACTCGGAATAGTCACAGAGTCTGTAAGCGCGATTAGCATTTGTAAGCGGTGCCACTGCAAGTCAGTGCGGTATGAAATCATCACTTGCAGGTTGTGCGTCCATGTTGGAAATAATTATACTTTGTAAATCCAGTGATTTGCTTCATATCCCATTGACTCTCCGAAGCACAGCTCACATCTTAACACTGAAAAACTGAACACTGAAACGATAAATAATTCTGCAGAGGAGCCTTTAGTGCACAGACTGTTTTTAATTAGCTTATGAGGAAAGGCTGTAAAGTGAACGAGCCTATGGGGATACTGAAGCTTCTCTTAAATTTGAGAAGAGTTCAGTAGTGTTACAGTACATCACCAAAAAAAAAAAACAAAACTAAGAAAAAAAAATATGCAGAAATGACTGTAAGGGACTGTAAGCATTGTTGTTGCACGACAATAAATCTCTGCTCTGTATTTTCCATGCATGTGTGTGCGTGCTCCTAATTTGAGTGTGTTCATGTGTGTTGGGGAGTAACAGGAGTCCTCATTAGTGCTGGGTTCAGGGTGCTATCTAAATAGCTGAGTGTTGTACAGTACAAATAGGCAGGGCTCAGTGCAGGCTGTCGGTCAGTGCTGACTCACTTGACAAGGAGCCCTTTTATTCCTGCGTGCAGCCCTGTGCCTGACAGTCAGCTTGCCTTAGAACAAAAGGGCCCTATTTAATGCTGATTGGATGGTTGGCTGGTGTTGTGTGTGCTGAGAGGGCTCTTTATTGCTCGCCGTGCCATCTCTTCCTGTAGATTAAGTCACATAACATCCTTTGTCTGAGGAGACCTCGCTGGGCTCCATTCGGCAAGTGCCACCAGTGTCTGGCATCAGCCGGCGATCCGGACCGAACAGGCAGACTTGTTTTTTGTGCAGTTGCTCTTGAATACGCGCACATGGCTTTGTGCTGCGTCCTCTGGGTGGACGGGTGTTTCCTCCATCTCCAGGCTGTGCTGCAGCTGCAGCTACCGTGCAGCGATAATATTTCTGACTCTGGCCATCGCTTCAGAGTTCAGAGGTTGGTTTGAGTCCAAGTCGAATCCCATGGAGAGTGTGCCTCCTGAAACAAATTCACACTCAGTCAGTACAAAGAACATGGCTGTAATAATAACAGTGTATTTTTTTTTTTAGTAGTTCCAATATATCCATCCTGGCATTGGCAAGTAGGGAATTACCTACTATTATTAATTAGAACAACACAATAAGTTCACAAAGTCCTTTGTGATGATGTAATGTAATGATATTGTGTTATATGGTCATTGCACAATATTTGAATCTTTGCATGAACACCTCTGTAGTGATACAGTCGTTCTAATACTATATATATATATTCACAAGTCACAGACATGTGAATATTACTATACTATATACAGTCTGTTGATCTTAAACCTAAAACCATAAACCATAAAAACAACTGACACATTACAAACAAACAACATCGTTATTCATTCCAGTTATGACGTCTTCAAGTCCCCCCCCCCATTCAACCTGGAAATAGATGGATATAACGGAAACCTCTACTGTGTCACCACTCAGTGGAATCAGTAAGATAGATCCTCCATACTATATCCACCATGAATGTCTAAAAAATCCATCCTAAAGGTGTTGTGATACATAAAAAGTTTTGACTTGGTGGTTTCATGGCAATCCACCCATTACCTCTTCTAATATTTCCAATAGAGACATTGTGTTACAGCGGCTAAAATCACATTGAAACAAAAAATGTTACACATAACATTCATCCATTGAACACATAACATAAGGTCAGGCATCTGTTTTTACAAAAGGTCCAGATCTCATGGTGTGCATACTGGATGTAGGAGAACCAGTCATTTACATCCCATAAATCTCTGCTCGTACCTGTGGGAGATGAAGTATGTCATATCTCCACGTTTGAGTCTGTAAATCCTTTCTTGCCCTCATTTACCAGCACAGGCTTCTCTGTGCGCGTGTGCCATACTAATACCTGTGGGTAAGAAGACAGGCATGTAGGCTAACAGGAGCACAGTCAACGTGATGAGATGCAAATACAGAAAGATGCTTTGCCGTAGGCAGATCAACACAGTGCCTGGAGGCAGAATGCAGCATATTAGAAATGAGCTGTAAGAGGACAGCGTAATCTGAGAGACGACTCCTCTTACTTTAGTGCAGTTAGCAGCTTTAGGCTCCAGGTCGCCCAGAGTCACCAGCTCCTTCAATAAACTGCTCTCCTGATATCCTCCCTTCACACCGCGGAACTTAAAATAAGCCTGAGGTTTCGACAGAATGAGGCGCAGGTTCACTGCGAACCCAGCCATGTCGATGGCAAAGGGCCGGTGTGGGTCAAACACAGTCTTCCAGCCGTACACCTTCCCCAAGCTGTTGACTTTCGGCGACTCGTAGCGGAGGCCACCCACAAAGGCCACAGGCCACACGGACACCTTTTGTGTTGAGCGCATCTGGCAGTTAGAGAAACACACAGACAAAGATTGTGTCAATCTATATGAATCTAAAGACACACAACAGGAAAGTCAGAGAAAGGATGAGCGGGACGTGACCTTGGTTTAAAAACCAAAACAAAGCATCATTAAGTTTGCTTCTGCATTAATAAATATCTCCACACCTCATCAAATAGCTCCAGACTGTACGTGTTATCATCATCTGCAAAGTAGACAACTCCAGACAGGCTGCTGTTTACACTGAAGGTCTCCCGCAGCCACCTCAGGGCCACGTTCCTTTGTATGGTACCGCGTGGGATCCTCGGGTCCCTTGTGTCCCCGCGTACCTTGTAGTTCCTGGGTGTCTCCACATTGAGGTGGGTGTAGTTTAGTCCTGTCTCCAGGAGGAGACGGCTGACCAGAGAGGTTCTCCTCTGAGAGTCCTCCACCAGGATCCAGTGCACGTTGGGTATGTGGAGCAAGGTGTTGGCCAGACGCGTCAGCTCTGCCTTCTGCACTGGCCGGCTGTAAGTGGGAGTGATGACGTGGATAGTGGACAGGAAATCGGACCAGGGCGGAGGGCGACTGTAGACGTACTCAGTCCGCACCACCTCCACGATGTCCCGGTTCTCCTGCGCACAGGACTCCTTTAAAGCAAAGGTATTCCTGGAGTTGGAGCGACTGTGTCGTCTGTCATCTAGCAGGAGGGAAACAACAATCTGTGTGGTCAGTCTAGAATATTCTGCTGAGACAAATAATAATTGAACAAAAATCTGTCAATCTGTCACAGTTCACCCTTTCGAGTAGCGAGTAGAGGAGTGATGGTGCTCTGGTGCCAAACAGTAATGAGCAGAGTCCAAGGCAACACAATCAGCACGATGGCCACAATGTCTCGTCTCTTCGGCATCTCCAGGGTCAGACCTCAGTCATGTCACTACCTGCAAGGCATGAAGACACAGGACGGTGCAGAGCCAGAGGAGCCAGAGGAGCCAGAGAGCTGTGAGATGAGGTCTCGCAGCTTCGAGCTCCCAGAGGAGAACAAAAGTCAACGAAATAAGACTCTGTGGAAATCTGGTTCTAAACTCTGCTGGATTCAACTCATTATTTTAAATGAATTTAAAGACCCTTTATTTGTTATCTATAAATTAAAGGTACTGATTTTAATCAAAGCATCAAATCATTTTGATATTTATTTTAAAACTGGACACTGGATGCTTTTACTTTCTTATTTAGCTTTCTCCATTAGCTTTGTGAATGAATTGGTTTACTGGATATTCAGATCATGTGAAATGCAATACGAGGTCCATATAGACAGTGTATGGGGGCCCTGTATGGAACAGCACATGATGTGGCTTGAAGGCACATCATGTGAGGGAGGCAGTTTGTTAAGAAGCATGTTGGAGCTGCTTCTAAACAGGAAATAGGTCAGAAACTGCTCCGAGCTGTCTTTCTCTCATGCTGGTGTACTACACACACCACTGGAGCTTATGAATGGGAAAGGCTACAGTGTGGCTGAATGGGCGGGGCTCTTTCCTGCTTTCTAATCAGTCAACACATATATTAACTTGTGGAGGATTAGTTAAAGTATATTGGCCATATAATCTATATGGAACTTTATTTACGTTTCCCTCACATTCAATGAAACGTCATACTTCATCCAGGATTTTCACATTTGCCTTCACAGGCTGTTAATAGAAAGAGCATCAGAGGAGGTGGAGTATTGACAATAGCTTATCGTTGATCAGGAGTGGACCACAGAGGAAATGACTGGAGCATGTGTCAGCAGTAGTGGTGACTGTACATATCTGCACTGATGCCGTCTGTTCTTTCTGACTGAATTAAAGTAAAATAATTTAAAGTATTTTGGATAAAAAACTAAATCAGTATACTTACTCAAGTTTATAGCCGACCCACATGGTCACTTCCGGGGGTTCAGTTCAGTCGATGATCCCTGCAGAGAGAAAACACATGGAGGATGAGTGTCCATGAACACAGCATGGCAGAAGCAGCCACACAGTTTTAGCGATTTCATCCTACACCTATACAGACAGAACATGTATGTTTTGTGTGTGGTGAAGAAATGTAGATGATGTAAACGTTGTGCACATGGCTTCCTGTTTATCCATTTGATCAGCTGTTTGCTACGATCCACACTCCCGTTGTGAGGCAGATCTTCTGCTGGTTAATCACTTGATTAAAAAGGATCAAGCCCAGTCTGAGATCAAAGGTTGTGCGAGATAATTAACACATTGGGATATGTTTAACAGGGTCATGTTTGAACAGCGTGGCATTAGTGTAGACAGACTAATTATCCATGCTCGTCACGCTCACACCTCATAACATTTTCATCACCAATTACATAACACGGCTGCGAGCAACCACTGCCCAAACAAATGTGAGATAAGACGATTTGAACTAAAGAGCGAGCAACACAAACGGGAGGAGAAAAACCAGGTGAGGCAGCGTGAGGTCCGGTGGGACGTCGCTGATGACTTCTGTTTCTCCAGTTGTCACAGATTCCCGTGTCTTTGGATCGGGGGTTGATCAGGCAGATGAACCACAGGTCAATTGCAGGCTAGTCCCAGGTTAAACTCAGGTCGATCGCAGGTTAATCACAGTTTAATCATGTCAAAAACTGTCTTGCTCCATAGGCCGACGATTCGCTTTTCTCCTTCCACTCATCTGTTCTATCTTCTTGTCTTCATGCAAAGTGAGGCATACAACTCATAGTGGTTCAATACCTAATACATATACAGAGTAAACCAGAATCACTTCAATGTACAAGACAGATGATGACACGCTATTTTAAAATTTCAATCACACCTCGCATCATGTGGATGCAGTGCAGACGTCTGGGTTCAGAAAGCATCCCTGTGTGTGACAGAGATGGATCTGCTCTCCAGTTGGATGACTCCCTCTGCTGTTATAAAATAAAAAAGTAGATCTTATGTGACTGCATCACATCACCATAATACATCTCTGTGCGACTCAGATAAATGATGTAGTATATTGTCTCACTAAAAGTCATATTGGCTAAAACTTTACTTTAAGTTAATCATCACTTTTCATTTATTTGATGCCTCGGCTAATTTCACCAACTTGCCATGTCCTCAGGCCTCATGATGAATCACTGCTTTGTTCTTTGCAGACAGTGTTGTCTGATTATTGGTATTTATGGCTTTGTTATTTGACTGGGCCTACACACTGAGCATTTACACCTACTCTGCTACAATGTTGTGATTGTGCTCTTCAAAGCTGGTTTATCTGCTGACTCGGCATTATCACAGAGGTTATATATTGACATAATATAGTGTAGTATGGAAGCGATGGAACAGTAGGTCAGTGAATCGCATGCAGTATATGTAGAGGTGGACCTATAGAGCTGTTGTGATGCTGTAAATAAACTCAGGTAGGTGGGTAAATATACTTTAGGCCAGTGCTCACTGATGAGAGGCCTTGGAGCCTCATTTAACACCTTTAACACAAAGATGGAAGGTTTCTCACAGTTTTCTTTGCAATATGTGACTTGGCTTATGAAAACGTATTAGGTCTCTATTGATATCAAAACAATCAGAGACGTGTCTTTTAAATCTGGTCTCAGCTGGGGGGGGTCTACAGTATACTAATGTTGTTGGTGCTAATGACAGTCAAATGGCAGCGGCTGCTGGAGGCTGTGAGGCAGATCAACACTGAGGGCAGGATGATGAAAGATCCTTCATTTGAAGAGTAACAGGCCTGGAGATGGCTGTGCGTTAGACAGGTCGGCCTGGCGACATGGACTCTGGATAAAAAGCTGAAATCAGACTGACCTTCAACACTAATGACTGCACCTCTTCCTTTCCTTCTTTGTGGTCAACCTCCAGCCTGTTAGCCCTGATTCTGACCCCGGGAACTGTGTCCACAGCAAATCCCGATTACAGCAGAGGACGTTCATGCACATCCTCCATCCTCAATGCAGCTGGCGGATACACACACACACAAAAAAAAGAAAAATAAATAAATAAAACACCAAATCACACTGCTCCCTTTGCAGTGCATTGATTAGTGCAGTAGAATGTCTTTGTTGTTGCCTCTGTTTTTAATCCCTTAAATTCCCATGACCTGTACATTTATAATTGACAGGTACAGTTAATTCACGCACAACATATTATTGTTAAGTCTCCTTCAGCTGGTGTGATGGTGTAAAAGTTGAGCATGTGCAAACAGTGCCGTGCTGCTGGCTGGGAACTGTAATGTTCAGGTGGGATGAGATGTCTGTGAAATAGTTTTTCACCTCAGCTCTTTTTGTCTCTGCCTCTTTCCTGCGTCTTAAAACATCGTTTTACGCTTTGGCCAAGAAGACATTTTTCAGATTTATTTAAACAGGATTTGATTTTGCTTATTTTGCACATTGATATCAATAAGCACTGATACCGAATTGAACTAATTACATTAGTACAGCCAAAGACTCATTTCCCCACGCTGCACCACAGAGCGCCACAAGAAGTCATTCCTGCCTGTGGCCATCAAACTGTACAATTCATCTCTCTGACAGTCATTTCATCTCATTAGTTATTATCATTTATTTCACTACTTCACTGTAAGACATTTTTCAGATTTATTTAAACAGGATTTGATTTTGCTTATTTTGCACATTCATATCAATAAGCACTGACTCTGAATTGAACTAATTACATTAGTACAATAAAATAATCGAGTGTTACTCACAGTAATGAATGATGGTCCACTTTCCCTTCAGTCTAATCCTGCTGTGCTGTGCTAATGCTGAAGGTGCTGATAATGGTGCTGGGCCTTGATGTGTCAGCTGTGATGAACAGATGGATCCATCAAGCTTTCTTCCTGGTGAAGGAGAATGTGGTTGTGGTTGCACACACGAGCAGCAGAGCTGAAGTGACAACTAGTGGATTTTGTTCACAGCATCCGGTGGGTGCTATCCAATCCTCGAGTCGAGTTGTGTCCTCAGTGCCAGCCCCTGTGGAGACAGAGGAGGTCATCCCTCTGGAAGAATGCTGCTTCACATTGCAAAAACAAAGGCTGGGATTGTCAAAGCTGATGTCAAGGGGAGGGCGGAGGGGCAGCCATGGCCACAGGATCCAGGACAATAGAATAAATCACATAAAAAATGTCACAGCCCCACAAATGGAATTCTTGCTTACAGATGAAGCAGGATTTGAAAAGTGAGAGACCGATGCATAAGATGGTGCTTGTTTATGGGAAGCATAAACAGTCAGTCACATGGGCATATGAAAGGAGCGCACTCTGAATGGACTCCTATGGCTGACGACTCTGATAATGGGGTTGGGCAAAGACACAGGTCTTGAGGAGGAGGCAGTGTGAAACACAGTGCAGCTCATACTCTTTATGAAGAGGATGGTGAAGTGAATAATAACTGTGAATAACAGTTATATCATAACAGGTGGAGTTGATGAGACTGGGTTGGGTTGAGATCAGGCCCACTGTGTATTATTTGGATTATTTTGGAGATTATTTGTTTCTTTCTTAACAATTAAAATCACCATATATAACATTCTTATTAACTCTTCTAGGAGATACAGACACCTGATCATCTGCACCAGCCTCATTTTCCTGTGGAAAACCTCTCCCCTGCTTGTTTATTCATGCATATGTTAACGGGGAGAAGAACAGGTTGGTTCTCGTAAACAGTCTTTTTTTTTCTTATAAGCAGCGGGAATATCTCTCGTGCTGTTTGAAATAATGTATGCACATAAACAGACTCACTGCAGTGGAGAAGTTGCTCTCGGGTTAGTGTCCAATAAGGAAACGGGAATCATGTGAACAACAACACTGCAGTGCTCACCTGACAGTGCAGTGGGTTTTTAATTGCTTCATATTTGCTATACATACTCCACAAGATTTCAGAGCCAGAGTATTCAGCAGTTTGTTAAAAAAAAGTGAGCCCATGTATCATCATCCTCTGTTAGTCCTCCCTGTGCTCTCACACACAAGCTATTTAATCACTTCCTGTAATCAATAGACTGTCTGCATTTGTTTATGTGCTGCGGCTCAGAGAAACGCCGTTCACGCCGTGACAGATGGATGATTAATGAAATAGTGTTGCAGATTGCCAACCTACAAAAGAGTAGGTGTGCAATTAAAAAATTAAAATTCAATGAATAGTTTCTTAAGCAGGTAATGTTAATGTGTACGTGCGGAAAACACGGTGAAGCATAACCCCTGTATTTTCAACTGTGACGTGTCGGGCTGATAATTAATTGCTGCACTGCAACAGCTTTATATCAAGTGTCACCTCCCCCCCCCTTCCTCCCAGCACTACTTTGTATTTTGTGGATATACTGCTTGTCGAAGACAGAATATAACCCTGACACTGCCATCCTCATCCTGAAAGCTACACTGACGGTGCATGGTTAAAGTTGGTTTACATGGATCCTCATTGGATGAACAGTGGGCCCTATGAGAACAGGAAGTGATGCACTGTTCTCTAACAACCCAGCAAAAAAAAAACATCCTCCTCACTGCACCACCTGGAACCCAACTATACTGGCATATATTCCCACTGAGGTGTGATCCATATTCTGAACAGCACTTCCTGTGTTTTTTGAATCGCAACCTTGTCAATAGGACGTGATGGCGATGGAGGTGGAGGAACATCAGGAATCTTAAAATAGCAAGAGCAATAATTAATTTTTTGTATAAGATATAAACAATCTTCAGAAATAATTTTATATAGTAAGAAACACCTAAAAAGAAGTAAAGAAATATATATAAGAGAGAAAATACAAGTAAGAAACATTTGAATAATGCAATATATAGATGTACACAACTGCAGGTTTCTACTGTGAAGATGGCTACAAGTAGAGTTGGTGTGAAGTCATTTCAGTGAAAGTGTTAATGAGTATCACATAGCACTGCGCAGACAATGCATTTCACAGCTCCCACATGGAGAAATGTTACACTTACAGCCCACTCTGCTTTTATAATTACAATCTTCTTGTATATTTATTGATTTGATAAAAAAAAACACAATCTGGAAACTGGAACCATCAACATGTGACAAACATAAGTGGCTGCCATATAGACTGTATTTTTTTTAATCAGTGGTAACTATTTCCTGTTACAATTGTGATAGAAACAATATTCTTAAGGATCTAACTGTTATTATTTTGAAGCAAAGCAGTGTGTTTGATTCACAATGTGTTCGACTCACATTCACACATTGCAACACACTGCTCTGCTATAAATAATATAGTTATATATGTAGTATGTGCACTTCTTCCTGTGGCATAAAAATGAAGATATTCTACATACTGGCACAGTCAGCTTGAGCTGGTGATAGACATCTCTTCTCATTTATATAATATATACATCATGACTGTAGTAATGAATCATGCTTTCTGTCGGCGTCCTCATGTAGGAAACCAGCCTGGGTGTCAGCTGGACAACGACATATAGAACAGGCCTAAAGTGGTTTGGTGTTTGACTTTGCTAACAAAAGGAAAGTGATCGGTCTCTGTGTGACGTCCAGGAACATCATAGAGCCAAATCAAATCCAGCTCATTTACACTGATAATGGGCAGGTGCAAAGTAAGAGTCCTGTCACTACACTGACTCTCTTCAGGAGAGTCCAACCTCAGTGCAGTGAAATCGACTTCCACCGTGAGCATGTGCGAGGTTAAATTTAGATTTTACTGCTGTTTTCCATCTTTTGCTCTCCGTTGAGACTTAAACATCAGAGCCTAATTCAACACATTAAAAAGTTTGGAACTTTACATCAAACTGACACCACGTATTTCAATATAGCTGCTTGGAAACCAGCACAGAACCAGAAAAATCACCAGGGGTCCTGTCTGCCCACACTCTATTTGTTGGCTTTGGGTATGGCCGCGCTATAATCTAATTACTGCATCCACTTGGAGAATAATTTGATCAATCTATTCCCATTTTCTTGTTATTTGTTGATGGTATAAATAATTATGTGCTTGTCCGCCTCCAGGCAATCAACATTCATCAGAATTCACATCTCATCACAGTATTAATTGAAAGTGGGCCTATAATCAAAGTAATAATTATGTAAAGATGCTTATATGACCATGTTGTAACTGCTGCATTCTTATGAAAGAATACAAATCAGCAGCCAGAGGCAAATGACAAGCAGTTTCATCAAAAAGCAGACTGGGAACCTGAATGACAAGCACCAGTGTAACAGTCTGCCTGACATGTAATTAGTTTAATCCAGTTATTCTCGTGATCAAAGCGAGGAGCAGCCGTTCACTGTAATATACCATACGTACTCACGGCTAATGGAGCTGCTGCTCATTTTGCCTTGATATGACTGTAGGATGTTGTTGCCTTAGACAGTTTGATGAAATGCAGGAATATGACATGGAGCTAGTGGTCAATATAAAGATCAACACAAGTCTGTCTTATGTATGTTTGTGTGTCTGTGTGGGTGGGTGGGTGGGTGGGTGGGGGGTGCACTTTATTTTCAAGACAACATGAATGAAATTACATCAAAAACAGTAACAGCCACATACACACAACAACAAGCAAACACAATAAGGGTCCACATATAATGCTCCCAGCCACACAGCCAGTGCCAGACCCCTGTAACCACCTGTGCATATTTGACCTTGAGTTGTCCTTTACCAGTCAGGTGATACAATCCTGTTTTGTTCAGACATGTTTCTATCGACGATCAGATCAGTGCTGTCAGCTGGAGATGTAGAAAAGGTCAGCCATGGTTTTATCTCCTCCACGCTGGACGAGTGCAGCAGCCTTTATTCTGCTATCAGCAGATGAAACATCAAAAGCTCATCCAGAACTGGCTCGTCAGAGGTTCTACAGGAGGCAACCAGGGCGTGCCACTCACTGCTGACCAATACTGGCCACCTGTCAGAATTGATTTGGGATGATATGGTTTCTTTTAAAGCCTTCACTGTGTATACCTGTGATTTCCCATGAGCTGTCCTAACAATAACACCGGTCTGTTCCTGTCAGGACTGGTCACTGGACCTTTGCTGTTTAAGCCCCGTTCTTTACTGATTGCTTTAAATGTCTACAGTAAAGCGTTAAATAGCAGTTAATAAATGGTGCATTAAAAATGTTAGAGATTATTTTTACCACATATGGTGTTCTTTTCTATGATATGAGGTGATATTGTTGCAAATGGCTTCACTATCAAGTATATGATCAATACAACTACAGTGGACCAGCGAGAATTTTTCAACAACCAATGAGTCTGACATTGTGTTTTATGGCAACAAACTATATGGATGTGCATATTATACTGCAAACTTTTAGTCCTGACACATTTTTTGTAATGTGAACAAAATACAGTAATAGGTTTGCGTGGTCGGACAAGTGCTTAACTCTATACAGAATGCTCATGTTCTCATTTTTAAACTGAGGCGTCCGGTGAAGGCTTTAAACAGAAATACACTGTCATCAGTGAAAAAGTTAAGCTCTGACTAAGCGTTGATTTGCTGCCAGACTCCAGTGCCACTTCATCCAGCAAATATCCAGACTCATGGTCCCACAGTTCAATCTCAACCTCACTGAATTTCTTATTTCAATAAATGCTTAGACCTTAGTATTAGTGTAAACGAGAACTTTAATCAACCCACATGCTAACAGTGGAATAGCAGGTCTTATTTTCACCACGGTCACTGTCTCAGTTTATCTGCTATTACCACCACACTAAATACTCCTCACACAAGTCAGTGGCGTGAATGCAAATATCCAAAGTATGAGAAAATTGACACTTGATAATGGAACCTCACACTGATGCAAAGTGTAAGATCCTTGACATATGGGCTCGTCATTAGGTTTCTAATCCAGGCTAATTATTGGACCAACTGACAAGCACTGCTGCGGAACAAGTAGCCACATGGCTAAAAATACACTCTGTCGCCTGAAAAATCCATGAAACCCCTTTTAGTCTCATTGACTGGAGATTGACTGGAGTGCCACCTTTTCATAATGCCCACTGACTCACCATTAACATGCATCATTCTAATGGACCAGTTGCAGCACTGGGCACAAAGGAAATCAACTTGTACAGCCATTACACAGCCAGTACACTGCAACTTGTCTGTGGACTGATGCCACATCATCGGGCACAGGCCCAGGTCTCCTGCATTAAAGGATGCAAACTACGCAGCAGGTTCTCGTCTACCTCTGTCTGTTAGTGCTGGATTAGAGAGGACCTGCTCAGGTGTCGATCCCGCTCATGTATCATTCTGTGAGGACCTGCCTCTGATCTCCACCAGCTCTCAGGTTGGAAAAAAACAACAACCTCGAAAACACGTTTTTGTAATGTACAACAAGAATACAGATAAAAATATTCCAAGTGTGCACAGATGGTTCAAAGTCTAATGATATTCTTTTGAACAGCGTTCTCAGCTACTGACGCTTTTTGATTCTGATTTTTGTTTCCATAGGAACTAATGCAGAATCAGAATCTCAATGACGGATTTCAATTTCTGCACAAAACTGGGCAGATGAACCAATTCAAAGTCATGCAGTTTATGAATAAACAGCATTTTACAACATAGAAAACATCTTCAGGTGCAGACACAGAATATGAGACTCAGTGAGCGTCCAGAGAGCAGGAAGAGGTAAAACTGTGGAACTTACTAATATAAGGTAACTATAACTGTACTAGTATTTTACACCATGGAAGGTTTTACATTGGATTTTGCAATAAATTAATGCGGCTGTATAAATAAGTCTAAATCAATGGACTCTGTTTACATTTTGTCACACTGGTTGTCTGCAGCCAATTTGTATCAGTAGCATTGGTGACAGTTTATGACGCTGAAACTACATCACAACAACAACATCCTGGTGTTTTAGATAGTATCATTGTGATGATTTCCGTGTATTGTTTTCTTTATTGTTGTTTTTAAAATGCTGTTTTGACAAATACAGTGTCTTCGATCCTCAATCGCAGGGAAGTGAGATGTATTTCATATCTTTAACTGCATCTTCATTAGTGTCAGTGTTGGCAACAAGATGCCAGACAGACCTCAGGCAGATCAACCAAAGTCTGATCAAAAGATTTACATTTCAGCAGCACTGGGCGGAGCCAAGAATGACGGGCTACATCCCAGTGAACCGAGGTCTGACAGTGACACTACAAAGCACGTTCAACCAGATGATCCTCGTTACTGTCTAACAACCAGAGCAGATTTCACACTGTGAAACAACAAACTACAAACGCACTGACAAATTAACAAAGATCTTCCACACAGCTACAACACTGAAGATTCTCTCTCATCTCCATCAAAGTTCTCTGTAGTTGATCCACACACACACCAGAGGATTGGACAAACTCATCTGCTGCAGCTCTTCTTATTCAACACTCACATTAGTATGACATGAAAAACCGAATAAAGTAAATAAAATAAAGTAAATCTCCATAAGGAGTCAGTCGTGAATATTTCAGCATGCTGTCAGAAAGAGGAGAAAAAGGTTCAGACCTTAACTGTGGTGTTGGCTGTGCACGTCGCCCCCCCGCTCCTCTGCTGCCTCTGCCGCTGCCTCCCAGCACAAATGATCTCATCAAGACACATTCAAAACACTCTCTGCTGCCGTGAACGTCTCAGCTGTGTCGCTGGCACTCACGCATGAACGCAGCATCCCTGAGTGAATGAATGAGTGAATGAATGAATGAGTGGATGAATGAATGAGTGAATGAATGAGTGAAGGGAGCTTACAGGTGTACGTGTCAGGAACACACGCGGTGCTCCTCCGCTCACAGACTGAGATGTGAGAGAAGAGGGGGCAGCTTCTTTGGCACTAAACCCTCCCTCCCTCTATTCTACACTCCTCCCTTCGCTCTTCTTTCTCTCTCACTCTTTCCCTCCTCTTATCCCACCCTGTTTACCATTCTTCAACCCTTTCCCCCCCATGCATCAAATGATTACTCCCAATTCCTTTCGCTTGCTCTTCGTACTAATTGTCTCATTCCAGCAAAAGTGTGTGTGCGTGTGCATGTGTGTGTGCGTGTGTGTGTGTGCGTGTGAGAGAGAGGGAGAAAGGGGCAGACAGGGCTTTAAGCCTGACACACTGTCAGTGTGACTGAGGGAGTCTCTGCTTTGTGCACAGGACCAACCCCCATCCTGTGTGAAACCAGCAGCCACTGGTGTGTGTTACAGAGAGGCTGACTGCCTACACCGTCCAGACGGATGAAAAGGGAAGACTGTAGTGTGGATGTTGTTCTGTGGACACTGCGGATTGTAACGAGAGGATCGAGTCTCGTTAGCGAGCCTAATGTAAAGCTACAGATTTAAAGTATATGAAGTGGCATCCAAACAAGCGAGCGGTGATTACAGTTTTTGACACTGAACCATCACTCCCCCCTCAGGAAGCATTAAGTGCTACTGTTCCTCTCTTTGACAGGTGTGACATTTAGAAGCAGTGTGAAGCTGCTGAGGGGAGCACACCAAACTTGTTCCTAACCTTTACTAAATAATGGATCGCGAGTTTACATCATGTGACACCTTAGTAATTAGAAAAAAATAAATCCCAACACCTCACTGCACCAGTTGTAAAACGAAGCGAGTGTGCACATTAGGACGCTCCATAAACTACACTGAGGAATGGAAAGAAAACAGTCGGTCCTGAAACCATCAGTCATACTTTGAGAGCTACACTCCTCGACACCACATTGTTTTACACCCTTCTCTTTAACAACAACAGTCATTATGCCATACATGGCCCATTATAACAGCACACTATTGGAGCAAGTGCTGATGTCCTTAATCGTGGATATCAAAAGGTACAGTACAGTACTGTAATCTATCCGATTTCATGTCAAATACAGCTGAAAGATAATGTTAGATGTGTTATTTATGTTCAATATGTCGAGCTGAGTTGATGTGCAAATGATGAGAAACATCAGCCGCCTACAATCAACAGCAAGACGAGACCTGAGGGTTTAAACGATGACGTTTGCATGATTTTGTTAGTGAATAGTGACTTCGCATCATGTCTCATCTCTGGTGAGCAATGTTTTCTTAGAAATTTGATCTGTGTTCCAGTGACATCATGAAATATCTTGTTGGAAATTATCGATACAAAATAATCCAAAATTTTTGTAGGTTTTCATTTGAATGTAAAAAAGTTGAATAATTCTAATTATTCATTATTATTATTTAGATGGAAGAATGCTACATTTTTATTCTTATTTAGTTCTTTTTTTTTTTTTTTTTTGCAATTTCCTGCCCCAAATACCCTTTTCTCACTGAGCATGTTAACGGTAACAACATGTGGGTCTTTCTCTGCTCTCAGAGCACCTTCAGTATTATTAGAATAATCCAGTGGAGATAATTAGGTTTACCAGCTTGATGATTTTTGAATATTCGCTACACTGTTTCTGTGTTTGTTGTTTTGAGTGTGCTGTTGTTTTTGATGGTGACACAACTAGACCTGCAGGAGTTTTGTTCGATCTTGTGTAATGAACTTTTGTAGCGCCATACATGGCCCATTACTATAGCACTATTAGAGCAAGTGCTGATGTCCTTAATCGTGGATATCAAAAGGTACAGTACAGTACTATAATCTATCCGATTTCATGTCAAATACAGCTGAAAGATAGATGTGTTATTTATGTTCAATATGTCGAGCTGAGTTGATGTGCAAATGATGAGAAACATCAGCCGCCTACAATCAAGAGCAAGACGAGACCTGAGGGTTTAAACGATGACGTTTGCATGTTTGCATGATTTTGTTAGTGAATAGTGACTTGAACGCATCATGTCTCATCTCTGGTGAGCAATGTTTTCTTAGAAATTTGATCCGTGTTCCAGTGACATCATGAAATATCTTGTTGGAAATGATCGATACAAAATAATCCAAAATCATGGTTTTTTTGTAGGTTTTCATTTGAATGTAAAAAAGTTGAATTATTCTAATTATTTATTATTATTCAAATGGTAGAATGCTACATTTTTATTCTTATTTAGTTCTTTTTTTCTTTTTTTTTGCAATTTCCTGACCCAAATACCCTTTTCTCACTGAGCATGTTAACGGTAACAACATATGGGTCTTTCTCTGCTCTCAGAGCACCTTCAGTATTATTAGAATAATCCAGTGGAGATAATTAGGTTTACCAGCTTGATGATTTTTGAATATTCGCTACACTGTTTCTGTGTTTGTTGTTTTGAGTGTGCTGTTGTTTTTGATGGTGACACAACTAGACCTGCAGGAGTTTTGTTCGATCTTGTGTAATGAACTTTTGTAGCAACAAATACTGCTGGGGAGGGAGGTGTATTTTTTCTTTTCTTTTATCTTTATTTTATCTGCATTTTCATTCGTGTTTTTACTAATTCTCATCAAACAAACTCCTCCCTGTTGCGCGTCACATTTTTACCCTGATGTAACGTTTAATTATTAACTGAAGTTTTGATCTGCATCTGCACAACTTTACCAAATATGATTGCGCTGCTGTAATATTATTAGTAGAAGTATCTGAATATAGTAAAGGTCAGGTCTTAGAAAAGGAACGTTACACACGATGTTCTTATAACAGTGCATCTGTGTGTATAAAGTGTCTTGAGTAGCTTTTCTGAGTATGTTGCCTTATTGTGTATAATAGTGGGTTGTGTTTTATTTTGGTAAAATGTACTTTCACAGCACTCTCATTAGTGTTATACTGCTGCTGTTTGGATGCTTTACACGTGTGAGCAGTTTTCTGTGCCTCCACATCTCTGTGGTTTGTCTCGCAAAAGAAACAAGTAGGTCAATGTGCCTGGGGAGCCTGTAAGCCTCGGACAGACTTCCACATCTCCTGGACGTTAGTCTCCAGAGGGGTGAAGGGAATATTTAGGACAGAGCCTGCACTGAGCCTGTTGTCTCCTTCCTGCAGTGACTGGGAACAGGAGTAATATACAGTGCACACACACACACACACACACAGCAGAGATAAGTACTTCAAATATGAAATAATATGCAAATTTGATGAAACCAGGTAAGCTTTATGACATGGTGCTTTATTTATGACCATGTACAGTTATTTCATATCTGGTGCTTTATGGGAAAACATCATCTACCTTGTCACATCCACTGTTTCCTGACAACAGCTACACACACTGTAGCCATTGTGGCCGAGAGAGAGAGAGAGAGAGAGAGGGAGAGAGAGAGAGAGAGAGAGAGAGAAACAAGGCAGAGGAAGTTGCAAAGAGAACGGTTCAGCTGAGCTGAATGTCGGGGGTTTTGTCTCTGGGTGTCTCAATGGACGTCCCACCATGTGTGTTAATTCATTCTTCACAAAGAGCCTTGAAGCGAGGCTTTCTCGAACATGCAAACAAATCACTTCCCCAGCTCCATTGGTGCATTCTGTGGCTGGTTCTCCAGTCTTTGTGGTGGTGAAACGAACGGTGGAATAACAAACAGATCCCCAACTTCTAGGTGCTCCTTCCTTTCCTTTACTGGCTTTGACTTCATCCAAGTAGAACTTGACTTGTACATCACGAACAACATCGGCGATCAGAAATCATTTCTCATTTCAACTCAGCTGGCAGCAACGCCCTCTGTGTTTTGCACAGTGGATATCAAGCGGCTGAATTATGCTCACTGGCAACAAGTGCTACATGTGGTAATGGCAGTGCAGTTGCCTAGAGGTGGTTGGGGTGGATGGCAGACGAACAAAGCGCACAGCTGTCTCGCCAGAGAGTGAATCCAGACTCACATCTGTGGTTTAGTCAGTGGTGTGTTGTCAGGACATGGCAACACAAAGAACGTGTTGCCAAGAACGATGCTCAAAGCTAAAAATAGATAACAGTTAAAACAATAAAACAATAGCTTCTTTATATTTTAAAAGAGCGTGAATTTTACTGCCCTCTTGTGGCCACAGCAAACTATTAGGCTGACCTGAATTCAGTCTTTCACATTTTTTTCCGAGTGGAAAACAAACATGTTGCCTGTGCTTGTATGAGGAAACTTGTACTGATACCTTCAGTACCAGTGTCGTTCAGAATAAATGAAAAATTAGCAGCAGTACAAGACTCTGCACTGCACTGCATTGTTTTGGTGCTCTCATTAGCATCATTCTCAGACACAGCGGGCAGCTGTTTCCACGGCTCGTGAAAAAAGTGTTTCACCTTTGCTAATGATCTGAGAGAACAAACTTTCATGAGTTGCGTAATGAAACGAAAAACCCGGGCAACCAAATTAAACTGATGATAAACTGATAATAATAATAATAATAATAATAATAATAATAATAATAAGTCATGCTTCACACATTCACAGTGGTAAAACCACAGTCAGGCATTCAGATGTTTCTGTGTTTTCATACTGGAAGCAGAAGTTTGGCCCAAGG
This sequence comes from Trinectes maculatus, assembly GCA_016785345.1. Taxonomy (NCBI): domain Eukaryota; kingdom Metazoa; phylum Chordata; class Actinopteri; order Pleuronectiformes; family Achiridae; genus Trinectes; species Trinectes maculatus. The sequence goes on from JAFBJQ010000089.1 coordinate 68,080, forward strand.
TCATTTTATATTGTAGTATGAATTATTAATGAAACAAATGGCCTTGTTCATTATTCAATAACAACAGTGCAAGACAACTGTCTGCTCCAGGTTTTAGGGTTCTGGAAGATTTTCACTGGGAACAATGAATATTACATTACATTGTGTATTATGTTTTACCGCTAACTGTATTTTTGTATTCATGAAGGTTATTCTTTCACTGTGTATTCACGTAACAAGAGTGCACCTTACATCATGTTTGTGTTTGGTTTTCTTAGTTTACAAAATGATGTTTCATTGTTGTGTGAAGAAGTATGTTACACCCAAAATGAACGAGTTGTCCCCCAATGCAGTGATGTCAGTTCTAAAGAGTTTAAATTCCTAATCCCTATTGGTGACGACACAAAGTGGACATCTTGATATGCACGTAAACCAGCGCCACCTGTTCTCTGTTTAACCTTCTGACTTTAAATCACTGTTTGGTTTATGGGCTCCATATTTTTTAGCAAAATCATCAGGACGAATCCACTAAATTTCTTGAAATGTCTCTTGGTTACAAATGCAATTCCCAAACAGCTTTATTTTGTGTTTGGTACTAAAAAGCTAAGTTTATCATGCAAACAAACATAGGTATGATTGTGAAAATGGCAAAAAAAATATACTGGATGTTAGTAATAAGGTGTAGGGTCCACATGTCCTAATAAAGTCTATATTTTAGCATCATGGCAATCGTGTTCGTGCATTAGACTCACTGCTGCAGTGGGTCAGTTATTTCCATTACATGTACTATTATTCATATGTGTCATTCCAATGGACTGTACAATGGTGGCAGCATGGAGGAAGATTCATGACCAGGCTGCTGTTGTGAAGCAGGCAATGTATTTCAAGAGACTTTAAATAAAGCTACAATCAATGTCTGAATATACAGTACAGACCTCTGCATCCTCGCACATACTTCCTCTTACACCTTCATCGTCTGCTATTTGCATCTGTCTCCATATTAAATTCACAGATTTTTTTCCCTTACATCACAACACTTACATCATGAAGAGCACGCAATGCACACATTATCCTAAAAAGGCCCTATTCCCAAACAGTGTGGGGAAAAACCATTTGTTTTCCACATTTATGCCCTTTACATTTTCTAAATACACTGAATATGAATTATACAGTGAAATATCTTCAATAATCCATGTTGAATGGACAGAATGGAAAGAATGGTGAAGAGCTGAGGTGTTGTTGCTGCTTTGCATGAAAGTCATAAATACGTGATGTGTTGCAGTCCCTGTGACTCACTACCTTCCCTCACATCCCAGCTGTTGGTCATATTTTTGAAAAGGGTCTAATGAAGTTGTTGTATCAGCTCTGTTGTGTTTGCTTGCTGTTTCCACAAAATGCTGAGTTGCATTAAAATCAACAGAACCTGCAGCTGTAAACTGCAGCTGTGGTGGAAACTGACTGAGGGATTATGGATTGCTGCAGTTACTAGAGTGTGTAACCCTAACTAAAAGACTTTCCTGACAAAGAAGAGGCCCAGCAAACTACATCTTCTGTGTTTGCCTTCTGAATAATTAATCTGGATGAAGCATAACACTGTGGCTCCCACATACTGATTCTGCCCTTTTCCCGTTTCTGTGCGCTCACAAACATAATGCAGCACCGCTGTAAACACAAATTTCATTTCTTCTGAGGACAAGGGGACGTTTGTGTGGAGTCAATCTCAACACGTTGGTTAACAAAGCATATCGTAAAATATGCTGGAGATTAGCCACTGAATGAGGACATGTCATCTCATTCATGTGCAAAATAAAACGCCCATGTATAGAAAACTAGCTAAGGCTGTGTTAAAAGTGAATCTACAGGTGTAAATAAAGGATTTAAATGCATTTGTGCTAAACTCAACACCTTTGAGCAAAGTCAGGTGGACTGTATTTGGAATCATGGACTCATTCTTTGGATGTAAAGCTAATATTCGCTGTCATTGTTTATTATTCCCAACGATAGTTGTATAAGAATAAAAACAAGAATATGATTTTTCTGGAGTACTGATGCATTTTAGTCTAAAGTTGACAGTCAGCTCTCATAGACCTGACACATTTCACCATCTGCACTGAGTCGCAGGCTGCAGTCTATTACCTGACTATGTCTCTCTGCCTGTCAAACACAAGACTGTCACAGCACTGTACAATATGGCACCTTTGAGAGGAAACAAATACATCTGTTGCCATGCTACAACTGAGCAGAAATAAAAGGGAAGGGAAAGTGTTACAGGAATTTCCAAGAGGGAAAAAAAATATGACCAGTAATGATATGAGCTCATGTGGTCTCTTTGGTGTGTGTGTGTGTGTGTGTGTGTGTGTGTGTGTACTCACTGATACCTATAAAGATCTCAGTGTGTGTGGCTACATAAGCAATAGTTGATAGTGCTGCAATAAATATACATTCAGTGCCATTTAATATCACTGCTACTGCACTGCACAGTTCTAACACAAATAAATGACTTCAAGAGATTTGTGCAATTAAATGCAGGTATTTGCTGGGGCACATGCAAACTGGCGTGTCACATGTTACATATACAGTACTACATTTTGGCTTTAGATGACTCTGACACAATAAATAATGTATGTATTGGTTTTCTGCAGGTTGGCATCAGCCTGTTGCAGAGACCATGGGAGGAAAATTAGTAGCCTAATAATTGTCTTCACCATTATTTCATTAGTAGACACTTATTTGTCACCAAAGAGGCACAGTCAGTTAAAAAGTAGTACGCTTCTGTTTGAAGCTACTTGCTCCGTGTCACACTTTATTGCCCCGAAACAAAAACATACCAACGCTGCAAGCTCCTGACCACTGAGTTTCAGCCAAAACCTATTTTACAGAATATACTGCAAAAACCACATTGGCTGACAGATCAAAAACATGATCAAAAACACAGATTTCCATATCCTCCCCCATCCAAGAACAGGTAAACAATAGCCAACAATCTCAACCAATCAGAATGCTTTAAATTCAGCATCAGCATCTGCCTCCAGCATCCAATATTGGTCACCACATTGAATCAGAACCTCGCCTCTTATTTCCCCGTCCTCCCACAACATAAGGAGACAAACAACCTTGTGTTTAATAATGAGAGCCCGAGCAGGAAGACCTTTATCTCTGGAGGAGACTAGAGAAATAATGGCAGTAATTAACTGAGCATTACTCCTCACTGAGACCTCCTGAGAACCCCCACAGTCCTTCCAGCTCGGCGCGTGCCACCTCCTCCTCTGACCTCATCGACGCTGATGCCTGGTTTGACGTGCCGGCTCACCACAGTGGACCAACAGGAAGCCCCGAGCTGCGACTGCGCTACTCTTCCTGTCATCAACATTTACCAGATCCAATTCAAAACACAGAATTTGCTTCCACGCTATGACCACGTTACTCATCATACAGGCATCAAAGATCCAGAGCACATCAGCTCACACATCACCGTTCATTTAGCCGTGTATCAATCGAACACGTTCATCTGCGCGAGCTGCGTTCTCTTCCAGGGGTTTGTGACAGCCTGCAATAAATCACGTTGCCTTGATAATTCATGAATATGAGCCAGAGAAGGGAGGTATGATCATTATGCTCTCATATCTCACGCAGCCATTACACACACGCACACACAGCACATAAAGTACATTAGATCAGCCAAGTTAACACGTTTGTCTGCAGACACTTCGCCATGTGCGCAGCTGCACAGCCCGTCAATAAGGAGAAGCTGTAATAACACCTTACAGCCAGCAGCTTTGCCACATGTTGCCATCAGCAGCATCATGACAGCGGAATGAAACGTGCACTGTTTCATTCTCGGCTTCTGAGCTTTCGATTTAAACATATGCAGCCTATTGAAGGAAACAGCTGGAATTTTGCTTTTAGGCTTAATTTGAAATCAGGCATTGAGAGGCAATTTATTTGACACAGGGCAAACAGCTCCTGCTCGTTCAGAAATGTCTTTGACATCAGCTCAAATGGCAATATATTATTACTGCGTCTGAATGTGGCTATCTGTTGGAACATAAACAGATTTCATCAGCTACTGTTTCACCTCACCGTTCATCTGGCAAGTGGGCTTCCCTGCTCTGTCATTTCAACAACTTCCTCTGACTCATCAAGTCAATATAATATGACTCCACCAACAACAGTGTTGTTATGAGTCCTCCTGTAATGACAGTCATCTTTTTATTTCTCGCTCTGAGCCTGATGGGAAGAAGAGAAGGAAACAAGCTCGGTCTCAATATTGCTTCTCACGAAAGCTTTATTATTTCTTGCCGGGACAATGATCCTCGTTTGAACTAGTGTAATCAGTAAAATGAGCTGAAAGCTCTCACGTCACCGCCTCGACAACAGGAGGTGACGGACTGAAATGCAATGGGAGAATTATTTCCAAGAAATATTTCCGAGACTGGATTGAGTTTGAGACTGTGACAGTGCTACACTCATGATTATATGCTTATTTATTTCATATTTAATATATTTATATAAAATAACAAGGCAATTCCTGTTCAATGTCCTTCTCGGTTGTTAATTCTGCTATTATTAATATTTATAGTTTCAGTGATCTGGCCGTTTCTGAGGTCACGTCATGGACTGCTCATACAAAGCTCATATATCTAGGTTCTTTTGGGGCAGTGGATTATTTGCAGGCCTCACATGTGTGATCCATTCTTCTTCATCTGACTGTCAGCCATGGCCACATGATAAATTACACTACAGCTGCGGGCTCTATGGAAACATGAAAACCCATCTTGCAACACAAAATAGTCTGAGCAACTGGTCTGAGGGACCCATTCTTACCTGACACAAAGATTCATCCAAATCTTCACTGTGGTATAAATCACATCTGGGCTTTCAGACGTTCCACTGAGGTGCTGTTTTCTGGCTGTTAGGAAGGCTGTTCTGCAAAAGCAACAAATAAAACTGTTAGTACTCATGACAGCATTAACATGTAGAGTGCACTTTTTCGAGTAGGGGTACATCTGTGCACACACATGCCATCCAAACAACTGCAGGGTACAGAGGAGACTCCAGGCGCCGCCAGATTGACAATGGACACAAAACTTTTGTTATGTGATATGGGTTTGATTGATTGTATTTTTAGTGCCCTTCATAAAATAATTAATTGTCTGACTGAAATAAGATGATAATTAATCATTAAGATTTATCTTATCATGTGGAAAAAGCAGACATGGTATAGACATAGATGATAGTATTTTGTATATGTCATGAGTCAACGACTTAAAGGTACAGTAAATGAAGATTTGCAGAGTGACTCAGCTTTGATCTGGTAATTGCAAAGGGCCGTAAAGAGATGTGGCCACAGCGTTCGATACTTTCTTGTTGTTTTGATTAGACATTAGTGATCAGGATTATTAGTTAGGTGACTGTAAAAGCTGCAGCGCTGTTGGCAGCTCCTGATCTCACAAACAGTGTCTGGATCATACAGCGATGTAGAATACAGATGGAAGGAGCTGATAAATAAACATGTCCATCAGTCACAGCAGTGGGCCTGTAGCACTCCGACAGCAGAGTGTGACAGCTCAACTAAAGAATCAGTCTCTACAGTAAATAATGGTGTTGGCTGGATATTACAGAGTGGACACTCAGTACACACTATACGAAAATACTATTTGCTATTTTAGGTCTAACTTCCACTGTATGTTGTAAACTGTCACATCACAACACGTAGCAGCATGTGATTCGCTAAAACAAGTGATAAACTGGAAAAAAGGATCAGGATGTACAGTACAAAATGAATGAACTACAGTACTCCATCGTGTCCCTTGTAGTGTGTTTATGTGTGTGTGAATTAACACAGCAAACAGTGGTGTGTAACGGCACTGTGGTGGAACGCAGCATTCAAATCACAGGCTGCAGATTGGTGACCATATTCGTCCTGCTGCATGTAATGGACTAACGGACGATTTTCATTAAATATAAAGGCAGCTGAGGGCAGATTCATTTATTACTGTGCAGACTGATTTACCACCGTCCCTGCTATGACCTCAGTAAGCGTTTTGTTTAATGCAGATTTAAAGACATTTATCGGCCGGGGAGTGTCACTGACGGACCAACAGAGACAGGATGCCCCTTTCTGTTCCTCTGCCCCCCTGGTCTGTGCTCTGTGGAAGCTTTGCACCAAAATACACAGTCATCAAACATGACCTCCACCATGATGGCTCGGTTATATGAGAGTCTGTGTCTCCATAATCCATATCCTAATACAGCACATACGATGACAGTTAATTCATGCAATGTGTTTCTACTCACTCAGTGTGAAACCTGGGCCTGTTTAGATGAACACACAGTTGATATCCAGGCAGGAAGTGAAGACAGACAAACTCCCAGCTCTTCATCAACAGCTCGCAGTCTCTCTCTCTGTCTCTGTGTGTTGGTAGTTTTTCTAGCAGCCATGTTTGAAGACCTCAGCTCACAGAGAGATGATGTGGATGAGCAAAGCTCAGCTTTAAACCACAGCCTGGTCTCAGCTCAGACTGATCCACTGCTGAGCTGTATGCATCCTGAACCCAGTCAGTGCACATGAGCATGTGTGTGTGTGTGTGTGTGTGTGAGTGGGAACGTGTCAGGGTTGCCACTGTCCACATGTTGTTGCCAGAGGATGTTGTTGCACCATTGATTTGATCTGAGGTTGTCAGCAGGGTTTTCATGTCTTACATGCGTAGGCTCAGTTCACTCTGATGCTGGAATATATGTGTCATGTGATGACCCAGTCTCGCGCACCACTCTTCACTCACGAGCCAGCTTTGAGTCATCGCATCTGTCATCAGTCAAAACACTTGAGTTCCTGGACCAGCACGCGACAACCGCCGGACTGGAGCAATAAGCCTTTCCACTCAGCTCCCATTTCCGCACATAAAGACGCAGGTATGCAGAGGACTTGTCTTCACAAAGTTTGCGCACCATGCGCACATCATCCAACACAGGTGCAAGGTCTGCAGGTAAAGTCTGACCACCGCACGCGTCACTAACTCTATTGTCCTAAATGAAGGAAGTCTTTATTGCGCCACCTACTGACTCGGAGGAAAATTTGATTACGCTGCCAGTCATGCGATGTAGGTACAGTTGTGGTCAAAAGTTTACATACACTTGTTAAGACCATAATGTCATGGCTCTCTTGAGTTTCCCGTTATTTCTACAACTCTGATTTTTCTCTGATAGAGTGATTGGAACAGATACTTCTTTGTCACAAGCATAATACTACCACCACTGTGCTTGACGGTGGGCATGGTGTTCTTGGGGTTAAAAGCCTCACCTTTTCTCCTCCAGACATATTGCTGAGCATTGTGGCTGAACAGCTCGATTTTAGTTTCGTCTGACCACAGAACTTTCCTCCAGAAGGTCTTATCTTTGTCCATGTGATCAGCAGCAAACTTCAGTCCAGCCTTAAGGTGCCACTTTTGGAGCAAGGGCTTCTTTCTTGCACGACAGCCTCTCAGTCCATGGAGATGCAAAACACGCTTGACTGTTGACACTGACACCTGTGTTCCAGCAGCTTCTACTTCTTGGCAGATCTGCTTTTTGGTGGTTCTCGGTTGACTCTTCACCCTCCTGACCAGTTTTCTCTCAGCAGCAGGTGATAGCTTGCGTTTTCTTCCTGATTGTGGCAGTGGCAAAACAGTGCCATGCAATTTATACTTACAAACAATTGTTTGCACTGTTGCGCTTTTGATCTGCAGCTGCTTTGAAATGGCTCCAAGTGACTTTCCTGACTTGTTCAAGTCAATGATTTGCTTTTTCAGATCCATGCTGAGCTCTTTTGACTTTCCCATTGTAGGGTTTGTGGGCGTTTGTATCCAATTAGCCTTATTTAAATGGGCCAGCTGTAGTCACTCATAATCACAAGCTGTAGTCACTCATAATCACTCACAATAAGTTAAGAGGCCATGCTATGAAGTTCATTTCATTGACACAACTTTCTAACTCACCAAAATTGCTAAATCATGTTGCTGTATGTATATTTTTGACCGAGCAGATTTTGTCACTTTTTCTGTTAGCCCATAATAAAGTCAAAAAAAGAACCAAACTTCATGAATGTTTTTTGTGACAAAGAAGTATCTGTTCCAATCACTCTATCAGAGAAAAATCAGAGTTGTAGAAATAACGGGAAACTCAAGAGAGCCATGACATTATGTTCTTAACAAATGTATGTAAACTTTTGACCACAACTGTACGTTGTAGAACTCATATCAGTGTGCTTTAGACACTAGATGTTCGGTGTTTGAACAAATTACATATTAAAAACAATTAAAATAAACTGTGTCAATTGTGCTGACTTAATGATTGAATAAATCTTCATTTGGCTCAAAACCTCTCTGGGCGCCACTTATTTCACTTTAACGGACAACAACAGTCTCTTTCAGACTCTCAGGCTTTTCTTTTAACTTCAACTTCAACTACTCAGTGGTTTTTAACTCGTTTCAATAGGAATATAACAAATAGAGTCTCTGCTTAAAGTCCTGACCCATAAATGTATAACGGTAATAAATGTTGACAAAACAAATACAATTGGAAGTGGGAGGCATGAAATCATTTTATTTATAACAAACCAAATGATCCATAAAAGAACACAGACATAATTAGCGTTTGTGATATAAAAGCGAATTTGTCGATTAGTGGATTAATCAGTCGTTATCTTGCACTGTGTTGTTTATCCGGGTTGCTAGGTTTCCGTTGCTTTTCGTATCGTTAGCCGAACTAGCTAGCTCATTAGCTTAGTTCCTGCAAAGCGTTCCAATTTACGTAGTGACGTAAGACGTACAGTTGCGTATCCCCTCGATGGAACGTGACATTAAAGTCAATCAGATCAAAGGCAAATTCCAAAGAGACTGGAATATAAAGGCAGCAAACTGAGGTCAGTGAACACAACCTGCAGCTCATTGTATTCTATCACTGTGCTCAGTTAGTGGAGACATTTGTACACAATGAAAAGGGAAATTACAGCTGTTGTGTCTCTTTTAAAAGAGTTTGCTAATAAGCGTCTGGATGTGGAAACAGTGGATCTGTTTGGAGACAGACTGGCTGCTGCTCTGCAGGAGAAGTTCAAGGACCACTGGTACCCTGACAAGCCCAGTAAAGGACAGGCCTACAGGTACTGATCTCTGGCTCTCAGCATGTTTACTGACTCAGCTGTTTGGATGGGGTCTCAGATATCCTGGAGACCCTCAGTGCTTCTGCAAACTCACCCCTGCTTTACCACAGTATATTCACCTGTTTGTCTCCTGGATGTCTCTGCATTCATGTACAGAGACAGTGCTTGGATCTGACGTGTCGTCTGTTTCTGTTCTTTGCAGGTGCATAAGAATCAACAGGTTCAACAGGCAGGATCCAGAGGTGCTTTGTGCCTGTCAGGAGAGCGGGGTTCACTACAGAGACCTGGGACTGCCCTGTGAACTCACACTGTGGGTGGACCCCGGGGAGGTCTGTTGCAGGTGAGTGTCCCTGAGACAATGCTGTGTGTATTTCTCAAATGCAAAGACATGTAAGAGTACGAGTTGCTGCACCACTATATTATCAGATATGAAGTGTCTCACACACCTTTAATTATTTTTAAAGTACCGTAGTTGTTTTATAATGTAAGAAGCAAAGTCACATAAAAAGTTACATTTTCTAACTTGATCATTTAGTCAGGACTTTGACAGTTTGGTTTTAAGCAGATCACAGTTTTCCTGCTAAACACTGAATGTTTATTCTCCCTTAACAAAGCCCTGAATTATTGTTTTTTTTCCCCCCACATTATTAGGTTTGGAGAAAATAATTATTTTTTCTCAGTTGCCACTGTCTGCACTGATGACGAACAGGACACAGATGTGACCGGAACTTTGGAGACATCAAACTCCACTTCAGCTTCTTCCTCCATCGCAGAGCGGACAGCATGTGCTTCCGCTCATAGCTGCTGTACCGAGAAGGTATTGTATTATATCCTGATAATTCCCAGGAATAAAGATCACATGCAGATTTGGAAAAATAATTCAGGGGGACTAAAGATGAGCTGTTTTGTGACGTTTTTGTGAAGTTGTGAAATTGTGAAGCTGCAGTACTGTACTCGCTCTCTCTTTTAGACACTGAACCCAAATACAGTGTGGTATCCGAAGATGATGGTACCGAGGCAATGTCACTTTCACCCACATCCTCCCCCTGGATATCACAGAGCCCCCCACCCTGTCATGCAAAAACTGTGGCTCCCTCCCTCCTCCATGGCGGTGCCTAAATTCTGGCACATAAATCACTCTGTGGCACGACATCATTACAGTGACTATTAATGTGTGAAAAGAAGTTCTCTTTTGTGTGCTCTGTATTATTATATCAATTATTATTCTCTTCTATAATAAACATGTGTACAGTTGGAAACTTGTGCTTGATTTGCTTTTATAGCACTTTACGTAGAAAAACATTTTTTTTCCTTCCAGACAGACATACTACAGGTCTCATTCCCAAAACTGCAGTTTTACTTTATTTTATTTATTTGTCACTAACTTGGCATTAAGGGTGTGATGAGACGGCTGATTTGGACTGTGTGGGAATACAGATATAACTGTGCACAGTGACAAGTCAATTCCTCCCTGATGGTGAGAAGCTGTTCCTGCAGAGGGTGGAGGTCAGAGGATGTCACAACCTTTACATTTTGCTAAAGCCCTGTGAGGTAAATTGTAATTCGTGAATATGGGCTGTACAAAGAAATTTGATCGATTGATTGATTGATGACACCTACACGCACATATGCAGATTAGAGACATCAATAACAGGGAACAATAAATATCATTTACTAAGATGCTGGGGAAATGCTAAGAACTTGTAGAGTGAAGAAGAAAAATGTCACACAGCAATCACCGATGCACTATGACCACAAGTAAACACAAGGACAGTTCCGTCTTCATACCAGTGTTTGATTGAAGCGGCAGTGGATATCGCCGCAAAGCCTCGCCGTGTTCTGTGACGTCATCACCAGCGACTTTCAGTCCCCCACAACAACGCTGATAACTTCAGGTGCCGTGCAGGTGCAGTGAATGTATAAGTGGGAAGTGGGAGACAAACTCCTTTTATTTATAACAAACCAACAGATCCATGAAAGTGCATAGATATCATTAACGTTTATCATATACAATGTTGGCGAATTTTTCAATTTGTGGGTTAAGCAATTTCCGTTGCTTTTCGTATCGTTAGCCGAACTAGCTAGCTCATTAGCTTAGTTGATGCAAAGCGTTACAATTTACGTACTTTGACAGTTTGGTTTTAAGCAGATCACAGTTTTCCTGCTAAACACTGAATGTTTATTCTCCCTTAACAAAGCCCTGAATTATTGTTTTTTTTCCCCCACATTATTAGGTTTGGAGAAAATAATTATTTTTTCTCAGTTGCCACTGTCTGCACTGATGACGAACAGGACACAGATGTGACCAGAACTTTGGAGACATCAAACTCCACTTCAGCTTCTTCCTCCATCGCAGAGCGGACAGCATGTGCTTCCGCTCATAGCTGCTGTACTGAGAAGGTATTGTATTATATCCTGATAATTCCCAGGAATAAAGATCACATGCAGATTTGGAAAAATAATTCAGGGGGACTAAAGATGAGCTGTTTGTGTTTTTGTGAAGTTGTGAAATTGTGAAGCTGCAGTACTGTACTCGCTCTCTCTTTTAGACACTGAACCCAAATACAGTGTGGTATCCGAAGATGATGGTACCGAGGCAATGTCACTTTCACCCACATCCTCCCCCTGGATATCACAGAGCCCCCCACCCTGTCATGCAAAAACTGTGGCTCCCTCCCTCCTCCATGGCGGTGCCTAAATTCTGGCACATAAATCACTCTGTGGCACGACATCATTACAGTGACTATTAATGTGTGAAAAGAAGTTCTCTTTTGTGTGCTCTGTATTATTATATCAATTATTATTCTCTTCTATAATAAACATGTGTACAGTTGGAAACTTGTGCCTGATTTACTTTATAGCACCTTATCTACAACTGTCCAGTCATTAAGCGTCCATCATGATTGTGCTGTTTCCTGTTAATCATTACTGTTTGCATCAAGAGATGACATTCACGGACAGCACAGCACATGCCGAATCACCACAGAGAGTGAGAGAGGCCTATTCAGTGTTCATCTCATTCAATGCACAGATGCACTTTACTAGGCGTTGCACTGATATGACCATCCACACCCATGTAATCAGAGCTTCTGTTGAATCGCAAATACATGATCACAACCAGCACACCAGGGTTTTAATAGGTCAGGAACTTCACCTCAGGCCACCAGCGTGCTCGTAGCATCCAATTATCCAAACACTACTCTCTGCAGAGCCTTAAATTGCTTTCTATAACTCTTCAGAGAAATTACCATTTTTATTAAATTTTCTTTTTTTTTCTTTTCCCCCCTTTGCCAGAACACCTGTGATTTGTGTCCCTCACCTCTCATTGGTCTCTGCCCTCCAGCTGTAGTTTGTGCTTATGCGTTACCTCTGACGTAACACATAAGCACACCTAATGACACAGACCTCCTCATACCCACAACAAACACTGCATATAGCAGACTATCACATATACGCTCCCATATTTTATTTGTTCTCATTGTAATATCGTCTTGAACAGTTTCCTAAATTCCTACTAAGCATGATGAAATTGAATGGACTGATGGTTCTACACCACCACCCACCATCACAGACACGCACCACACTACAACCAGCCGCTGAATGAATTTTATCTTACTCATCTACTTATCAGTGTAGATCTACACAGTTTTGTTTGTGTTGTACAGCACAGCACAAAATTAGTTTTGTGACCTGGACCATTGACCTTAAGCCTCTGAAATTAAATCAGCTGCTCCTTGAGTCCAAATGAACATTTGTCTTAAATTTTCAGGAAATGGCTTTGAGGCATTCTGGTGACATTGTGTTCATGAGAACAGGGTGATATGTCTGCTCCAGATGTTGCCAGGGCTGAGGCATGGAAAAAGGAGGTGAGAGCATGTGACATTTTCCTGCAAGTGTGACTGACACAGTCCTGCACGCAGGTGAAATTGGATCTGCAGGAAATATGTGTAACCACAGGGGGCAGCTTGTCATTTTAAACAGGCAGAGTGGAGAAGGGGGCAGATTTGTAATGGCTCTGCTGAGCCTCCAGCAGCAGGCGCTGAGTTTGATGTATTAATTGAGTGTAGTGAAGCTACTTCCTGCTCTGTAGCCTGTCTTTCCTGCTGCGGAGCTGTGATTGCTGTTGGTAAGAGTCAAATTAACACAACTTTTTCCATCCGTACCTCATCTGGACAGGTGTGATGTTCCAAGTCCCATTATTTATCTCCTTTTCTGCTGATGTACCAGAGCCCTGGAAGGGAATTTAGATACAGATGACAAATCATATGTCATAGGACACATGACAAATGATACGTCAATGATTAGTTGGAAATAATTTAGATATATGGAAATAGCAAGGAACCTAAATTTGTTAATTAATCTCGAGGGACACCTTCACCAAGCGGCTGAGGACTGTCAGAGAACCATCTGTGAGGAAAACCCATCAGGATCAACAGAAAACAACATCTCACACAATGACACACAAATATGACACACAAATATCTCATGTGGACACAAAGCACCACTATTAGTTTTCAATAAATGTCTGAATAATTTAACAAACGCCTAAAAGTCCATTAGTTTTAGTCTGGTTAACGTTGGTGTTTATTTCTGAATGCTGCCCCCACAGTAAGTGGCCCTCACAAGCTCCTTGAAACATATACACATATATTTTCAACTGGGAATAAATGAATCTTTAATTCATTCTTGACACATTCTTGTAAATAATTGACATCAGGTCGAGGTATACGTGTTTTGACTGAACATGGTTACCTCCCCAGTGAATAGCATATAAATAGAATATTCTGTAGAAGTAGCTTATTGTATTTGATGCAGTGCCATGAAGTCTCCCTCTCTGGATTGTGCAGACTGTAGCTCCCTAACAATCAATATCTTGCAGGTTACGGGTGTAGAGACAAATTACTAGTGATTTCCTGTTGTTTATTAGAAAAGCCCCAAGGCTACTGATCAGTCGTGTCAGCGGTGCACAGCTGATTTCATCAGGGATTGTGGGGAAGTCAGCATAACATGTAGCCTGACAGAAAAAAACATCTACCAATCTCTTCAAGTCTTTCTCTTAGTGCAGGTAACACGTTGCTATAGCTCCATCTGCTGGGAAGATCATAAATGAGTGCCATGGAAATGTTGAGGAGACTTGAAAACAGTATTCTAACTAGTTTATACAACTAGTTGAAACTCAAACTACGGTAGCAGACTATGTATCTGATAGCATTAACATATGCATTATGTGTTAGGTTTTAACCCAGCTGACACATTTTCCTCTTTACTCATAATGAGATCTATAAAAATATACTTTACACCACATTTCACCAAAACATAACAACAGCATAGATGTGTGTATCACATCCTCACTGATACAGGTGGACAAAATACAAAACCATATGAGCCACAGATATCAGCTATCACTTAAGAGAGTAAGTCGAGAAATTCAATTGGTATTTTTCATAGTAGACGTTTTGACATATCATAACGTTTCTGTGCATTCACTTGTGACCACTCCGACATGAGATAGACCTGTTGTTATGCAGCACACAGTTTGATTTGTCAGGGTTAGGGAAAAAAAACAAATGACAACAGACAATTTGATCAATGGCTCAGTTCATACACAAACAAGAGCTACAATAATAACAGAGGGTCATGCAGTAGTTTGAAATGTCCTTTCCGAAAAGCCAAAAAGCCTGCATTAAGACATGGTGTCAACATTTAACACAAACATCAACCTTGTACAATCGCCCTACCGTTAAGTTCAAACGCGAGGGGGCGGCAGAGAGCAGTGTGAGGTAAATGTATATACAGTATACAGTATATTATCGCGACGAATTAATAAACAGACTGAAGTGATATCTGAACAACACATCAGCCTGGATTCAAACGGGTTAAATCAGCTGTGAGTCACTGCACGTTTAAAAACACAACATATTTGAATGGAGTTTGGCGGCGTCTCGGCCAGACACCGTTAGACACTAATATTAGACGCATTCACGCATTGGCCACAGTGCAACACTGGAAACACTATCCCGCAGCTGTGTGTGTACATGTGTGTGTGTGTATGTGTGTGGATCACCGTGTCGCGGTGACGCGCTCAAAGGGCTGCAGGGTCGTGAACGCGCCTCGTCCTCCTCCATGGCTGGGACGAGCAGGAGGGACGCGGATGCAAGGTAACAGCTTTGCGGACATTTCCTCACAGCGACGCGGCGAGGTGCGGATCCACGCGGCCTCGCGCACCGCAGCGTCACGCCTCGCGGCTGTGTGCACATTTGCATGTCGGTGAGACGTTCACGTACACGGAGCAGCCTCCGTTCACTCCGCTAAACCAGTGACTGCTGAGTTACTGTTATTGTGCGTGAGGCGGCATCGCAGAACTGACGGAACCGGTGAATTCCAGCTGACAGGCAGCGTGTTGCATTCAAGTGTCTGCTGACAACGGGATAAAGCAAGAAAAAAAATTCTCGGTTTTATCTAAAACCTATATACAGCTTACCTTTAGTCCCTTTATGAATATAACTGCAGAGAAATGTATGAAGGAATAAACAACATGGCTGGTGCTGTAAGTTCAGGTCCTCTGACACATGATATTTGCAGTCCTGCTGACTGGAGACGTTCAGACCCATGTGGACGAGACACTGTGACCTTTCCACTGCAGCCTGACACACAGGAGTGTGTGTCCCGCTCAGCTGATCCCCACTCATCATCACATCCTGTATCACTATGAAACCCACGTTTGTGCTCATTTCTCCCCACACCTTGAATCCCGAAAGGTCGGGAAAGGTCATGATGGGTCAAACACTGTAACATTGTTAAAATGGTCTGTGAGCTAAGTGAAGATGTCCTGGCTGTCCTGTTGTATTTGCTGCTGCCTCTGGTCTCATGTTGTGTTACATTTTCAGACTGGTGTAAGTTCGACCTCACAGACAGAGGAACCAGCTGTCAGGAGTGTGTCCGCTCATGGTGCTCTCATATCTCCACTGAGCTCGACAGTCTGGAGGAGAGAGGACCCGAATACAAGACGAGTCTGAGGACACCATTGCTGTGTTTCCTTTTTCATCCTTGGAACATTTTTGTTGGTCTTTGTTGGACCGAGTGCAGACATGGGAGCCACGGGCTACGGCTACTATCGCCTCGTCATCTTCCTGTGCATGTTCACCGGCTACTCGCTCTACTTCTTCAACAGGAAGACCTTCTCCTTCGTCATGCCCTCTGTGATGGAGGAGATTGAACTGGACAAAGATGACCTGGGTATGGCTCGAGCATCAGCTGTGATTTTTGTATGCAGCAAAGTTTGCCTAAGATACATTTCTTAATATCATATTTAATAGTGGATTATTCGAGCACTACTAAAGATTAGACTATACTTCATACAGTATCATCTCCCCCTCTGTGCACTTTGCTTCACCAGTACGTCTCTTGGTGTGTCTGCAGGTCTGATCACCAGCAGCCAGACAATGGCCTATGCCATCAGCAAGTTTATCAGCGGCGTGCTCTCAGATCAGATCAGCGCCCGCTGGCTTTTCTCCATTGGCCTCTTTTTGGTTGGGGGCATCAACGTCGCCTTCTCCTGGTCCTCCACCGTGTCCATGTTCTCTCTGCTCTGGTTCATCAACGGCCTGGGACAGGGCTGCGGCTGGCCGCCCTGTGGGAAAGTGCTGCGCAAGGTACTATCGACCTGTCTTCCACCGACTGCAACACAGTAAACATAGCTTTGATTGTAATGTTCAGTGTGGATGGACGCCACACCTTCAGCATGCTGTCTGGCCAATGAGTTACTGTCAAGTTGACTGAAAGTTGTGATCATCGGGGGTCACGTCGTCTTTAAGCTTTAAGCTTTCATTAGATAAGTGGCTTTTGTGCATTATAAGCAGGACTTCCTCTCTGAGCAAAGCCTCACACATGCTGCCACGCAGCACCGTGTGGCTCCTAAGAAGTTGTGTTCAAAGTAGCAGTGCAGTGAAGGTGGGGAATAAATAGGCTTTGACATGTGGTCACTGTGCTGGAGGGGATCAGATTACAGGGGAATGTATTTTTAGTAGAACCTCGGTAGTTCTTTCTTTAAAAAAAAAACTAAAAGTGTTTTCTTTCCTGGAGCAGCATAAACATCCTTAATCTCAGAGTGTTCATCAGTTTGCTGTAGCCTCTGACCCAAAGCTGAGTTGACATCACACACTGTGGATCCACTGTGTGTTACACCAGCCTGTGGTCTGCCTGAGATGTTGGTCTGGTGGACTCTTGGGTTACTGGTCACTCCTCAGCTCTTTAGGTTGTACTGTGTGAGGAATGTTTATGGCTGCCTTCTGCTGGGTTACATCACGACGAGGTGTGGTTCTGATGCTGTTTTGCTAAGAGCAGATAAGAAAAAGAAAATGCTTAAAAACACTGCTGTTTTGATTATAACATCACAACATTAAATTTTCATACTATTTCCGTTTTTTTCCCTAAAATGTCTGAATTGTTTGAATCAGAGAGTAGACTCTGAAAGTAACTTCTTTCTCTGCATTGTGGTATTTTGAAATGTTGACTAATCTCCTGTGCGTTTCTTTCCCATCAGTGGTATGAGCCCTCTCAGTTTGGAACATGGTGGTCTGTGCTGTCCTGCAGTATGAACCTGGCTGGGAGTCTCGGTCCAATCCTGGTCACAGTGCTCCTGCAGTACTATGACTGGAGGAGCATCATGACCATGTCGGGAGTCTTCTGTGCCGCCTTTTCATTTGTTTGTCTGGTGTTTGTAAAGAACGAGCCAAAGGACGTGGGCCTACCCAGCATCGAGGCAGCTGCCAAGAAGGGTGCGAAGGGAGGTAAGCAAACAGACAGGGATGAGCAACGTTAGCAATGATGCAGTGAATGGGGTTATCAGCCTCTGTTGATAAAAGACTCATACAGGATGCTGGATAGCTCACCTGGCACCACTCCAGGCACACGTTCAACAACTTGTGTCCTTTTGCCTCAGGTGTTATTATATTGTACAATAATCTCTTCTTAAGGGATGAGTGTGTGATTGCACCACTTGTGTCTGTCGTCTTCTCACCAGGCAACAGTGAGAGCACCCTGAGTGAATTCCTCCTCTCTCCGTTCCTGTGGGTTCTGTCTCTGGGCTACTTGGTGGTGTTTGGCGTGAAGACGGCTGCCACTGACTGGGGACAGCTCTTCCTCATGCAGGAGAAAGGCCAGACAGCTCTCATGGGTACGTGTCTGCCTGGTTTGCCTCTGATTACTATTTCACCTGACCTGGTAAAGGTGCTGACCTCTGCCATGGTGCTTAACAGGCAGCACTTACATGAGTGCCCTGGAGGTGGGAGGGTTTGTGGGCAGCCTCGCTGCAGGCTTCATATCAGACAGAGCAGTAGCTCGGGTGAGTACTGGACAAATAGAAAGTACATTATTAGTCTTATTAAGTACAGCATTATAAACATCAACCTTCCTCTCTGACTTTGCTCAGCAAGGCTTGGGCACCCACGGCAACCCCCGACATGGCCTGCTCATTCTCATGATGGCTGGTATGTTTGTGTCCATGTACCTCTTCAGAGTCACCATCACACCTGAAATCCCACAGGTAATTCGCCATCGTATCTACGAGAATCCTTCCTGTCATACGACATGAATTCAAACGTCCATGATTTATTGCGAGTTTGTTTTCTTTGCTCAGGAGGCTCCTCTTTGGGTCCAAGTCATTCATCCAGTGTCTGTCCTCATTGGGGCGTCAGAAAAAGAGGTATGTTCGTATATTTTTAAATCCACTGGGTTAATGGTAAAAATGTTCTACTTTTTTTTTGGTCATTCACAGATCTGGATCGTCCTCCTCGGTGCTATGTTTGGATTTTCTTCTTATGGACCAATTGCCTTGTTTGGGGTGATAGCCAGTGAAAGTGCTCCTTCAAATTTCTGTGGAACGTCTCATGCTGTTGTGGCCCTGATGGCTAATGGTAAGATGCAGGTTCAAATGAGTAGAACAAGTAGAATGAAAATATGAATCTATATGTACAATACAGATAATTGGACTGACTCACATTTAAAACATTGCTCTGAAGCTTTACTGGTGGTTTAAATCCACATGGTATCTTTAATGTGGGCTATTCCAGCTTTGCATGTAATCCACTGATCTTACATTACAGTGGGGGCTTTTATGGCGGGGCTTCCCTTCAGCACTATTGCCAAACAACACAGCTGGGACATGGCTTTCTGGGTAGCGGAGGTGACAATGGCTGTTGCAACCATCGGGTTCTTCCTCGCACGCAACATGCGCACCAAAATGGGACGGATCACAGAGAAAATGGACTGATCAATGTACCTGCCAAAAATGAGCCACCTCTCAATGTCCTTTAATGTGAGCAGACAGACTGTTTTTGCACTGTTGACTGCTCCATATATATGCAGAATACTGCACACTGATAGAACGTCAAACTAGACCAAACTGCCATCAAAAAAAGACTACTCTCAGACAGTTTGTCCTGAATTACTGGGTTGATGTAGATACTCAGGGCTGAGGTCAATAAATCACTGTTAAATTCACAACACAGCACATTTGTCACATAATAGATCAAAACTGGTTATTACATGCTTCTATATTAGCACTTTCACATTATCCTAGAGGCAGCTGTCACATAGAGATGTGTAAGTCGCTTTCTGACAGCTGTGTGCTGAAGACAACATCGACATGAGAGCTGTGTGTGTTAAAATGAATGCGTGCCAATCACAGTAGACCCTTCCTTTATGGACGGTCTGTTATAGTGAACCTGCTGAATGTTTACTGATGGTTCTGTGTATTCTAGCCTGCCATTAGTCTGGGTATTTGCACATGTGTAGCATTTACAATGGTCACCAGTCATTTTACTAATACACCAAGTATTTGTAAAGATTCATAGTTGTTAAAGTTCATTATTTGACTTAAATGAAATAACTGGAAAATATGTTATTTTTATACCCAGTTCTGTGATAACTCATACAGGATAACACTTTTGTCAGCATGTCAGCTTTTGTGATCTGACATGTTTTTAAGAGCCTATAGAATTAGTACGCTACAGGTGTTAATTCACTGTCATTGTAGATGTAGCTACTGCAGTTACAACTCGTAATTTAATATTGACAAAGTTCTCATCTTGAACATCTGAGTTGTACACAGTCTAATAATCAGAGGTCTGAAATCAGTGCCACTCTGTAAATCTGTATCTTTCTGGAATTTTTCAGTGGACTTGAAATGGTGAAAGAAATCTAATAAATTTATTAATGAATGTATCTGTCAAATGGCAGTTTAACTTTGCACCTACACCCTCACAGACATTTTGTTGTGCTCCCTCAGCTATTTCTGACGCCTACAAAAATTTGCATAAAACTTTCCGTAAACTCAGAAGATTACTTTCTATCATACTAACAATAAAAGCACATGTTCACTTTAAGTATATCGATCGAAAGATTGATAGAACGATCGATAGATGTCCCATTCCTAAGTCTTGTCCTCTGAACCAATCACAGCTCGTCGGACAAAGCGATGCGGAAGGGAACGTGCTGTGTTGATAGCACTTAAGGACGTATGACGTTATAATTTTGTTTACTAACAAAGAAGCCGCAAACTATGGATGTGAATATATCATTGGGAGGGTGAAGGTAAAAGACAAGAAAACAAAAACAGCTGGCAAACCTGTGGCCCAGTGTGAAGCTGTCCATGGTGCTGAAGAATCATCAATTTTCCTGTTTCCAATGACAGGGAGGCTGACTAACGAGACTGACTTCAAGTGACTAACAGAGTCAAGCACGCACACCCACACCCATACACATATTATATATATATATATATATATATATATCAGGGCCCATAATCTAAATGATTTGAAGTGTTTATTTGTTTATCTTTACATAAATTGAGCTTCCAGCTCAGAAAACCTACCAAAAACAGGAATTCAAAAAATTAGAATACTGAGAAGAAATCACCATTTACTTCTCAGTTTTTGCAGAAAAACAGAAAGAAATTAGGATGACGTCAAATCAATGAAATATGGTACTTTCAAAACAATATTTTCAGGACTTGGTTGGGAATCCCTTTGCATTAATCACTGCCTCAATGTGATGTGGCATTGAAGCGATCAGCCTGTGGCATTGCCTGGCACTGACTATGGACATTTCACACTGGACCTCAAGCAGCTTGGGTTCTGTTCCTCACCCATCTTCCTCCAAACCCTTGGACCTTGATTCCCGAATGAAAGGCACACGTTACTTTCGTTGGAAAAGAGGACCTTGGACCACTGGCCAACAGTCCAGTCCTTCTTCTCCTTGGCCCACTTGAGACACTTCCTACGTTGGCTCAGGTTCAGAAGTGGCTTGACCCGTGGAACCCGACAGTTGTAGCCCATCTCCCGGATGCGTCTGAATGTGGTGGTTGTTGAAGCTGTGACTCCCGCCTCATTCCACTCTTTCGGGATCTCTGCCAGATTCCTGAATCTTCTCCATTTGATAATCCGCTGAAGCGCACGATCATCTCTTTTCCTGGTGCATCTTCTCCTGCCACATTTTGCCCTTCCACTAGACTTTCCGTTGATATGCTTGGACACAGCACTCTGTGAACAGCCAGCCTCCTTAGCTATGAACTTTTGTGGCTTACCCATCCTAGGGAGAGTATCAATGATGGTCTTCTGGCCAGTTGTTAAGTCTTTAGTCTTCCCCATATTGAACCGAACTGAGACAATTGAACCAAACTGAAGCAATTAAATGACACCTGGGGAAACCTGTGCAGGTGCTTTGAGTTTAGTGGATGATTAGTGTGTGACACTCAGTTTAAAACGTTTACGCCCTGCAAAATTTGGGCTGATTTCTTCACAGTATTCTAATTTTTTGAATTCCTGTTTTCGGGGGGTTTATGAGCTGGAAGCCCAAATTATGTAAAAATAAACAAATAAACACTTCAAATCGTTAAATTGTGGGCCCTGAATCTATAATCTATGAAAGTTTAACTTTTTGAATGGAGTTATGGAAATTAAACAACTTTTCCATGATATTCTAATTTTTTGGAAAGGGTCTATATATATGTACTTATGTAAATGTACAGTTTCTCTGTACTATATATCTGCTCAATTGTAATCTAGTATCAACAGCATCACTCTGCATGCAGAATACTAGTATATCTGACATACTTTGTAAGGCACTCATAATAAACCTAAATCCTAATAGCCCAATTGAATTTGGCACATTATAAAAGTGGATCGAAAATCAACTCTGTGGTATTTCTATCCTTGTAACAGAATTCATATTAAATGACTTGAAACGACATAACAACTACCAACACAGTTTTATTGGTTTGTTGATAACAATCATTACACAGGTACATCTATAAACAGATAAAAAGAAACCGCACACTTGTACTTGAAACAGATACCTAGAACCCACATGAATATTCCTACTGCTGGTATGCATCGGACATTTCAAATAAATGTACAGTTTCACTGTTGGCCTAGGAAACTAGTCTCAACAGTGTTTTTTTCATGATTAAACACCTCTTTAGCTTGGCTAAGAAAACAAATTCCATTTTTACCATCCGTACAATGTACCATTACACACTGCATATAGACAGATTGAAAACCCTTTTCACAGCAGCTATACAAATTTATTGCGATGCTATCACAGAACAGAGACACAACCAACACACGCAACGCACAGTTCTGATAGGTAGAGCTCCAGTACTACAGATTTTAGGTTTATTGATCAAGTTCATTAGGAAAACTGAATGAGTACAAGAGTTAACATATAAGGAACAAAGCTTACAAACATTCTAAAACACTGTTCTTCATTATAAACAATAAAACAATGAGTTGCCCTATGACTTTGTCCATCCCCACCCCAGCACAGATTACATACACAGTCCCTTATAAAGCATATGGAATGTAATCCACGCAGGCAAGCTCTTCTGGTGGTTGCCCCGGCTCCTGTGAACTTCATGCTTGCGTGTTGACATGGTAACCTGTTCTGCAACCTCCCTTCCTTCACATTTTAAACTGAAATGAAATCCACTGACAGGAACAACAATGAGCGCAATATTTACTGCGATGCAAAACCGTAGGATGTGATGATATTTCTGTTTCCAAATTGACTTTTTTTTCATTAAAAAAAATGTTCTCTACAATCAAACTACTAAAAAACCTGTATTTAGAAAATAGTTGATAAAAATATTCCCCTGAATTGTACAAGAAAAGAGGTACAGGGAGCACTGGTAAAAGATGTGGTTTGAGAAATGTTATTCTGCCTCATTATTTTGTTCAGCGTCATCTGCAGCTGGTGCCTGCAACACAAAAGTTCCAAAAGACAGAGTGTCAGAGTTAAATTACTACGAATTACATTAGATTTTTATATGTGACTACATGACCTTACCTCGTCCTCAGCTTTGGCTTCGCCATTCTCAGCAGGGGCTTCTGGTGCTTTCTCCTCAGGCTTGGCCTTCTCCACCTCCTTACTTTTCTTAGGCTTAGCAGGTCCCTTCTGCAAACAGTACTCACAACATTAGGCACACACAAATAACACTAGCCCAATCAGAGGTAATCACAACAAGATCCCACCTTTGGTTTAGGTTTGGGCTCTGCCTTGGCAGGTGCAGGTCTCTGTGGGGAAGCAAATCATTAATATCATCGCCTAGAAAACAATGAGCATAGTGCACACCGTCAGTGTCAGTGGTATTTTCTTCACTTACATCTTTCAACCTGA
The DNA here is from genome assembly GCA_016785345.1 of Trinectes maculatus. Lineage (NCBI taxonomy): Eukaryota > Metazoa > Chordata > Actinopteri > Pleuronectiformes > Achiridae > Trinectes > Trinectes maculatus. Next base: position 91,868 of record JAFBJQ010000089.1, read on the forward strand.
GAGATCTCCTCTTGGGCTGCAGAGAGGCAAAAGACAGAGTGATTACCTTTAACATTCAGTACCAGCTAATGGTGCTCATTAAACAGGTGCTGCTGACCCCTGCTGGGTGCACAGGATGACTTTTTGATTATACTGAGGATAAATAACACATAGATTCATAATCCAAACAACAGTGTGCTTTTTCTGTTTATTCCTTACCGCCGAATCACCTCCTGCAGCTGCCTGCAAAAAAGAACAAAAAAAAGTTAAGGATACTGACTGAATCTTATGCTGTCAATGATGGGTTTAATTGGTGGCTGGGGCTTCAAGTGGATATTATGTAATTCACAAAGGGCGTTTCCATGGCGAATAATAGCCTGTGGCTGCAAACAGAACTTCATACGTGATGATAAGTCAGATATGTTCTGAAATATACAGTGGCGCTCATTTGCATAAAAAGGCTACTGTGCGTGTACAAATAAGAGCAGACTACAGCCACTATATCAGTTAGCAACATCGCGTGGTATTTAGCATCACATACGAATTGGACCTTGTGGAAGGATTTGTTGAAGGAATAATAAAATAAGACAGCAGACAGTATGAGTGCAGTTGAAGTGAATCACGTGGCTGTAGCAAATCATCTGCCTACTGTAAACCTCCGGTGGAGGAGGAGGCGGCGGACTCCGCCTCCTCGCGACACATCCATTCATTGGTAATAAATGGTGTTGCTAGTGTATGGAGAAAACCGAGCAGTGGGCCTAGTGTTCCCGCCATCAGTTTGAAAGAGAGTCACTCCGAGATGCGGCGACTCTGTCGATCCGGTAGCAGAATCTACAAGAACCCCCAGCAACAGGAGCAGCGCTGTGCTGACGGAGGCTCGCCATTGCATAACCTATAACTGGCCTGAGCCGACACTACACACAGGGACAGGCACCTAGCACGACGGACGCCTCCCGGCTAATACATTAACACCGGTGGGAAAACAAGGGCGGCCGTACATTAACGATAAACCATATGAACACATTGGGCGTTGGAAACAAAGTCGGTGGTGGTATTATTAAAAAAAACGTGTTACTGTTTCACAAGAAAGCCATAAAAGCGACGTGTTTCCCGCATAAAAATAACAACACTGACACGGTGCAGCTAAACTTCCGCCGATTAAAACGCCATGAGGGGGGTTCGTGTTTTTAAACTCGAACCCAATTTTCCGTCAGAGAAACTTTGGTATCCAGCGGCACGACCCCCATGGCAAACAATCAATATGCCGCCAACTTTCTCTGCAGAGAGCCGATCTATCGACAGAGACCCGGCGGCGCATTGTCCTGTTCACTGCGTGGAAACGTGTGTTTCAAAACAAATGCAACTGTGCATATCACCATTCTGCAGGTAATACACGAATCTGGCACAGTGAAACCCGCCTGGCACAAAGATACTCAGTGCACAAGAGACACAAAACCAAGAATTAGCCAGTTCTGAAAATCAAAACACACGCGACATAGCAACTAAACTCTGAGCTGCTGCACCGCTCAGCACTGTTGACACTCGGTCGCAACACAACCCGGACATTTATAGTAACATCTGAACAACTCGCTGGCGGTAACGAGTCCATTTTACAAACGGACTTGTGGCTTATAAACGCTGTGTTACTAAATGCATGAAAGATATCGGTCTACTCACTTTGCTCCTTTTAGGCATAGTTGGTTTGTGTGGGTGTTTTTTTAAAAAAAGAAAAAAATGGCTAAATAATTACTGAATACAGGAGAAAATACAGTGGTATACACTGAATAACGCTGTACCAGTACAATCTAATACAGCGCTGCAAGACTTAATGTTCCATTGGAAGAAAAACTAGCTCAAACCGGATTGGATTCTCCCCCTCCCTCCCCATACAAACCGTTATAGTTCCTGACTGATTGACGGGTCTTTGTTCCGCCTCCACTGCGCGGTGATTGGACAACGCGGTGGTCAGCGGGACGATTTCAAATCTAGGCTGCAGCCTGTGTGGTTGCGTCACACGTCAGTCAACAAACATGGCGAACCATTTGTCTCGCGGTGTAACCGTCTGCTGTAACAAGGCAAAATTCAACAATCACATTAGCCATTCACCTCATTTTCATATGTTTCTTTTCACTTAATGACAGTTTCAAGCGTCGATTCAGTTGTAGTTTTAAAATAACCCATTCTGCGCATTGGACGCAGCGGACAGAGGAGAATGTGGCATGTGTAGTGGCAGGAGAACGAGGGGGTGTGTTCTCCTCCGGCTAAACTCTTTTGTATATCAGCTCGGGAAAATGGCGACAGGATACGTGCGGGTACACAGCTTAGCATATGTATATGTATGTGTGTGTGTATTGTGCGGCCTCGGTACGGGTGTTGCCAGCGTAATGTGCAGTTTAAACGTGAGCAGTGGGAAGAGCCGCAGCCGAGCTCCAGCTTTGTGCTCAAGTCATTTCAGACGTTTCAGCATGGAGCCCTTCATTCATCTGAGTGAACAATACAATACAATTCTCCCTCCGCTGGCCACTGAGAAAATAAACCCCTCTCCCCTCTCTCAGTGACCTGCACAGAAAAACAGAAATTACCTTACACATTTAATTTCCCTCTGCGCATCCTGTGTACTATGAGCAAATAAACTGACGTAATGCCCCCCAATTAAGATCCCCTATTTCTGTGGGGGGTTTACACACACCTATACCTATAAGAGGAAAGTGACTGAAATGGATGTATGCATATAATATATATATGTACATGTATGTAACCCACAGCTTTGGTAATCATTTCTCTGTATATTGTTGACGACAGGGATTAAAGTTGTGATGTGTTATATTTCGGATTTTATTTCAGTTTTATTTAACACCTAGACTGTCTCAAGTGTAATTTAAAAAAAAAACAACAACCAAAAAACAAGCCTTTCAAATCAGGACATGCCCTTAAATAACATGTTATTGTCTTATATTATAATTATTTTGCATGTTGGGGCATGCATGAAGACAGAGATGACTTGTGCATTAAGCATAGTGGAAGAAAAGCAGATGTCAGACCTCCATGAAGAAACTGTACATGGACAAGTAAGAATCCATTCTGCATTTGGTCAGCGTTGCTCTGTGATTGGTCAGGGGCCGGTTATTTTTGAATAATTCAGTGCAGTTAATGCAGTGTGTCGTACAGTATGTTGAGGTCTGACGCCTGTTTCTTCTGTGAGCTGCTCAGAGGAAGGTGCCATTAGAACTTGCATGCTCCTTTATCAGGTGCGAACACCATTACACAAACAGACCTGACTTCACAGTGGAGTAGTATTTCCTGTGGGGTTGCATTCAACAGCAACATGCGAACACAACACATTTCATTTGGGATTGGAGACTTCTCCAACCCCACGTCAGAGCTGTCTGTCACATCTTACTGGTAACAAATGCAGATCTACATGTAGATCTGATTTATGACTTGAGGCTTAGGGTATTTATTGGTGGCGATTCATGAAATCATACAGGTATTAAGATACTTTTTTTTCTAAAAGTGGACACACACATTATTTTTTTTATAAAAAGGTTTCTGCCTGCCTCCTGTGGACAGAGCGGCGTTAAACAATTAGACCAGGTCACAAGTTGATGCTTGTTAGTATTGTAATGGTAATGACAACAGAACTTTACTTCACCCTACAGCCCCATTGAGTGAGACACCTTTGTCTTTTGTTGCCACCTCAAACAACCGCCTTCACAGACACATCAACCGCCTGAGAGAATCACATTCTGTAGTAAACGTGTAAATCGTCATGACAGCAACCAGTTCCACAAGTTTTATCTCACTGTATTGACACTTTGGGTAGCAACAGTATTGTGGTGCACACTGTTTTTTTTTCCTATCCTGTTTGGAGCATAGATTGCTGCTGGCCTGGAAAAAAAGGACTTTTACATCAGAAAATGTCCTCTTACTTCTTCCCCCGCTAATGATACTATATAGTTTTGTTCAATGATCCATAACCTGCAGCTATTTCTAAAGACGGTATTTGGTAAATTAAGGGTTTAAAAGTGGAATACGTAGCATGAGCTGGTCTACGACACACCACTCAGGTATTATCAGATTATATCATAGAAGCAACATACAGATTTGCTTTGAGCTCAGAACAACTTCGGAGTCTGTTGATAGCATAATCTGTTTTTCCTGTATGGAGGTATATTTCAAAATGGACAGACATGAACCGAATCTATCAATACTGTATGTATGTATGTATACATTTGTACATGACAGGGGATGGTAATAGACGAGGAAAGGGCAGCAGGAGGGTAAGAGACATCAGGTAGGTGTCAGATAACCATGCTGTGTCGAGTATGAGGAGCCCTTCCATCACAGCTGCTGCCTGTTGCTCTTTTACTGCAGTTTCACTCAGTAAAGCTGAGCTGCCACAATGCAGTATGGACTATTGCTCCACCTGCTAATGAGTCTCTGAGTGTTCTAACGCAAAGGAGCCTATTTTTCTTTCTTTTGTTAGTGTGCCACAAAAATTCCTCTATTTGACTTGAAGAAATAAATACAACAGTGTGCTGTCTGTGAGGTAAATGCCATAATCCACAAGGGAGGATGACAGGATGAGGGTTAAGGTGACCTCAACCAAAGCCTCTTTGACAGAGGGCAACTTGTTCATCTCCAGTATGTTCTTCACTCACTCTCCCTTCCAGACACAACTGCCACTTGTCAGTCGCTGCTGGTTGTAAATCTTGTGGACCAGGAACAGGTGAGATCAGGCAACTGTGCTGCACACAGACACACTGCTATTTCTCCACACTGCTGGCCTGCAAACACTCACACTGGTTTGAAAGGCGACAGGGACGATTGTGAATGGATCAGCTGACAGAAAAACTGACCACCCCCCCTTCTCTCTCTCTCTCTCTTACTAAGTGGATTTCTTCGGTGTGGCAAATTGCGGCCTGCCCATATGGAGCACAGGGGTAAAACCAGATTACACCAGTTTGTGTAAAAGGGGCTGTGGTACCACCAGAGTTCACAGCATGAATCCACATGGACATTGTGGACTGATACAATTGCTATAATGACACTACAAAGCAACAATATGGACCATTTGTGTTTAATGGTGTTTAATGATTGATTGACCTTTGACCTAAAAGGAACTAAACTCCTATACAGAGATGCAAACTTTCAATTGCCTTTTTCCTTCTGAAGAAGCTTTTCCTCCTCTTTTTGCTAGCTACTGTATGTATGTGTGTGGACTGATAAAAGAAATGAGTTCACTTTACATTGGCATACAGTAGGAACAGTAGGAATGCTTTTTCACTAAAAATAAATATGAGTCTTCTTTGTGTTTGTCCACACAGCAGTCGTAGGAATGTGTGTCTGTGTCATTAGGGGAGTGGCCATTACCTGCCTTTAACCCAGCGTTTTACATGTGAGAGAGGGCGGAGACCTGCCCCAGTGGCAACATGGTCTGACAAGCTCAGTGGCAATAAACCTTAGCCGGCTTTAACCATTGATTAGCCACTGCTGACAACACAAAAACAAATCCCACAATGGCAATTAATGCATTCACTGAAGGCGTGCCCCCCTGTTAGGACACCACTGCATTTTGTAGGCATACCTTATTCACTCAGGTAAGGGGGCAATTGAATAGAACTAATCTGTGGTTGCAAACAAAGACATAAAATAAATAATGTGAAGGACAAATCAAGCGGCAAACACAAGAACGGGCACGTGTGATGACTTATGATGATCCCTGACACAGCGTCTCTCGTGGCAGATGAGGCTTCTGTATTATTTCTATTGCAGGTTATATGCTGGGGATCAGAGGACTGACCCTCCCCCACTATCTACTTCCTGTTTTTCATGGTTTTCTGTCTGCTTCGGCCTATACAATACCAGCTGTGTCTGGAGACATTCCAGCTTCAGCTATACTGCTTCCCTCATAAAACCATGAGTGTGGGCCAGAGGAGCTAATAACCAGAACTGCGGAGAGACGCCTTGTGTTGCCAGCTTCTCTGCTGCATCATGAGAAGTGAGGGCTGTTCCACTGGAGGCCCTCACACATGCTTTAGCTGCCAACTGGTTCCCCAGCTTATCCTTAGCCTTTTATTATTTTAGCCAGCTTTTACACTGTAAAATCGTAACTGCCAATTAGTTATCGAAAAGACAAGAAAGCATGTAATCTAAAATTAAAAAAATAGAACTACAATTTAACAAAAAATATTGGTAAATTTATATGATCACATTTTGAATGGGCAAGCACTGTTAGGGTTAGGAAAAAATACAAAATACATATATAAATTGTGCATTTCTGAATGAACAGAGCACATGCATTTTTGGAAAAAAAAAGTCAACACAATCCTTCAGTGGCCTCTAGTGGTCAACACGTAATATTGCGCTTTGTTATCATCCACACTAACTCAGTTAATAAACAATAGTGATGATCTTGATGATGATGGTGTTGCAGCCATTCAGTCATCAGAACTAATCTCGAGTCCAAGGGCTGCTCCAATGTAGGAGTGTGAAAATGTGATGGCCATGTTTTACACTTTATTTTTTTTACTTTAAGAGTAACAAAACAAAAGGCTCTTTATGTTCTCCCTACCTGGAGGTCAAAGGTGAGGAATGGCTTTGCCAAGGAAAACAAGATCAATAAACCTGTTTTGCGTTGAACTGTTTTTCAATGTGAACCAGTTTAAATCATGACTATTCACCACGGCGAGCAACAGAGGACTGATGGAGTCAGTTGTTTGACAATATCCAAAAGATCATGCTGACTATAGGCTGTTATTGAAATCTCATCAGATGCTGGGGTTTTGGGAAGAGAATTATAAGATTGTTTATCACAATGACTGTGACTGTGAAGAAGCAAAATGAGAATTACATGAAAATATCTGCATGATGCAAATGTCTCCTGTGGTTTATTTCATAACTGTAATGTTGAATTGTGTTAACAGCTGCACTAATCTGTTACTCCACTGCCAGGGTGAATGAATAGAGCTCCAACTAATAGTGTTTCTGCTTAACTACACTGTTATTAAAGACAAGAACTCTGCAATCGCTTACTTAACAGAGTGAGTTACGCCCAACAGCTCTTCCCAATGCTTCTACAAACCATAGCTTCTCTTCAAACTGAGAGACGCTCTATGAAGTTTTATACTAAACAAATACAACTTTCATTATTTCCTACCATCACAGGCACTGTGTGTAGATCTGAGCTGATTTGTTTTAAATATGTGAAATTCTGCCTTGTTTACAGCCATGCTTATGTCTATTCACAGTGAAAAAAACATCTTAGTCCATTGGCAGGGGAAAAACCAAATTAGCACAAACAGCATTAAGACAAATTAGACCTGAGGTTAACGGCAGAGTCAGGGTTCCTGCAGGTATTTGATGGATGAACCAAAATCTTGAGCTGATTATGGCCTTTGAAAATGAGATGTCTCATAGTGGACTGGACTGTCAGGGTAGCTGAAAAGTTTCTTTACTGGGACTTTGTGGTTCTGGTTTGAAGACGTATGACTAACTGTGACCAAACTACCCACCCACTGTCATCACATTCTGACTCAGATATTGTGAAAACCTGACACACTGACTTTTCCTGAGGCAGCCTCAGCCACATCAGACCAGTGAAAACAGCAAAAGATATTGCAAATATCTGTCTTTTGTAGTGGTAGTAGGACTACTGTTACCACAAGGCCTTGCTATCCACACAGTGCATTGTTGGTATTCTGCTGTGGCCGTCTGTCAGTAAAACATGTTCCTTGGAGACAGTCCATGGTGTCCAGTGTCCATCGTATTACACACCTTTGACTTCATTAGTATGAGTAGATGTCTGAGAAAGTTTTCAGTGTTTATTTATTTAAATATAACTTTTATGCTTGTCTTTTTCTATTGTTGGTTTGTCTTCCATTTTTACAATTTATTTATTTTCTTTATTGAAATTTGGATTAAGAAAAGGTAAAGCAGGGAAATGGAAAAAACAGACAAGCATATTCATGTTTTTGAACAATAAAACCAATGAAAGCTGACCCTACCATGAAATGAACCTTCTGATAGGACACAGCCAACCCACCTGTCTGCTCTGCCAGCAGGTGAACACACACATCTAGCCAATCAGCAGCTTGGGAGTTACAATCACCATTACTCACTGCCAGGTCTGCTGTGTAGATTATGGCTCAGCTACAGTGGTCAGACCTGAACCTTGCTCCCTGTGAGAGTTTCACAGCCACAGGTGGAGCTCTGCTCGCTCACCTGCCGTTCCAGGAAATGAAGCTTTCATCCGTTTCACACAGCACAGTGGGATCTATCACACAGTAAGTCTGTTTAACTGAAGATGCTGTTACTCCTGAGAATTATTTTGTCATCTAGTTAAAGATTGAATTAATTGAGGTGATATTCATGTTTTAATATCAATACTAATAAAGAATGACAGGCCCTAAAGCCACGTACCACATTAGTGGTAAGTAATAGTAGTATACAGTGAGTATTACAGCATTTGAAGGGGTAAGACTGGAGGATATAGGTTTTCTATTTTTTATTCATTCACCCAGTGGGAATGAGTGACAGAATAAAAAAACTTCTACCAAATGACCATTAATGGGACAGGTACGAAATATATATATATATACACACACACACACACACACATATATATTTTTTCAGTTATCTGTTTCAATGTGAAAAACTATTTGTTCCTTTCAGGGAAAACGCAAAAGCATCACTCTGGGTTTACCTATTTTACTATTTTCAGTGGAAACAAGAGTACAAAAGTCTGTGCAATACGCTCTCTGACCGAAAGCAGATTTAAAAAAAAAAAACAACTATGATCACCTTTTAAAATTTACTGACCAAATGCCCAAAATGAACTCTCTGTTGTTTATGTCCCTGAATGAATGACGCCACCCTGAAAAGCTGGGAAATGATTTGTGCCTAACACACTTCAGCCAAGTAATTGGCTGACAATGCCGAGGTGAAAACAGCTCTCACCAAGGAAGTCATCAGGAGGAGGTTTTGTCCCTCCACTCACAATGATTTTCTTTAGGTCACTTGTGTACTGTATTGAAATATGCACTAGTTATCTTTCTACAGCGTTTAAATCAAACAAAGATATCCATAACTTTCCATGTGTCTGCAGTTACTTGGACTGTTGCATGTTTGCTTAGTTGCTTTCGTCTTACAGGATAACAACGCAAGCATGACTGTTTCCTGTGTATCATGGCCCCTGCTCTTCCACATCTGTTTACTACTGTATGCAACCAGAGGTCAGAATCTATTGTTCAAGTAACCACATGAAGTATGTGAAAATGTTTGATAATGTCACAAGAGAAGGGGACTGAGACTTGTTTATATGGTTTCACTTTATGGTATTTGTTGTCCTGTTGCCTTATTGAATATTTTTCTTGACAATTATATTTTTAACATGCAGATGCTTAATATCATAATAATAATTTCAGCAGACCTGTGAGGTCTAATTACAATGTAGAATTACAATAGAATCTATTGGTGCCTGCAGGGAAATGAGGGGGAAAAAATCCTAGTATGTCTTAAAAAATGCTTGTACTGACATGGAGCATGTGTAAAGTGTGCAAAAAAGAATAATCAAAAAATCAAATCAGACTTGTGGGTTGATGCTCTTCATCAATGCTTCTAGAGTAAAACCTTCTGTACATCACATCAGGTCAGACAGGTTTTTGTGCTCAAATTATTATTAATCATTACCCTCTGGTGCTGTCTTGAAGAAAAGCAGCTGAACTAAACCAAACAATCAGTTGTTCTCAGCATGTTTGCAGAATGACTGTTTACATTCTGCATTATCCCCGTCAGAAGCAACAATAGTGAGCTGACAACCAAAGAAACATTGACAATCTCAGCTTTAATGCTCGACCTGTGAAGGATTAGTCAGGATGAATGTTGTGTTTGAGTTTCAATCTTTTCAGAAACCAACAAAACACAATCAATGCCCCTTGTAACATGGATGTAGGTTGAGCAAACTAAAATCCGTCTAAGGTTATGAGCTTCCAGAAAAGGCAGACTGTTCTCAATGTCCTGAATCAAACTAGAAATGTATTTTTGTCTAAAATTCTGGTATGTGATTTACAAATTGTATTGATTTACTATGTGTTATTAACATCTGCAATGGGATGCTGATCACAAATCAATCTCCAGTACCCACTGAAATTTGGATCGCTTGTTTAAATGCCGAGGAGTTGGAAAAATGGTGGCAAGAATCATAAAATGGTGGTGTGTTCCTTTAATGTACAATGTATTGCCAGTGTCAAATTCTCCTTAAAATTCAGTGAGTGTAAAAAAGTGTATCTTAACAGTAATAAAAACAGAACCCAAGCAAATATTCAAATATCAACAGTATATGAACATTTGAACAACCATTGAATCGTCATCATAGTTGTGTCACAGTAGACACAGTCTGTTCTCTGTCAGTCAGGTTCGACTGCAACACACGGCCTTGTACAGTTAATCAGTAACAGAGTTGTAAAAAAAATTTAAATGAAACTATCAAAATCCTGCGCAACCTAATATACATGTATTACCCACCATGTATATTAGGTTGCTATAAAATCCCTGTGTATTTGAATATATTTGTTTACTGTATAAGTGAAAACGAAGGTGATAACTTTATGATAGTTGATAACTGTATGGCTCACATGTCAATACTTACATATCATCTCTGTATGTTCAGCGGTGACGCAACAGTTCCAGCTGCAGCCGCTGAATTCAACCGTGCTTCATGGCTCTGACGTGACGTTCCAGGCCACTGTGGAGGGAATCTGGCAGGTCATGACCTGGAACGTCCGAGGGTTCCTGGTTCTCACCGTCTCAGTCAGCAGTAACGTAACCTCATCCTCACCGCAGTTTTCAGCCAGATTCTGCTCCAGTGGTGAAACCAGCTGTGTGGAGTTCATCATCCACAACGTCACCCGCAGGGAGTCAGGGGCGGTCATCTGCACCGTGCAGGGAGACTATGGATCAAAGAGTGCACAGCTTAATGTTCAAGGTATAGGCCACAAACATCCATCTTTATATGTTAAGGAGCTGTCCCTTACTGAGCATGCAAACAGAAAGTCCCCTTCAAAGGCCAGTGATGTTGAGCACACTGCTCTCACTCAGATGTAACATTAAAACAAAAAAAAATAACTCACTGTGGATATTAGGAGGTGTAGTGACTGGGATGTACTGTGGGGGGCAGCAGCTCCTTTGCAACCTGCAGTCAAGTAGAGGAACATGATTGTATTAGGAGGAATATAAAGGAACACACACTCTGTTTGAGCTTACTGTGATCTGGACATGAATCCCAGTGTCCATGTTATACTGGACTTAACCAGGAGGAAACATTTAAAGAACACATATTAAAAAAAGCTTTGACAATCTCAAGGTGTTTGCACACACACAGACGCGCACACACGCACGCACTTGTCATCCATTACTGGTAGCATGATGCTAGATCGCCCATGTGGGGCTCATTATCTCCACATGACCTTCACAGAAGAGCTCAGCTCTAACCTGGCTACTATGACAGGTCCCTGACTGAACTCCCTCCACGTCTCTTGTCTCGGTTTCTCAGAGAGCGGCACAGTCAGCATCATGGGAGACAACGTGACGGTGGTACAGGACCAGCAGGTGGAGTTCCAGTGTGTAACAACTGCTTGGTTCCCCACACCTACAGTGAGCTGGACTCAAAACGGCCAAACTGTGGACAGCAGCCAGTACAACACCACCAGCATGGCAGACGGCGATTCCTTTAACTCCACCAGCATCCTCAAGCTTCAGGCAGTCAGGAACACCACAGTGGAGTGTTGGGCATCTGTGGTGACAATGAACAAACCTCTGTCCTCCTCTGTCTTCTTGGTGGTTGGTAAGAGAGTCGATTTTTTAGGAAACAGTCTTCTACTAAAATGTTTTCCTCTGTGCTTTTCCAAGGTTGAAAAAAGATTTAAGATGAAGGTTATGTCATTTCAGTCTTTGGTTCCCTATTCTCCATACTGAGAACAACACAAGTTTAATGTTAGATGCTCAATACAAAGGAAATGCAGCTCTAACCATTAGTTCAGAAAGAGACGGGCCATGTGGACAACTCTGGAAATGTTTCAATGCCCTAATGAGAAAATACCAAAAATGTAAACAATTCATTACATCAAACATTTTTTCGTCGCACAAAAGGTTAATATACTAGAACAGTCAATTAAAAGAGCAAGCAAAATACACCACAGCCCAGTCCCTTCCTGTGCAGAGACCCTGAGTCCCACTGAGGACACACCACCAACACTCGGGAAAACACAACGCTACACTGCTACTTATATCTGCACCGTAAATTCACAGTTGTGCGATTATACTGGCTGCCTTTAGGAAACACAACTAAATCAGAATCAAGTGGCTCTAAGCAGCAGCAGCAGCACACCCAGAGAATCTAATTAAATCTATCTGAAACACAGTTTTCAGGCTGTGTGCAACTGTATTATGCAACATCTAACTCCATACCACTGTATTAGAATATATCTGATCCAAGTACTGGCAGAGAGCAGCTCTGACATCACTGAGCCACACACAGTGTGTGTGTGTGTGTCTTTCCTCCGTCATCCTGAAGTAACTGACCAAGCATAACAGTGGGCTAATCAGCACAGACTGAGTTTTGTTTGAGGGGAGGGGAATGTTCAAGCAGTAACACAAACTATGATTCTTATATGTCTGTTTTATGTGTAGGGAAGATAAATGACAGCTCTCAGCTTTGTCTGGTCAAGTATGATGTGTTTTGATTTTTAATGCCTCTCCAGAGCAGATGAACAAGAGCATTCAATGAAGTGCAGTGACATTAGCAGCCTGACAGTTACCGTGAATCATACTGAGCGATATGAGAGACGTGTGTGTCGTGATTTATCTGGACACAGTCTGGATGGGAGATATGCAGTATAGCAGCAGCAGTAACAGTATGATGATCCATCTCCAAAAAAACTGCACATACAAAATGAAAATACAAATGTACAAATAAAAATGTACATGCATTGCAGGTGTTTTCACACTGTTTATGGAGTGTGTATATTGTGGAAGGTTTGGTTGTATCTTGTTTTAATTGAATTTGAGTCTCCTGTACTTTAATCTGCTCTTTCCGCCTGCAACAGTTCCCAAGCCTACTGACTGGACAGTGCTGATTGCCATCGTCGTGTCGTTTGGAGGTTTTGCTCTGCTGGTTCTACTCATCCTGGGAATCATCTTCTGTTACAAGCGCAGCAAAGAAAAACGTACGGTCCTCATTAATCACTTCTAACACAACTTACTCTGCACAACATTCAAAATCCATCATGTCAGGGCACTAATGTTTGTTATAATATCATGTACGTGTAATACAAGAGCAGAGCTGCTATCAATCAGATACTTCTAAATACATGCATTAGTGCTGAATCTGAGCACATTGAAAACGTTGAGTTTTATACTAACATGATTCAGAAGTACTATATATAAAGTTGCAAATTTATAAAGCCATCTGTTATTTCATGATCCCCTCTAGAATCCAACTACCAAGATGAAATGAGGTGAGAAGCCACCAAAATGATGAATGTCCTTTAAATACTCCACACTGAAACACATAGTGAAATACTGTGTTGTTCATATCTGTGTGCAGCCGGAGAGTGAGGACACAGAGTCAGATAAGTGGTGTCAGTGCAGCTGGACAGAGACAGGGTTATGCCAATGTAGGATTTGGCCTGGAGGGTGAAACAAGTAAGCCCTATACACAAGCAAACAAACATACTGTCCATGTTTTAAATCGAGCCATCATCAAGCTGTGACTTTAACATTTTCCTTCTTATCTCTCATCTCTGTCCAAAGGCGTCGCTCCCAGAGAACTCGGCTCCAACGCTTTCGAGGTACTGTAGATGCTGTTCTCTGATGCACTATGATAAGCAGTAGAAAATGCTATGTGCAGTGGTTTACACCTGTGGGGAACTGTCAGGGTCTTCTACGCCTTCAGAGAAGGCCTTAAAAAATACAAAGAAAAAACTGTGGACCAAAAAAATAGGAGTATTAAATAAAAAAACATTTTTTATTTATCTCTCTATTTAACATAATAGAATGCAGAATACAAAATTCTCATCTATATTCTAAAATTAAGTTTACTGTGAAAGTTCTGTTTCCTGTCCTGGAAACATGTTCAGATCCAATCAGAATCGTCCCTCTCTATCAAGTCTTTTGCATTTTTACCACTGCTCTGAGTCCGTTTTGGTGATGATTTATATTGATTCCTTTAACATCACTTCTGCAAATGGAGCAAACAACTTATCAGCCATGTGAATGCATCATATTTAACTATGATGATACTCATCATTTAATGCCATTTATCAAGCATTACATTCATCATCTAGATAGGACACACATACAACATGAATAATTCATTACTGATCATTCTTGAGCAATAAACTGATAAGCATACCGTAATAAATGATGTAGCATATAAACAAATATGTTTTAAGGGTCACAGTAAAAGCGCTATAACACTAATTGCCATTTTGTTGTTACATATTGTAGGTGCGTATACATTTTGTTTTGAATGAAGGCAGGTGGTGAACTTTGAGTGTGCATCCTTTAACTGCAGGTACTATTTTGGGAAGCAAATCAAATACATTATTAATGTGACGCTTTTTTTGCTGCTGATTTTTAGATGCCTGATACTGTCTACAGTATCCCAACAGGAGATGGCTACAATGGAGCTAGTACTGCTGTGGATGACTCAGTCTTCAGAAAACACAGACATGTTACTATCGTGTAAGGACAGACAGATGACTACAAATAACAAAGTAGCACAAAGTGGGATTTAAGAAACGCGGGCAGACTAAAGACTGATACACTGCTGTATAATGATGAGGAGCCCAACAACATACAGTATACTGTTATGTTATTCTCTGCTTGTTATACAGTTGCAGTTGGAAGGTTGTTCTACAGTATATTGCATTTATGGAAAACAACTCCACATTAATTCTTAATCAATGTTTGGCAGTCTCCTGACACACTCCAGTTAGGCTGCAGTAGCAGCACTGTGACAGGCCAAATGAACAAAGAATACATAGAGGGGGCAGCATTTGGCACAGCATCATAAATTGGTTTGTTTACTTTTTTAAAGTTTGTTTATGTTCATGTTGTTTATACTAAGACATATATTTTTACTGAGGAGAAATATAATCCATATTAAATTATTCTGAGGTAACCATTTTAGACTTGTTTTGTTGTCCTTAATCTGTTTTACTCTTTAGATATAACAGTTACTTGAATGGTAAGAGATTTTAGCACGGTGACAAACCCTGACACATATAATAATAATAAACATGCAAGTGTTTTTAATAGTCACCATGAAGTAATTCACACATACAGTATGTGCTGTCTAACTTAAGATAACAAGCACGTGAATAAATATGTAGATAGTGGCCATTCAACTTTAACATTTACACCTCTCTCTCCATGTGGAGATGGACTAGCTATAGAATGTTTCTATCAAATCCAATAAGGTGAGTTCATCACCTTTCTGTAAAATCTCTGTCTAATCTTTTCAGATTTTTCACAAATATTTTCTTTTAAATGAATGGACTATTTTATTCTGCAGCACAAAAACACATAATATATTAACATAACACAAGAGAGGCAGGTCAGACCAGTAAAACTATTGCTGGCCAAGATCCACCAGCCAGAGCTTCAGGATCAGATACAAGCCAGAGATGGCAGCCATTAGTGTGGATCAGTTAGCTGATAACATGATGTTTACTGCAAATTCCTCATTATCTCTCTTTGCAAATCAGTGATTTAATGTAATGTGCATTTGGATTTAATGTGACGCTTTTTCATATAGGCACTGCAAACATCAACAAACCAACTGAACTTTATCATCTTGATGGTCTTACGCTTGATGATTTAGAATTGAGTGATAGCTCTATGTGGGTTTGTCACCACAAGTGACCCTTAACAAACACACACACAAATATTCACATGATCCAATGTTGATATACGAAAATAAAATCTAAATATATGAGTATTAATAATTAATGTAAAAGGCCCACTATAATAAAGTCTTGAGTTGCATCAGTCATATTTATCTATTGGGAAACCTGAAACTAATCAAGGTTTTAAATGTGTTTCTATTTGAACTGATACTGTTAATTGCAGATTGATTTTCACTTTTATCTTGTAATGGAATCGGTCCCTTGCAATTGTGCACCAGTGAAAGTACCAAAATCGGTCTCTGGACCGACTGGAAGAAAGTGAGACGCTGCAAGATGAGGGTGTTTCAGATTATAATGTCGAAACATATTCAGAGTATGAAAGTGAATTTGAAGATGAGCCTGACTCAGACCATGCACCAGAGGAGATTTTTCCTGCAGCTGGCTCGGGGGCTCCTTGTGGTGCAGGCTCTGAGTGAAGCTCATCTTCAAATTCACTTTGATACGCAGCGGATCGCCGTGTCAGCTTGACATGCTGAGGTTGAGGATATATGTCCCATGTCTTACAGGGAGTGAGGCTCACTCTTGAAGCCTGTTGAAAGAACCCTTCTGTCCGGGAAACCTGACACTAAATCTGATTACCTGCTCTGTTTATGAATCCAATTTGCAAATCACATCAGTGGCAGTAATGTCTGCCTCCATCTAGCTTCTCTTACATGGGATCAGTGGCATGAAAACAACAAGAAGATCCTTTCTGTCTCACACTTTGTTTTCTCTACTCGGAGACTGTACTGTGTGATGAGACATCTGCAGCTCATGCTGGCCTGTTTATATAACGCAGGCAGTTTATACCACTGTAATCCAATCATGTTATGAGCAAAGAGCAGTGCTCTCTTGGCTCTCATAAATACTGTACAGATAATTAGGTAATCAGCAGGCTGGCAGTGGCTAAAAGAGTTAATGAATAGAACCAATAAAACAAATAAATAGAGCTGTGGTAACGACTATTGATAAGCCATACACAGTGTAGATTGTCAAGTCATGCAGCCTTTTAGGTTCCTTCCCTAAGCAGTTTTGCGATTACATAAGGAATGTCCAGCAAATTCATTTCCCAAAGCAGACTTCAATCATCAGATTGGCTCTGCAGGGACCTGGAGCGCCACGTATGTCTCCTACAGGCATCAGTCACCTGCTGGTAGAAAAGTGTTGCATGGTGAACAAATGTGTTTAAACTGGGCAATATTGGTCAATAATGACTTATTTTCTAATAAGTAAAAAAAAAATGCTATTAAATTTCTATTGTTTAAACACAGTTAGCATTAGGATCCTTTAAAGACTATTAACAAGACATATAACAATTATAGATACATTTTACAGTCTTTCTAGGCAATGTTGTTGTGCAACACAAATCAAGGTTGGTTGATTAGAGTTGCTATGGAGATGCTTCTGTTCTTTTTTATGTTGCACAGTAATTAATCTAACAAAGCAAATTTGCAGTGCAGCAATGACAACATGTTAATATTGGTCATATATCACTGCAAACTATACATACAGTACATCAGTTCCAGTAGAGAGGTTAACATACAGTACAAAGATCTAATATTTAACATACAATGCTCGGTGTGTGTGTTTGTGTGTGTGTGTGTGCGTGTTTTGACTGATGTTGATGGTGGAAGGTTATTTATCTTGACGTGTCATATTAGCAATGCAAACAGAACCGATTTAAATCTGGCCTCATACAGTATGATGAACTGATCAAGAGTGTCATTTTCTTTCTCTTTTTTGAAGCACAATTATTTAAAGGAGCTTTACTAAAAATAGCAGGTCTTGAGGCAGCAGATATTATGCTACCAATGCCTGAGTAATATAATAAGACTCGTTAGGAATCGGGATGAGATGGAGGGAGAAGGAGAGAGGGAAAGAAGGTACACTCTGTGCATGTATCTAGTAATAGATAACCCTGCACATTAGCCTGAAAGGAGAGCACACAACGGAGTGCTCACTTTGTCAGATTGTCGATATGTCTTCAGGACATGGAGGCGGAGTAAGTTTAGAAAGAGTTTACAGATGTGATCCTTACAAAAGTCAATAAATTCACCAACGACTACGCAAGAGGGATTTTCGCACTCGCTTATTATGCACCCACTGAAGATAGCTGTCGACAAAATAATCCCATATGTTATTAGTAGTAGACACTTGAAGCTATGCCTTGATTGCAAGCTTAATATGGAAATGTATACATTGCCATAATGTCTGATGGAGCCCTTTGGAAACAGCTGTAACTGCGATGAGGAATAGTTTAAATAAACTTTACAGCAGACGTTTTTGATGTGACTCAAACTGAGCCAGGAAACTGAGCCACTCTACTCCGCTCCTGTATACTCTGCTTATACACTGTAAATGCAATGTGTCACTTTTAATGTAACAATAATGTTACAAAATATGTTAAAATATGGCAGCACAATGAGACCTCAGAAGACAAACTAAACGACTCAGCTTTGACTCATTCCAGGAGACCCCAGTCAACTTTACAGCACAGCCGTTGTCCCGTGATCAAGTCTTTTGCATTTTTATCGGTCTCAACTGTTTCATGACTGTCTTGATCAGTGACTGCAGATACAAATATGCCTGAGCAGTGTAAAGTAGTCCTGCCACTGATCACACGATCCATGTGTTTAGCATGACTACAGTCATGGTGCAGACAAATCAGATGCCAACTCATCTGACTGTTTCAATTTAATCAGCTCATTAGTCTCCATGTGAGGGCTAATGCATACTAAACAGGTTCCAGACACTATAACTTATATTTCTTTAATTAGTCACGAAAAACCTTACGACACACACTAACTGATTTTGCTGGGGGTCACAATATAGAGACAGATCATTCTTTTAAGGCTGCGGTGGACCTGGGGCAACCTAAGGGGATAAATCAAAGGGATTCAAGGTGGTAGTATAACATTAGCATTCATTTAGGGTTGTGTCCCAGGCCAATGAATGAATATAACTGAACAATATTGCTCTATTACTTCTCCTCGAGTGAAAAACAACTGACTCGTCAGTTGGCATTCACACCATGGACAATGCAGTACCAAGTTTATTTGGCTGCAGCCACAACATTAACGTAAAGGAAATGCAAACTTGTAAACATACTGGATGTTCACACATGAAATCCAATCCAGGAAGTTCATTGTAAAATTGTGCATAAGACAGATTTTGTCCAACTCTGTTGTCATGGCAGCAACAATTTTCTCTTTTGCTGTGATGATGACAAGGGAAACAGCAGAAATTCAGCAGTCTGCCCAGATTTGGTGCTTCCATGTGTTTGACTGGCCCTGGCTTTTCACTGAATGTTCACTGTTCACAGTGGTATGTTTGTGTGAATATGAGTATGTCTGTGAAATAAAACAAAACTACAACAACAACTAAAAAAAATCTTTTATCAGTTATTTTGCGTCAGGGGTTTACACTGTCAGTACATGATGTCTGACATGATGTTTTAGGCTAAATATCAAAGTTTAAAGACGTGAACCCATGAGAGAGTTGAGGTTACACAGCTTTGAACGACAGGACTACAGCATCTGGCTGGAGTCACTGAGCAATCTCTGTTTGTTACCATGATCTTTGCTTAGTAGGCACTTTTAATCATTGTTGATATAAAAACATGGCTTATAGGAACATTACAAAATGACTGTTTATGATAATGTGGTTTTCCCCTCTTAGAAATAGGGAACAAAGATTATTTCAAGCTTCTTTATAAAGGTGTAAAGAAGCTTGAAACAGGAAAACATCAGGCTATTTTTGTTCTCTTTAGAAGCTCTGAGTCCAAAACCGTACAACCAAAATAATCTGACTCTGACTTTTTAAGCAGTGGGAGCTGAACATGGAGGATGCTTTGTATGCAGTCCCTACATCTCTCTACATCGCACTGTGCTGCAGCTCCCACTGCAAACTCACAGGGCAAATTTAATTAGGTTTGCATTGGCTAAAGAGTGGAGAGCTTTTCAAGAAACTATTGCTCCTGCTAAATGTGTGAACAGAATAATAATAAGAGACTAACCCGAGTGGCTGTGTGGAAACATTTATCACAGACAAAGATGTGATAAATGGTAATAACTGAAAATGTGATGCTGAAAGTGCACCTTCCCCAAGCACTGTCCAAGAGATAAGCTTTAATTCAGGTGGATGATGAGATGCTTTGTCTGTGGGCAGTCCAAAACAAAATAAATTCTCAGGCTGAGTGGTGATCAATTAGTCTCAAAACGGGGATCCTGAGGGAAGCCGGCTCTGCTGGATCTCTGAGCAGCTTAGGGCTCTGATTAAAAAGTGACTGATTTATGCCAAAGTCAGCCTTATTAATGACTGTTCACACACACATGCACTTGTAATGTATGTGCGTGTGTGTGTGCGTGAGCCTGTGTAGTAGATATAGTCGATTAAAACTGTGTAGAACGTTGATCTGTGAAGGATATGTCTGTATACAGATCCTGTCAGATCCTGTTGGCTTCTGAGAGGATTTCTCAGAAGCCAGATCCACAAATAATCAGTGTGTGTATATTTTACACTCACTGGTCAATTTGTTCACATGAAGTTGTTTGTATTCGAGGATCTGTATTTGATGATTATCTTTTCATCACCCCAACATATCTTGTGTTATGACAGATGATAGTAGGAGGGCTGCTACTCAGTGTGGAGCTGGAGAGCTCGTGCCTATTGGCTGGGAGGAGATGCGGAGGAGAGCGGTGCTATAAAAGCAGCTTGTGCGTGTGTGAGCGCAGTCTTGTAGCGGACTGTGCCTGCAGCGGGGTGGACGGTGCACAACACACACACACACAATCGGGATCTACAAGCAGACGCGTACGGCACAGCCATGAGTGAGGTAGGTGTCTGTTCTACTTTCACATATCAGTCAGTATCAACAACAGCCAGGTAGTGAGTTCAGCAGCAGAAACTGAAGACATGAGATGATCTGATCAAAACTCGCTTTGTTCAAAAACACATGCAGAGTTAGATGAGTTGGTTTGTTTAGGATCGTTTGAGCAGATAATGAATAAATCGTGGTTGTGTTTTAAAGATTTACTTTGAAACAGCTAGTAGTTGCATGTTTCAATGCACAGATCATGAGTCAAATCTCCAAAACTTCACAAATCAAATCACTGCCAGGATGTGAGATCTAGTCCAATATAAAATACATCTTTGCTGGTAAGTATGAGCAAAATGTCTTAGTTCTACAGCCCAAATCCTCCAAGCACACATGCTGGATGGAGCAGCGGCTGCACTGAGCTACACACAGTGATTCAATGCATCGTTTCATGAAGCTGAGCCACTACAACTTGTATGTGATGAGTCTTTGTCAGTGCTGGAGTGAAGCGACGACCCCGGCAAGAATCTGCCCTGCAAAATGAATCACTGGCTAAGAGCACATGTTATAGCCACTGAATTATTCAGCGCTTGCTGCGCAGCCAGAGGAATATAACAGTGTGCAAGGGGTAGCACAGAACTCATCATGAGTTTTCACCCTGAGGAAGTGGACTGCCTGAAAGCATGTGTAATACACTTTATAATTCTGATGCTATTCTGTGTCCTGCTCTAAGTATGGAGCGGCTGGTGGTGAATGTGTCCATGCAGTCCCAGCAGCTCCTGTAGTGTGTGCTCCACTGCTACAGACTGAGTATGTGCTTTGAGGAGCTATTCTTCAATAATATAAGATAAGAATGAAACATGTTTCTCTGTTTGAGGATGAGATACACAGTAATCACTTGATCAGTGATGCCACAGCATCTAAACAGCAGTGAACACCCGCTGCCGCTGCCACACGGCACAGTCACTGTGTCGACACTGAGGCTCGGCTCTTATAAATAAGACATTACACACAGGAAAACCCAGGAAATTGCATCTCATGTCAGTGATGGATTCACAAACCTATAATGAACTAAAGGCCAAGACACAAGATTGTTGCACTGAATGAAAAAAATTAATAAATAAATGAATCAAAATGTAATGGTGCAGTGGTGATATCAGGATAATTGGCTCTCCAGTCCAGTTTGGACTCTCTCAAGTCTAAGCAGAGAAATCTTGCTTAATTACCTCTCAGGTCTGCCTTCAGTGTACGAATGCAGTGTTTCAGTTCTCTAAGGGAACGTGAATATTTATAATATCATAGCAGGCAAGTGTATTATTGAAAACACTGCTATAAAAGCCATAGCTGAGAGTAAATTAGAACTATCAGCTAAATCTAAACTGCTTGATTACCAGAGCGGAGGCATGGTTAATAAAATAAAAACATACATACATACACACATGTACTGTATCTATATACAGTACATCACACAAATGAACACATATTCTAGCTGCGTCTGGTGTGGCTACACCTGATTCATGTCTGATTGTTTCCATGGACGTCAGACAGTTTGAGGCTCCTGTAGTGAGAGTAGCTGAAATTGGTTTCCTGTCACCATAGAAATGTTCAATGCAGCATATTTTTTCAGGCTGCACTACCAAGCCAGTTATGGACTTTCAAATTAAAATAGCAGCAATTCATTACGTTATATGTTTGAAAAGATTTAACTGACAGGGAGAAAAGAAACCAACTATCCTATTTTCTCCAGTCAGCGTGATCCCTTCAGGTGCTCAGCCTCATCAGTCCAAATCATGTAATCCAACAGCAGTGAATATAATAGATCTGTGAAGGACTCAGCGTGAGGCAATGTGTTCTGTTGACAGAAAGCATGTTTTTTTTCCCCCCACACAACTAGAGTGCCTCCCTCTGTCATCAGAGGCTCCTTTTGCTTCATGTTATTTGACTTTCAAAATGACTTAGTCCTCCTCCATTTCAGCCTCAGGGTGTTTAACAAAACCTTAATTAAATGGTGAAGAAACTTTAGCTAACTGTCAGCAGTGGCCAAAGCATGTCAGTTCCACTTCTCCAGTTTTCAGTGAAAGATTCAGGATCCGTTTTGATATTCGGGATCGGTTTTGATATAGTATGGGTTATGCAAGTGCTGGGTTTTAACTGCTTGGGCTGAAGGTTTGATTATCATCCATCAGTTATGATGTCACTGTAATTTGTCAGATCTGAGAATACAACAGAGCTCTAACAAACATGATATAAAAATAATAAACAAAAACACTCATATTCATCAATCAATCAATCAATCAATCAATCAATCAATCAATCAATCAATCAATCAAAAGTGATTAGGTTAAGTCAGTGGACTGTTCATGCCTGCACAAATGCTGAAGTGCCACTTGAGAGAGTTTTGAGATTTGAAGAGCGGTGCATAAATAATTAAATGGTAATTCCTAACCCATCTGTATAAAATCTGCCTGAGAATGTAATTACTGAAAGACCGCCATAAGCAGAATGAAAGGTGATATCATGCTTTGCGGACGACCTGTCTTCCAATCAGTGCATCAGTGGTTAAGTGGTGTCTTGCTGTGTTCACCTATACCACACTTTAATTACAATGAGAGTTTTGGCTGCTTGGCAAAGCCATTTGTTTCATCATCCAAAGTGGACCAGGGCTGTTTTTTTTAAATTAAATTAATGAGATAAGAGTGTTAAAAGGTGCTGATGGGTGTAAAAAGGAAAAGCAGGCAGAGATGGAAAAAGTGTTTGAGGGAGGATTTTCTTTAGCGCTCCTTTTCGCTGACTTCAGACCGATAAAGTGATTGAGACCAAACAGCAAAAAAATCCCATCAGCTCCACAGAAAATGTTTAAAGATCATCTGAAAAGTGTTGATTTAATATTCTTTTTTTCTGCCAATTGACCTGAAATATAAAAACATTTTAATCTGCCACTCTGTGATTTGTTATGAGGCATGTTGGCTGACCCTAATCCCACTTTAAACAATGAATTGAAATAATCTGTAATCCATCTAAACTGTCAAAAGGCTTTGGTGGTGCCTTCACTTGCCATAACCCTGCCTCTGCAGTAATCCTTGCGTCTGACACTGCACAGAGAGAAGATGATGTGAATGTTCAACACCCAAAGCTCTTAAAGTGTCACATTTCTTAGGAATCACATATAAATTTAATCTCACAGCAGGGCAGCTGGGAATGTTACACACTTCCAACACGTATGTAGTCAAGGTGGAAAAGAAAAAGGGAAATCTACCAGTCGAACTGAAAATCTCAGTTATCCTGCATCGTCCTGTGCGTCGTCCTACCTCCGTATGGTGTGGTTGACTGGAACTGGCACACATAATGAAATGACAGGGAAGCATCTATTTGGGGCAGAGATCTCACAGAAACAACACGATGCCAAAGATCTGGACAAAAATACCTCCATCATTGAATAAATTATTTGGAGAAATGGTTTTGCGCACCACTCAGCCAGCGATAACTGTGGCCCTGATCTGTGAGCAGATGGAAATAATGCTGGTGGTTTTTTTATATCTGTTTTATATCTGGGGGACAAGATGGATCCGTTCCCTTTCAAATTCTGCAGGTAGTCAAAAGAGCAGAAAAATGTTGCTCATCCCTTCTTTAAATTCTTCCTTCAAAATGTTTCTTAAAAGAGGGGAGAGCTGCTCTGTAGAGTTTGATGTCTGCTGCTGGGATGCAGCTTTGGTGAAATCACGCTGCTGTGCCATTAGTCTTACTTGGATACCTCCAGCTGGATGGTAGACAGCAGACTGTACCTACCTCATGCTGTACTGATGTTGTTTAACAGGCAAGAAGTTGCCACCGGGGATAGTGAATCTACTCTAATTTAAAGAGCAATTACACAGAAATTGCAAAAAGGAACAACTCTAACAATAAAACAAGAACAAATGACAAATGATCTTTCTATAGCTCACTATACTCAACTCACTGGCCACTGGGTTCCATCAGAGATCTTTGGCTTACAATCAAGACAGAGAATGTGGTTTGTGTATTATCAGTCATCCAAAATGTAAACAAAATCAATTAATGAATACCAACGCATTACCACAATATATTTTACAATATATGTTTTTTTTGGCTGTATACATTCAACATTATACAAGTAACTTGTCAAAATAGTTTAACTGCATCTCTGAAATGCAGGTAATTAATGTGTGTTTCGTTCAGTACTTCTCATACCAGTACCATGCACAGCTAATGAGATGGAAATGGAGGATTGTCTTGATTATGTAGAAAAACAATGAAAAGCTGAACTCAAAATATGCTGCTGAACTAATTAATTGTCAGGCACAGCAGGCAGCACAGTGGGACTTGTCTCGTGAGGTGGTGCATTATGGTCATTGTTATGGCTCAGTTACTGAAAAAAGCTTATAGCTTACGCTGTACCTTTCTCTACAGCATCACATCATCAGAAGGGGTTGCTGTTCAGATAGAAATGCTATCAACCTGCTTTTGAGCTAATTTGCTTTATCACAAAGGGAAAGACATTTAATTACAATGTACAGTGGAGACCACCAGCACTGCATCACACTGTGTGTGCAGTCAATCATCCCTCAGCGGTGTCACTCTCACATGCTGTCATCCCTGTTTCCAGTCTGGTGGTGGGGAAGCTGTTATGGAGTCATAGTGGTACTGGGATGAGCTGTCTGTGACCTAGTTTTGTTGTCTCCTTGTTAAATTGTTAAATAGATCCTGAATGCAGCATGGAGCCTCTCTTGGGAGGCTGAGCTGCCATAAGAACCAAAAATAGCCTCACACCCCCCACCCCACCCCACCCACACACACACACACACACACACACACACACACACAGGGAAGGTAATTTATTTATTCTACAGTGCCCTCCACGCCAACCAGCATCATAGCACGTTAAAGAATGAATTATCACCACATGAGATGGAAATGGAAATAATAAATCTTTTGAAAACAGTACATCAGTTCAACTTGCTCTGTCTGTGGTTGCCACATATTTCATTTATATGGATGCACACTGTTCCAATAGGAGTCCAATTATCACTAATTGCATAAATAGAGGTAGTTAAATTCAATATTCCAACCAATTAATAATTATAGTGATGTGATGTTTGATACTTATATAAGTATCAAACATCACAGAGGATGATTTTAAAGGACAAAAGTTAAAAATACTGCACATAAGGACATTTCACCCTGCATGACATCAAAAGTAAAAACAGAAAAGCGGCGCTAAGCCTGAATCATATTCTTTTTAATATGGAATGTAGAGATCGACTGATATGGGTTTTTCTTTAGCCAATGCCGATGTTTAGATGTCACGGTCAGCCGATTGCCGATTTTTTGGCTGATATCTTGACGTTTTCCGCTTTATTTGCATGCTAAAATGTCACACTAATAATAGTACGTGCTTCCGCAGTCTCGCCTCCACAATCACTTCCCCTTCAGCAATCGCTTCCCCGAGCGCTTTCTCTGACGCTTGGAGCTGAATGTGTGACGCGGCTTCATTAATATTAATCAGCGCAAAAAAAAAAACACGCATATCGGCCGGTGCCAATTTAAATAATTTTGTCAAAAACGGCGCAGATAAATCGGTCGATCTCTAATAGAATGTAGATAATAATACTGATTGTATTCATTTTATTTCTGCGTTCTGAAGTGTGTCAGACCCTACAGGCTTTAAGAACTCACAATGATATTTTCACAAATCGCTGTTGCTATACATAAGTTGTCTGTACACAGTACACTGTTTGCATAAAGCTGAAATGTTACCATGAAAAAGCATTGGGTTCTGACCTAGAACGTCAAGTGGGAACTAGGTATGGGCGATGATACGATATCATCCTCCATCGTGATTATTGACAGACATCACAATGGGGAACCAACATCGTAATGCCAAGCCCTCAGCTCGCCAATCACGCACTACCATTGGGAACTTGGATCAGCCTATTTGAATTCTAGACAGGGAATGTAAACAACCGATAACAAAACAACCACCCCCCTGTTGGTTAGTCTACCATGACCCACAGAACCATATGTGGCACATACACTGTGCAGAAGTACATCATCATTTGCAATGGAATTATCATAATTACTATCCATTTGTCAGACTCCCTCTGTCTTCAGCATATGGGAGAGGGAACTGGCTCGTCCTCAGGGGACTGTGACAGCACAGCATCTCTGCACAAGCTCTACACAAGCCATGCTCAAACACCAGCCAGCAACACTGTGTGTGTGTGTGCATGTGCGCATGTGTGTGTGTGTAAGAGACACTCGTCATCTCCTCTCATCCAGTTTCTCAATGTGGAGCAGTCCAGTTAAGCAGGACTGATGGTGACTGTTTGTGCGTGAGCCTGGAGTGTGTGATAAGTGTAATACTTATTGTAGACCGTAAACTGTAGACCTATAGAGTCAAAGCACCATAAAGCAGCATTAAAGCTGTTATCACAGCTGACAATATAACTGACTACACACTGTCTGATCAGTTAGCGTATATTTTTAGCCATGCCCTTAGTGACACACTCTATGTGGGACTCAGTCTGTCAGTTGATCAGTTCGTGACTGAAGTTTTTGCAGCTTTTTGTTGGTGATGATAAATCTGATCAGCACAACCAAAAGAAGATATGTGCTTATATTATAATATAAATGTGTGCTCAGCTATTAAGTAAATCAACGCAATTAAATCAGGGACAGACCGTAGTGACTTCTGCGATTGAATCCTGTAATTACGTTGGCTTATGACCAAAGTTCTGCAAAATAAATCACATATTACAGTACTGCTACACTGAAGTGCAGCCTGACAGAGAGACTGTAGACTTTGTTAGCCAGTGAGTGGCTGCTGCCACAGCTGCTGCCTGGCAACTGGCAACACCACTGCTGGTTAACACAATTCAACCAGCCGGTTATAGACATGCCGCAATCCCATCATACTGCCAAATACTGCTAAATACACTCAGTGGTTTGCTTAACATGTAGAAACTCATCGAGGAAATAATTAATATTATGACCTTCCAGTAAGTATAGTACAGTGAGTGTTGCTTTGTTGGTTTACAGCACTGCCTCATCATCAGTGAGTAATGTATAGTAGCGTAGACATGATCACGGATACTGATCAATAACATTTCTGCTATTAATCACAGGAGTGAGATGTTGTTCAGATTGCTAGCAAATCACTGACTCCTATTAAAGTAGGTGTCATTATTATTATGAAGCAGTAACTCAGTTGCTACTTTTACTACATTTGAATGTAACATTACGATCCCACCACTAAATCTGCCCCCCTCCCCCACACTCCTCTGGTTTTCTCAGTGTTCTCATCCAAAAGGCTGTGCAGTGCTTGACATGAGGTGTATTTGACTTGAAGTCAAACATTAGCACTGCTGCTCTCATCCATCTGGTGTTCTTTTTCCAACAGTATTTAAACAAAGATTCCTGTCTAGGCAAAGAGAATGTGACAATCATTCCATTTGAAATTCACTACATTCTTATGAATATTCTCACACAAATTGTTATGCAAAGACTCCTCTCTCTTCACAGTTTCCTTCCTGTTTGTTGGGCACACTAAAACGTGCTGTGAGATGAACCCTCTACAGGAGTTGAATAGAAAAGAGTGTGGTGGAAGGAAAGAACAGCACAGAGGTGTCACAAATCAATGAATCAAATCAATAACGTGGTCGCATTATTGTTGATTTTTAGTTAAAGCATCTTTCTCACCATCATATCTGAATTTTTTTCTCCACATGATTGGACAAGAGCAATATGAGCTTCACATCTCCACTAATGCAAACAAAATTATTTTGGATCCTATACGTTAATGCTGGATCGACACAGGAAAGTTCCATAATTAAGTTCCATCTCTGTCTTGAGACAAAAATAATCTTATTTAGTACACTTTTTTTTTCAATCTTATTTAGGATCACAACACAGCCACCACACTCACCACAGACACAAATAGTACTGAGGTGTGATCGGGCAGGTTTTTTTAGTCCTTTGTTCTTTTCAACAAATGCTTTACTGTGGAGATGAGATCTAAGATGGAGGATGTCTTTGAATTTGAAAACACTCACTTGACTCATGTCTGTCAGTAGGTCTTAAGACATGGTCCATCTGCTCAGAGTGTATGAGAGCCTGTCAATGCTACATGCTTCATAATGGAGAGACGAGGAGGATGGAAGAGAAGGAGACCAAACATAGGAAAATTAAATCAAATGACAGAAGAAGGTTTTGGCCTGGAGCTGATTCACACTTGCACATTCGTCTTGATTTCTCAATATTGCATTGCGACTGTAAACTGCACACAGACAATCACTCACACATTATTGTTCACAAGCCCTCGCTGCCACCGAACTCTGGCGTCCTGGTGGGTGGAGGTGCATTGTCTGGCACCGTCACTGTGTGGCACTGTTCTGCCCTGCTGAACAGCCGAGCAGCGACGAGCTGATGAGAGACAGCGTGGTGCTGGCATCCCAGTGGCATTCCCGCACTTTAATTGCTGCCAGTAAACAGGGAAAAAGATGATGGCCACACTGCCAACGCAAGTTTTCTCCTCCACTGGCTCTGGTGATGGCACATGGGACGCATGGAAGAGGACACAGAGTTTCTGGAGCCAGTTCTTTTTTAGCTTTGTTCACGCTTGACTCAGACACATCAAACTTGGGTTGGCATTTAAAATTCATTAAACTTGCAGGATTAATAATTCAGGCTGAGCTATAGGTGGAACAGATGGAAGGATGGTCTCTGCTGTGAAATACAATGTGCTCTAAATCAAATCACGCCCACATCGCTCAGCTATATGAGTTATGCTGTGGTAGTAAAAACGCATTGATTTTGCAGGAACCGAGAGTCGAGCAACTGATTTAAAAAATGTCATCTATCCTGCGAAATTATTTTTCTCCAGGCAAAGACATTTCATATGTGAGAGATGGCACTGTAGCAGGCCTGCTCTCATGCACACTGTGGTGTGTGGTATTTGGGAGCAGAGAGCATCTTGCACTGTTGCAGAGCAGCAGCAGCCTGTTAGGGGAGAACAGTTGGGTGGTGTTCGGGCAGGCAGAGTGAGCGTGCCTCTCCTGCAGAAACATGGATTACAGATCACCTCAGTTCATCCGTTCTGGTCTCACACACAGCAGACCCTGTCCTTTAACATGTCCACATCCTGCCTTTAAATCTACTGTCTGCATGGCTTCCTGTGAAGTTCCTCTGTTGGGATAATGAGATATACAGTATACTGTATGTAGAAACTTGCTTTGTCTAAACTGAAATCACCTTTCCTCTCTTGTCTTTGTAGAGACAAGCATCTGGAGCAACGACTGGAAACAGCAAACCAACTGCTGGCCAAGGTATTTCATAACCATCATGCTTCGAGGAAAAATGAATAGCAATGCAATGAGTTTCAGTGATGTGCTTTTCACCAGAGCTTCTGACAACATATGGCCTCATATTGTAATAGTCAAAAGCTACAGCTAATGTTTGTTACCATGGACAGCAGATACTAGCAAAACAAAGTGAAGATGAGGGAGAGAGGGTGCCCAGTGCATCATGGGATTTCTCTGATAGCATGATAACTCAGGGACAGTTCAGGGCTCTCCTGTGCCAGTCCTATATTAACTAAAAGCTTCATCAGGGTTCTAAATCTAA
Source organism: Trinectes maculatus (assembly GCA_016785345.1). Taxonomy (NCBI): domain Eukaryota; kingdom Metazoa; phylum Chordata; class Actinopteri; order Pleuronectiformes; family Achiridae; genus Trinectes; species Trinectes maculatus. The sequence continues at coordinate 122,246 of JAFBJQ010000089.1, forward strand.
ATCTGAATGTATAGATGTATCTTCCTCCTGAAATCAAACTAAAGGTTGAAAAGCAACCTTTGTGGCTGCCTATCACTGATCTCTTATTAGTGCACAATGTGGACTCCAAAGAGATGGATCAGGGTATATTTATTATGACAAACAACACAGTCCACTAATTATGCTTTTCTTCCACCATGCTAAAAATTTACAGGAAGACCTACTTTGTAAACTAGGCCGTGGTATTTTTAGCATCATAATGCAATTCAAATCCCTCGAGTTAAATTAAATGGTAAGACTGGGCTCGCAGTACTTGGCAGGGGCCTTAGAAATTCATCAATGGTGTTAGGTGCAAAACTGCCATCCTGGCAAAATCAGAAGAAACAAGAACTAAAGTCTGTTTCTAAATGAAGTTCAGAGTAATGATTTGCTTTGTTTTCATGATGCAGCTCAGGTGAGACAAATGAAAAACACTTCTGACATTTTCCTCTGTGGCTCACATAATGACCAGATGCTGAGAGAACTCTGAGAAAAACTGACATTGTAATCATTATTGTACATTAATCAGTGTTCTGCTGCTGGGTTTTCCACTTTCAACCATAAATTAGGTTTTATGGTATCATACGATACAATGCACAGAGGAGTCGGTGTAATCTGCTCCGCTGTCGGCCTTCTCCTCACACACTCGATGCAGTAAGTTATTAGGAGCCTATTCTGTGGTAAATGGCTCCATACAACTGTTCAGCACATAAAACAGCTCCTGTGTACCTGGAGGCCTCGCGTCACCTCCTTCTCTCTCTGGGGCTGCTGATAACACTGTTAAGACCCATGCTGTAATGGATTCCTGTCCCAGCCTCTGGGATGATGAAGTGGACTGTGGTTCAGGTTCGGTCCTGAGGGAAACACCCCAGCAGTGACCACGGGGGATTTAATGTAGTTTCATTGAATCTGAAAGAGGTGCGAATTGCATCCATTTGATATCTGCCCATTTTAACACTTTTAACTTCACTTTAATCTCTTTCCAATTCTTTCTATTTTCTATTGATATGGGGTTTTATTAGACTTAAACTCAAATAAAAGTTACACTATACAATAGAAAGGGAACTTGGTAATACTCAGTGTAATATCAAAATACTAAAGATTATAGAATAAAAAAGACAGGGGGGAAAAGAACAAGGGGGTGGCATGACAGTTGATTCAATACATCAGAGATAGTGAAAAAGGCATATCTACACATACACCTCAATTACTTTTGGGTGCAGGCAAGTTCTCTTCTTATAATGTTAAAAAATGTGTTTTTGCAGCAGATCGACACAGGTAGTGATACTACAGGTAGTAATATTTGATTAACTCAAAAACCAATCCTCTAAGTAAGTTCTGGCTTTCATATCAAAAGTATTTCATTTAAAAAATAATAATTAAATAATTTATAACTAAATAAAGTCAAAAAGGGACTTTGGCGGACTGGACACATTTTACCAACCACTATCAAGAGACAGTTATCTACCTGCTAACTAGCTCACAAGGTAACAGTGAATAGTACTTGCCCTAAAGTTTCGTGACATGTTGAGATTACCTGGACCCACTGTGTCGGTATAACAACCAGTGACCAACAGTACCTAATTCACACTTCATCAATCACTGTCCTCATACTCTCTGGTTGCCTCAAATCTCACAGGAACCAATTTAACCATGACCTTTCACAAACCTATGGAAATGCAATTTGATTCATAGCAGCACAGCACATCACCAAGTGTGTGATGTTCCTGGCGCACAAAGTTACATGAAGTCTCATGAAAGTAGTGTAAAAGGAATCGACCCTGTGGAGTGGGAATGAGTGAAGACAAAGAAGCTGTGTGTGTGTGTGTGTGTGTGTGTGTGTGTGTGTCTATGAGCGTGTGTGTCTGTGAGCGTGTGTGTCTGTGAGCGTGTGTGTGTTTAAGATGATGAAAAGTTAGTTTGTATTCACTGTCAAATGTGTCATCCAAGGGCTTCAAGGTCAACCAAAGGCTCCATCTAAACGTAAGTAGGTCATTTGGAAAAATGGCTGTTTATGCTGAAGCTCACTTTGCAGGACAGGCTTAGCGCAACCAAACACACACACGCACACACACAACATTGTACTGCATGACAAATGTGCCGCTTGAATAAACAACTGACCTCTGGTATTAGTTGGCACATATGTAGCAATGTGTCTTATTTCATGAGAAGTTCAGCGAGAACTGAAGCCACTTCTGATGGAATAAAACACAACCTTTTGACTTGTTTCACTTACACAGCACAGTGTTAGATCAGTCTGCATTGACCTCACCTCACTCCTCACTGTTCTGGCTCTTGAGCACTGGCTGTATATGATGTGATATTGTACCTTTAAACAAGCAGCATTAGTTTCACATCTGAGCAGTGATGAAAGTGTCTGCTGCTGGTATGGAGAAGATGCCAGTTTATTTATAAATGGAGGATTAGAGGCGTTTGGCTTTTGGATTAAAAACTGACATCTTGTCTGTGGACAGCTGCGTCTATTTGTGTTCGTCTGCGCACTGCAACGGAATTAACTGTCTGTAAACCCTGCAATGAAATTTTATTTTCTCTGCACATTTTATGAGCCACTTTATTTGCGGAGTTATGTTTATGGAAGATAATTGTTTGATTATAGGCCTGCCGTCTCACAAAGGGTAACCGTCCCGACAAGAAACTATAGAAAATTAAAATGGAAGATCATCACAAAACATTGAGACTTGGCCACCATGACGTTCATATTACCATCACCATTTTTTTACAGTAGCTTAATGAGAGGGCTGACATATCTCCCTGAAAATGAAAGAACTGTGTGATGCAGTTTTTGGGACAGTAAATTAAACATTTGAGCTGTTCTACCCCTTACCGATATTCAAAACTGGAAAACAGATGGATGAGGAATATGCGAAACAGATCTCAAGCTGTTTTAGGAAAAAAAAAACAAGTGCATCAGAAGTGCTTCCAAATGCAAGATGTGAAGAATTCAAATTATAGAAATAAGCCGTTTCACTCACTATTTTCTCACTTAGAAACTTTGGTTTGGTAACTGTATCCAAAACACAAAGCTCAAAGACAAAAATAACCTCCAGAATCTCTCAGACAGGTTCATTGTTCTGTGTTACGTTGTTAAGGACAAGTGCAGTTTTTCATGCTGAAAAATCCAGACCAACACAACAATACCGTAATGAAAAACTTAGTTACTGATTTCAGCAATACACCCTCTAACGCTGTAATTGTAACAAGCACAAACTGGGCTGAAACAAGGTGTTCCTGGATATCCTTATAAACACTACAGACACACTTCAATCCTAGCCGCGTTTCACCTTTTCCGCCTCTTCTTCTCCATAGACGAGAAGAAGACCGACCTGCCAGAGGACTTCGACATTGACATGGACGCCCCAGAAACTGAGAAGGCTGCTGTCACCATCCAGTCACAGTTTAGGAAATTCCAGAAAAAGAAGCAGGATGTGAAGTCGTAGAGCGAGCGCTGTCAGCAGCGTCCTCGCCTGGTTTTGCATGTCAACCAAACTGCACTGTCATGAACTAAAAAGGATGGGTGGAGGTCGGGTGGGCTGGGGGGTAAACTGTATCTTTGTGAAAGTCTGTGCGTACTTTATTACTTAGAATGACTATTATATACTATAATGAGACAATGAAAAAAGGTGTATGTATTCAAACGTTTCCTATAGTTTTTCAATTTCAGTTTTTTTACTTTAATGACACTTTTCAATAAATCTGGTGTCACATTCAGTTGTAGAACACTCATGTCAACAAAACAAGCTGAAATAAGTCATAAATTGTCACTTAATTTACTTAATTCAGGGGCAAGGTGCATTTCTGTGATTTATACTTCAGTTCGGGTCATAAGGTCATCTGCAGGACATCACAGTCTACTAGTCTACTGAGGTCTGCTACAGACAGCTCCCAGAGCGGCCACTCTGTCACTCAGTGTCTCACTGAGATGTGCGTTTTTATAGGCTCTAGTTGTTGTGCTTATGGTTGGATTCAAGATGTGTTTTTATCCTTGTTTGTGTTCATTGTGACTTGACCGATTTCAAACGATCATGCGCGTATAATGTACAAGCACATACACTAATGCATGCAAGCACGCATACACAAATACAAACACATGCACAAACACAATGTGAAATAAATAAAGAATTGTAACAAGTTGACAAGTCGATTTGCTTTCTCATTTCAGATTGTTCAGGCTACAGAGAGTCTTATATGCATGAAAATTAAACACAGTTTGCTCAGGGCCTACACAGCCCCCATGTACAAGAGCATGGGTAAGATGTTTTAGCATTTCAGAAGATCAGTTGATATCTGTGGTCTTAGTTCAACTAAATTGGCCAGCAGACATAACAGTTAATTTAAATTATAATAAGAATAGTCAAATCAAGTTTTTTTTGCCCAACCAAAGACCAACATAACACAAACAGCACATGTCCAGTACTGGTATGAGTTCCATCCAGATCAACCATTAGGTCAATAGTACAACAGAATCATTAAGAGCAGCACTTGACTCTGCACTTTTAACAAAGTAAGCAACCTGGATGTATACTTCTAGCACACATAAGCTAAAGCAGGCTTCAAGAAAATTAGATCAACAACCATGAAGAGGCTTAACTAGCCTTGAAAGACAATCTCAACATGCACTGTAGCTATAAAAGGCAGCACACACTCTTACCAGTGATGCCTTTATGAGCTTCATTCATGATCAAATTAAAACTTTAGGGGAGAAAATACACCACTCTCAACCAATATAAAGTACAAAATTACCTTTAGCAACAGAAATGAAATCACACTTAAACCCTAGTCACCGAACTAGAGATCGACTGATATGTGTTTTTCTATAGACGATGCCGATGCTGATGTTCAGAGGTCAGGGTCAGCCAATGGCCGACGATTTTTTTGGCCAATATCTAGACATTTTCCGATTTATTTGCATGCTACAATGTTATACTAATAATAACAAGTGGACACACAACATTTCTGAACTTAACATCATCATTCATGCAGGAAACACAACTGTTCTGCATATTCTCCTGTGAGGCAGCTCCTGCACGTTCCGCTGCACCAATAACACGGGGCTGCAAGCGGACGTGCCTGACTTTGGCTACGCAATAACAAAGATGCTGTCCTTAAATCTGCCCTGAAAACACAGATATCGGCCAATGCCGATTTAAATCATTTTGCCCGATTAATCATCTGACCGATGTATCGGTCTATCTCTACACCAAACTGCAATGATCTTCTCATCTAACCCAACAACCTGTGTTCTAGACCACACCCCAACACCTGTGATCTGTGCTTATTTAACAAAACCTTGCCATACATAATAAATATGTCACTATTATCTGGTTATGTACCACAGTATGAGGACTTTCAGCCAGAGTTCAGAGTTCATCACAGCACAGAGACATCTTTGGCAAAGGTCTTAAATGACCTCCTCACCTTGCCTCAGATAAATGATTTATTATCTCTGTCCTGGTCCTGCTGGATCACAATGCAGATTTTTGACGATTTAAATGTCCATTAAACAATGCAGTGTTACACATACCTCGTGCATCATTCAATGGCCCGATGCTCTGTCCTCCACGGTCGGCATTAGCATTAGCCCCGTAGCTCCTCGGCGTTCTCTGGAGGCATCTGCATCCAACCAGCAGCAGCTCACCAACGGTTCCCCAACCTCCAACCAGAGCAGCGGTTTCTCACAGACTGACAGACGTGGTTAGCCTTATACCGAGGTGTCCAAACTACGTTTGTCTGACTCAACTGCCTCATGGAAGTGATGTTTTACAGTTCTTCATAGTATAATCCAACCAATTTCGTTAAACCCAGTCGTTCGTTTGTGTTATTAGAGTCAGGTTCCTGGTTCCACGTGACGTTCGCGGCGCGTGGCGCGCGTGCCCGTGCGACGCTCATCATCATCATAGGCTTAATAAAGTTAATGTCACTGAAAGGTAAAAAGTAAAACCCCCAAAAAGCGCTCACTCACGTGGTCTATTCTAGGGTTTAGTATGCATTCCTTGGAGATTTGGTTTGACATATTACATTCTCCTGTATGTGGCCCTCGCGCCACAGCTGTCAAATCCCCATTTCTCTTCCGGGATAAACACCTGACGTAACAGTTATGCTCCTGCTTGGATACCTGAGCCCACAGGTTAATATTACAGCGACACCCAGTGTTCAAACACTGTAAATAACATGCCAACACATAAGTCATTCCAAGTCTTGTTTGGCTCCTACCAGAGTTACCACTTTTGTCCGAACTCTCTGAGCCGAATGACAACAAATCTAAAAAGAAGTTTAGTACTGGTATGACACATGTTTGGAAGCTGAGACTGTGATGTGTCTCTGCTTCTCTGTGTACTGTGTGCAGAAAAAGACACTACAGCAGCTGCCACTGGAAGAACATGGGCATCTCATGAAGAAGGTTTTGAAAATCCCATATGAGAAAATGGATACAGCTGTGGTGAGTGTGCACTGTGTGGTGTGAGGTGAGGTGAGGTTGGTGATTGTTGTAATAATAATAATATATGAAATATTAGGATGAGCTGAGGCTATTCAGTGCCAGATCTGGGGAAAAGCATAGAGGAAATCCCTGATGTCCTCATTCAATAAACCAGAGGAAAACAATGAAACCTAAATCCATCGATGAATACATAAACGATGCCAGCTGAATTCATGCAGTCCAGTTGGAGCTGCCTCACCAGATTTGTCAGGCTGATCAGAGGAGAGGATGAAGTTCAGCCTGAGGCCTATTTATGGCAGCATTAACCTCTTGCATGGGCAAGTCAGTCTCTGTCACTGCATTTAATTTGTTGTCTCTTCAGAGAACGATGGCAGATGTAGTCATCACACTGAGTAATGTGGTCTTCTGGTAAACCCTCATGTTTTCAGCTAAAGCCTTGGAAGGACCTGGGAAGCGCGCAACAAGTCTTGACAGCACTGCCCCCTGCAGGCAAGACAGCAAAGGAACCACAGAAGATTAATATACTGTACTGTCAAATGATCTGACTAATCAGCAGTGGAACCCATCGCTGAGACTGACAACCACTAAGATGAAGTTATGCAGTTATGATGAAACTGGTGAAGACTCTGGTTGTGCTGACATCAGCTTCATCTCCACACCACCATCAGTCAGGACACTTTGGGGAACAGCCATTTTATTAATCAATTTTGAACTTTGTGTTAGTTACTCTTTATTCCAGTGCCACCATGGTGAACACTCAGGTTAAAAATAAAAAGTGACATTATTTTTTTTCTTGTTAAAATGTATAATCATAATGAAGACAGTTAATCATAGAAACTAATCATAGAAACATGATGACCTCACAGCATCTTCTCCCTTCAGGCTAACTCATAGAAACAGAAAGAACAGAACTGGGCCAGGGCAGACAGGAACAAAAAACAGTTTGTTACGTATATCCACATGTTTTTTTGTTTTTTTTTTAGATATTTCCCATAGACTTTATAGGTTTGGTTTGAAGGGGGGATTCTGCTGGATTGTCTCACATTTTTTTTTATTTTCTTCCCTGTAGAGGAGCATCACTGCAATGCAGCAACAGTAAATCTACTGAGGACAGTGAGAGCCTTGAAGACTCTACCTAGTGCACTGAGAGGAGGGGGATCTATCTGGACACACTTGAGTTGGGGTGTGGTGAAGTGCAAACCAATAGTTCTCTAAACCCTCCCTGCTCTAGCTAACATCATTTACCACCCTGGCAAACAAGCAGCGGTAAACTACACCTGAATACATAGCTGGAGTGTGTCCGGCCCTGTAAGTATACTCACAACATAGTTATTTTCATCATTACAGTACAGTATAGAGCAATAGTTTTCATATACTTTTCATATCTTTTTTTCATATTGCACCATCAGAGAATGGGACAGAGAAAGCTCAACAGAGACTCCATTTCCTAATTAAAACAAGATATGTGCAAACATGACTAAGGACTTTATTAACCAAATCAATTCTTCCCTGTAATATCCACAAATAAAAGTGATTTCTCTTTTTATATATATATTTATAGTAATAAGAATAATAAATCTTCACATTGGATCATTTCATAGTGTGACAAAATGCTCGACTGGGCTGTGCAGCCACGATCGTAATCCTCATTGTCTTTTAATTGGTCAGTCCCCATGCATCCATAGGAAATAGATTTTTTTTTTCTTCAAAAAAAGTAACAATTGGAGAGCAGCTGAAAAGTTTGGACTGGTGTCAATTGCTTTCATTCCAAGATTTCTCCCAAGTTTCATTCAATGTTTGAGAAGGATATTCCATAGGAAAAAACATGACTTCAAATAGTCATCTTCCACTCCAGAAAAAAAAAAGAAAAAGAAAGATGTCCATGTTCTTAAGAAAACATTGCAGTAATGGTGATAATAGATCATTTGGTAATCAATAAGTAATGATCATTAATAGCTGACAACTAACAATTAATAATCACCGATTAATTATCAAGAATGAACAAGAATGAAGAATAAATAACTCAGTTAGTTTGGCAAAGCTCCGGCTGGAGCCGTTTCCGATGAGTGAATTTTATCTCAAGTGAGCAAAAATAAAGAAGAAAAAAAAAATAAATACAAACAAGAGATAAAAGAAAACTCTAAAAAATAAATAAAAGGAGATTAGTAAAAGTGACCCCACCCCTTGGAGGGAGGGGACGTATATACAGAACTGTGTGGTGAAAGTCAGTTTACTGCACTTGAGTGTTAAGTCCAGTGTTAGAGTGAGTTCCAGTCCCTGGGCCCTGTGTGCCCCTGCTGTTATACCAGCGTGTAGGACTTAGCGTAGGGGTTGCTGCTCTGTTTGAGGTGTCCTCGCGAGTCCAGCAGGGACTCCTGGGAGGTGCTGAGCTTGGCGGCCTGGGCCAGCTCGGAGCCCTCTCTGTGGGGGAGCGTGGCTGCTGAGCCAGGCTGCCACTGGGCCGCTGGGTCCCTGCTGGCCTGAGGGGCCTCTGTGGGCGTTGGGGGGGCCATGCGAGACGGCCGCTTCAGTGAGCGACTCTTCTGGGGCTCCAGACACGCCTGACCCATGGCAGCTCTCTCCCCACCAGCTGTCCCCCTGGATGAGCCCGAGCAGGACATGCCCCGGTTCAACAGGAAGTCCATGCGCAGGTACGGGGGAAGGTGAACCAACTCGCCCCCTGCAGGATGAGACAGACTGTCAGAGTTAAATACAAGAGAAAACAGACATGATCTCCAATATGACAGCTAAAGACAAGGGCTGGTTTAAGGCTTCACTACTTCCTGATAGGCAGTGGAAATACAGCTTTGTCAGTTATATAATAATATAATAAATCCTCCAGTATGATCACAGACACGAGCTGACTTCTTGTATGACTGGTCACTGACACTCACAGTATTGAGCTGTTTTCCTCAAAGTGAGTAATTTCACTGCACGGCAGGTCAGAGATGTTAATCCCATCACGCCTGGTTTTCATTTCATGACATTTCCACATACCAGGTCTGCCACACATCAACTGCAGGATGTGTCACTTTTTTTAAAACTCAAAGAACACAAATCCCTTCATTAGTCATTAGCACATCTGAGTGAACAGCATCTCTTAATGCACTTCATCATGGATCGCAGTTTTTAATATGAACCATTCCTGAGAGGGCCATGTTGGATGGACCACACCAGCAGTGGATATGACTGGGGGCTGTCCTCTGTCTCTCTCAGATACGTATAAGCACAAGAAATGCAATAAATGTACAGTTTTAAAGAGCTGCATTGTTTCCTGCCTTTAACATATACTTACCATGATTTGCATTTAGTCCTAATGAATTTTTAGTCAATGTGTTGTATTAATAATGCTGTAATGTCTTGTAACGGCCTGTTGTTTTTAGCTGGTATTAAATATTAGATTTATTGCTTTCACTTGTCTCTATAAAAGAACATAGCTGAAAAGACCATCAACATGTTAGGGTTGGATAAACAATCCAGGGAGCTGAGTGATTAGTGTAATCAGCATCATTATGAGGTCAGTAGTAATATAGGTTAGCAGGCTGCTGGGGTCCTGCCTGACAGAGCTATGGTCTCTGCACAGCATGGCCTCACCCGGTCTGTGGGCCTTGGGCACGGCCATGTTCATGACCCGGCTGACGTCCTGAGGCTTGGGCGGGGAAGCAGTGAAGCGGCAGATGCCTGATTCGGACGGCGTGCTGGAGGTCAGGCTGTCGGTGTAGTCGTTGGTTCCTGCCGTCATCTGCTCCGAGGAAGTGTCGGAGATGAAGCATTCCGTGATGGTGAATTTGGCGTGGCGCAGCTGCTCCTCCATCTTAGCGTGCTCATAGGCTCTGGCAAGCTCCTCATAGGTGGAGGAGGCGCTCTCTGTTGACACCATGCTGCTCCTGGCTCGGTCTGGATATGAGCCGGAGTTAGTGGAGGGATTAGTGGCAGAGTCATTGGAATGCAGCTTTGTTAGATGTGTATGACAGTTGATTGGGTTGTGTTGTTAAACATGATGATTAGTGTTATTGAACTGTACGTTTAGGACCTGCATGCAGATGTGTGTACCTGTGTCCTGAGATGGGCTGACGCTGTAGCTGTCGCTCTCCTTGTCGACTGAGCCTGCAACCCTGGGTGTGGGCAGCCTCCAGTCGGTGCTGAGAGTGTGGGAGGAGACAGGGGGGTGTGGTCGGTTTAGGGTCCACTGGCTGGCGTAGCGGTTGCGGGCAGCTGGGCCGGCTTTGGCTGTGCGTCTGGCTGTGGGGTCTGAAAAATAGGTAGGAGAACGCAAAGTGTTTATTTAGGTCATAGGACGGAAAAGTTCGCTGCAGATGATGAAGTGATCACGGTGACTGTCGTCAGCGTCATCACAGACACAGACCAAAACCTACAACTTCACAACTCACACTTTGCAACAACACGAGGAAACGAGAAGTCGTCAAAACTATAATAATATAATGTAATATTATAATTTACACAGTGTGAGACCTTTTACAGTGGAATGTTATTGTGCTTCCTTTTCATTGATCTGAAATTGGACAACACTGCAGTGAAGGGGGAGCCAGTCATATGCTATATGAACAGCAGCACAGGTCAACCACAGTGAGCAGATACAGTACAGTGCAAAGAAATGGAGCATGTCATGTGAGTGTGGCAACAGCCCATTCACCATGTTCTGCACAGCCACCGGAGCATGTAGCGCACACGGAGCAGAAGGGAAAAGAAACAAAGGTGGCAATAGGAACATGGCTGGGACAACGACTGGATTAAAACAAAACCACACCTTTACATTTTATGTGCAATGAAGTTAAAAAAAAGGAGTCCGTACTGGACTTACTGGTTCCTGGTCTGGCATCGGAGACGTCCACCAGTGGACCGGTGGCTTGGGACAACGACTGGTAGTGGACAGTGTGGGTGACTGTGGACGACTTCTGTTTCTGGGTCTCCCCAAAGTCGTTATCAGTCAGTAACACAGTGGACCTGTCGTCTGTGGGACAGTCACAAAAACAAGCTAAGAAATCCCATAATCTGATTCATTTCCTGTTTGAAAAAAACAAAACAAAACCATCTGCCTGTTGGCTGATGCACAGAGTTTATCTTCATCAGTCTTCTTACCAACAGTCTCCATGGTGTCTCTCTCCTCGATGAGAAGCTGAGCTCTGGGGATGTCGATGTGCATGCGAAGCGTCTGCTGCTGTTTGTTGATGGGCTCTGCTGGCCGAGTGTTTTTACTGTGGAGCACAAAGCAGACGTGTGAAGAAAAACATGGTGTTGATACTGACATGCTCTGCTATAAGAGCAAAGCGACTGAGCGGTCTTACCTCATCAGCATCTCAGCCAAGCTCTTTGCATCTGGAAAACAAACGCATGCCATCATTTACACATCGAGAGCAGAGGCTAAAAAGAAAAATCTGTCACGTGAGTAACAGGAGCGAAAAAAAGATCCACGTGTTGTCCTCCTCTCACCTCGGAGCCTCTTGAGCCTCTGCTCCCTCCTCCTCCTCCTCAGCACCAGCAGCCCGATGAAGATTACAACGATGCCCACCAGCACACAGGAAATGGTCACCATCATCTTCAACCCTTCGCCTCCCCCTGAGTTGTCCTCACTCACATTGGGTGCCTTCACCAAAGGTGCGATGGTACCTGTGTCGGATTCAGGCGAAACGTGAGACCCTCAGAAGCTGAAAAGCTTCAGCATCCTCCAACATTTGTTATTTTTTTATACCTAACATAACAACAGTTGTGTGCAGCGTTCAACCATCTTTGTCAGGCTCAGTATGTTGCACATGTTCTCGACTTCTGAACAGTGTCAGTGCCACACTACACTGCACTACCTCTGGAGCAACTGGTGACTCACACTCTCCCTGTCAGAGTCAAGGGGCTGCAGCATACTGTATACTACACTGACTCAGAGAGGAGTCATCTCATGCTGTTGTGTTCACTCACTGCCATCATAGCTGAGTGTTGCAAACTTGACTCTCTTCTCAGCGTAGCCGGCGCTGTTGTAGACCTTCATCTGCAGCTCGTACCAGGTGGCCTCCTGCAGGTCGTACAGGATGTAGCTCTTGGTCAGGGAGGTGCGCTGTGCCGTGGTCCACGTAGGCGAGTCCACAGGCCGATACTCCAGTGTGAACGAGGTGATGGGACATCCGCCATTATTCCAGCCATTCAGGTTTATCTTGACCCGAGTGGCGTTGATGCTTGTGAAGAGCTCCTGCTCTTTAGAGTACTGAGGCTCTGTGGTTAGAGAGGAAGCACAGCAGCAGTGTGATGGATCAGCGGGAGTGAGACAATCAAAAACTGTAAATGATGCACAAAGTTGTCGTATCGTATATTATTCACTGTGTTATTATTATCCATTTAGAAATAAACTATTTTAATAACTGTGTTTATAATGTTTATTACATTAACAGTTGTTTAGAGCATAAAATACCATAAGATAAATAAATTATCTGGAAAGTCTTTGGTGGCAAAACTGCTTTATGTGTTCCGGTTTATATTTCAGGTGCATTTTTTCGAAATGAATTAAATTACAGTAATCACAGCAAAGAAAGGAAAAAAAATCATTATACCTTTCCCATGAGTCTTTGCTTCAATGATCTCACTGATGCGTCCCGGCCCCACTGCATTCTGGGCAGTGAGGGTGAACTTGTACCAGGTGCCACACTTGAGGTTTTCCAGCCTGTAGGAGCGCTCACTGGGACTGATGGCGAAGTTCCCCCACTGCTCACTGTTATCCTCCGAGTACTGCAGGATGTAACCTGCAGAGGAGCACAGGCGGAGAAATGAATACGGATCAAAAGTAGAAGGAAAAGTAGAAAGAAAACAAAGATAAAGAAAATCCAGAGCGGTGTGTGTGTCTGACCTCTTATGGAGCTGCCACCGTTGTCTCCAGGGATCCAGGAGAGGGTTATAGAGGTGGTGGTTGTCTTAGTCACTGTGAGACGAGGCTGGTCAGGTGGAACTACAGGACAGAAAACCACCAAAGCTCTTAAAAGACTTTAATTATGGTCATTAAGACTAATGGGTGGATGGATGTGACTGTAAACAATGTTTAATGTGTCACTAACCGAAAGCTAAAGTCTTCGTACAGCACTAATCCACACGCTGTTTGTGGACAGTTGGTACAGATGTGCCATTTGGCCACATACTGTGTTTCTTACCTTGAACCTGCAGGTTGAGGACGATCTTGTCAGAACCAAAGCTGTTACTGGCTACGCAGGTGTAGTTCCCAGAATCCTCTGCTTTTACTGTGCGGATAACGAGGCTGCCGTTACCGTGGACACTGCGTCGGCTGTCAATCACAACAGGTGCTGGGGTACCATTGCTACATAGAAAAAAGATATATATAGAATTAGCTACATATAGACAAAGAGAAATGGTTCAGATAATATTGAGAAAGCTTCAGAAACTCTCTGTACATGAATTAACATTTTATGATCTTTTTGCTTTGCTGCTTTAAGGCAGACGGATTCTCACATTTCCTTCAGCCACTTGATGCTTGGCGATGGATCACCCACTGCTTTACAGGGCAGCACAATGTCCCTCATCCAGGGGGTCGTTACCGTCCTGTTGAAGGTCAGAATCCGAGCCGGAGCTGCAAAGGCACACACATGCTTCATCAGGCCACGCAGGAGACGCGTCAGCAAATAAATGTGTTGCTGTTTTCAGACTGGTTTCACAGTGTGTTTTTCACGTCTAACACCACTGAGTCTCTGACTCAGGAGGCAAAGTGTGTTGGTTCCCTCTCCATCACGAGCAGTGCAGCAGAGAGGGGAGGACATCCATCACCTCCACCTCAGACTCAGACAGGGTGTGCATGTCCCAGGAACCGTGGGTTCCAACTCCAGACCTCTATGGGCTTATCAACATAAACCATCAGCTTATCAGCTCTCACCAAGCATGATCATGCTGACAGGGCCAAAGAGTGGGCTATTTGCATTCAGCTGATGTTGCCCTGCCTGTCTTCTAAAGAGACACTGGGAATGAGCTGCTTCTTCAGCCACACGGATGAAGTGATTCGAGGTGAAACAGGGTTATCTTTATCAAGAGAGCCAATCCAGACGTGAACAAGCACCTTGCATATGTGTCCCGCTGCAGTTGTAAACACAGACTGTCACACAGACTCCACATACCCTCAGCCATGGGTTTGACGGTGATTATTTCACTGGCGTTTCCTCGGCCCGCAGCTGTAACGGCCACCACCCAGATACTGTACTGCCGGTTCCTGCTCAGGTTGGGGATGCGGTAGAAGAAGACGTCCGGGGCCGCCTCAAACTCGCTGCTCACCTGGGTGAGAGAAAAGATTCCCACATCTCACATTCATACGTCTGTTTTTGTGTTTGTTTACCAGCATGGCTGATTATTTGCTTGTTACTTTTTGAGTGTTTTACCGTGGGGTGTGGGTTGGAGCAGAAAACAGTGTATTTCCTGATGATGCCGTTCACTTTGAGAGGAGGAAGCCAGGACACAAACACCACTGAGTTGGACGCTGCTGCTGCCTTCACACCCGCTGGAGGACCAGGAACTAAAAGGATGTCCAAAGGTTACACTCTACGCAAGACTTTAATTACAATTAGTCACTTTGTTTTCAGCAATTTGTTGATTACTGTATAATCCAAGTGATATTTTCCTCAGCAGTAGAAGTATTAGAGTCCCTGGAGGAGTAAATCAAAGTCGCACTTCTAAGTCTGGACTTCATCTTCTTACCGTCCTCCTTAGTCCTGGTGTAAATCTGTTCACTGCGAACTCCGTCTCCAGCCCTGGTGAAGGCTAACACCTGGATGCTGTAGTTGGTGTACTTCTCCAGTCCGTCCAGCTCCAGAGATGGCTTTGAGGTCGTCACATTCCTGATTTCTCCCAGCTCTGATGGACAGATGGACAGATCGCAGGAGAGGACAGCGGTTCAGAGAGAGGTGGAATAAAGTTATGCAAGAATAGAATTAGTTTTATATACAAAAACACTGAAAGTCTAAGTTACATTGTTAGACTCTTACACCCCCTGGTGGTCACCAAGCTCATATTCTTGCACACTAATGAACTGCACTCTTTGTGGTGGTATAAATCTATTTGTATTTATGTGTGTGTGTTGTGTGTAACAGTGGTTTTCCATGTCAGTCACATAATAAAGAAAATTAGCTTGTCAAAAAACAACACCATTAAGGCCTATGGGGAAAATAACAAATTGGTTATTTATATTTGTCATGCATTAATGTTCTGTATTTGGGGCAATATACATGATGTTCATCAGAGTGTGTAGACTGTGATGCTCATTAATACAGAGTTGATGTTTTGTCTGAACTCTGTGGTCTGAAAACGTGCAGTCAATCAGGGTTAGAGTTCAAAAACCATATCTGCCTATGCAAAGGGTCCAGAAGAAACACACTGTCTGTATCAGTGTCTCCAACACAGTGACATGCAGGTGTCAGTGTGTACCTCCATCAGGCAGGTTGGCCCAGTATATGACCCTGAAGCCCAGCAGGTTGCCATTCAGAGCGTCTTTGGGAGGGGTCAGCCAGGACAGGGAGATGACCTCTGGTGACGTTGCTGTGGCCTGGACGTTCTCTGGGGGACGGCTGGGCACTGAGGGGAGACAAACCAGGAGACAGACTGTGAAACCGGTGGTCTTTGAGTAGGACAACACGTGGCAGTGCCCACTGATCACCACTAGGTTGTGATATATCCTCACAAATGTCTCGAACGATCAAGCCACGCTGTCTGCTTCACTGACACCGACAGCAAACAGGAAACACATCCCAGCCCCCTGCATGTGACGTACCATCCTCCAGTGTAGTAGCAGCCACCTCTGTGGAAGAGGGCCCCGTCCCCGCGCTGTTGCTGGCCTGCACCACGACTCCATACTGGGTGAACTTCTTCAGGTTGTCCAGCACCAAGCTTTCTGCATTGTCCCCTGTGGTTTCTACACTGATCACACTGAACTGGTAGTTTCCCCCAGAGCTGTACTCTCTGTAGCCCACCTGGTATCCTCGGATGGCTCCATTCTGGAGGTGCTTCTTTGGTGGCTGAGAGATGAACAATAACAAGTATGTGTACTTTATGGACACAGCTCGGTACTCACATGTTTAAGCGACAGGGCCGGACTGACTTACCCTCCACAGGACGCGGATGCTCTGAGAGGAGAGGGCCTCCAGCTGCACTTCCTGAGGAGGTCCATCAGGAGCTGTGATCAGATCACCAACAACACATGCCATGTCATAATCTGACACACTAACTGTTGGAACACACTGGAATGAGTGAGTCTGACTATTTTGACAAAGCCTGTGTGGAGACAGGTGCAGATGGGGGAGGCGATCAGCATCAGTCTGCTGACTTTAATGTGACATTTACTACTGAGGCTGCTAATTGAAAAGTTGGGCTCTTAGTGCAGGTCAGCCTGTGTTCAATAATGCAACAGAGCCAAAGGAGCTGATGTCACCAGACTGTTAATGAATTGACTCCCTTGGCCTTTTACCTTTTTCTGCCTCTTGTCTCTTACCCACCACCTGCTCTCACTGCCTAATGTCGTCATGGTGATGTGTTAGGTCATAACGAATGAAATGCTCCCTCTCATTAGAAGAGAATAGGGAAAAGTGAGTGTCACTGGAATAACATTCCTTCATGTCCTCTGCAGAACAGGAAGTAAATATGTTTGCGTGTGAGGGTGAGACGGTTCTCGTCCACTCACCTGCTTCGTCAGTGGTGATGGTGAGCTCGTTGCTGGCCTCGCTCTTGCCGATCAGGTTCTTGGCGAACATGCGGATGTTGTAGGTGGAGGAAGGGTGCAGGTCAATGATGGTGGCCTGGTTGAGCTGTGGTGAGACATCTTTGGTCTTCTGAGCGGTGTCCCAGGAGGCTGTGGGGAGGAGAGGGCAAGGTTTATTGGGGTTGCTCAAGTCAAGGGGGGAGAGGTCAAATCCAGCTAAGTGCATCAGGACAGGCTGTATTAAATTATGGTGCTGAGACATACAGAGATAATTCATCAATCAAAACCCACTAACACACTGTATGCTCTTACATATTTCACTATGTGGAATCTTTGGTGTAGCTAACTATAACCATACCATCTAATAATGAGTTTTTCTGTACCTGATTTGTTCTTGCTCTCAATGTCAAACCCTGTGATCGGGCTGTTCCCATCGAAACCCATAGTCCAACGCAGAGCAATGGTTCTGTCCTTCACTTCTCTGATCTCCACCTCTGGAGGGTCTGGGGGCTCTTCAAGACACAGAGTCGACAAGAACTATTATTATTTCATTATTATCTGCAACTTGCGTATGGACTGCCCTGCGAAAAAGGGTCATCTGAACATAAGATAAGAAATTTGAGGCAAATCGACTGAAAACTAGTGAAATTATCTGTCCATGCAACAAGTACATTTGCCTTGATAAGAAATCTTGGAATTACATGTTAAATGCTCAATTTAAAAGTTTTCCGTAAAATGCAGGACTAAAAATAAGTAAATAGCTTTTAAAACAAGGCACATTATTGATGAGGTCTAAAAATAAGATTTTAAAGCTTGGCAAGTCCCAGATACTTTGCAGTGTGAAAGGTCTGCAGCTTGGGTAGGTGCATGTATACCTTGCACTGTGAGCTGTATGATTCCTCTGTCTTCACCGAAGGAGTTGATGGCGTGGCAGGAGAAGAAGCCGGAGTCCTCTCTGACTGTGGGCATGATCTGATAAACGCACAGAGATGGATGGCATTGTGATGTCGACTGAAACAATGTTGAAACAATGTCAGCAAGCCCGTCCGATTCAGCACATGCCAGGTTGCACATCTTCCTACCTGCAGGGTGGAGATGACTTCATCGCCCACCTCCTTGACAGAAACCACATAGCGACTGGTCTCAGGGTTGATGATGCGTTCCTCCTTCTCCCATCGCACCATGATGGGCTTCTCGCCATGTGCTGTGCAGCTCATCTTCTTCTCCTCACCCTGCGTGGCCAAAGTGGTGTTGGGGTAGGATGTGATCATGGCCGGGACTGGTGTGAACAGAGGAGAAGGAGAGGATGATGTCTGGTTAGAATAGTTTTACACTGGTTGGAGTTGGAGTTTGGAGTCGTGACCCACCTTACTCTTTCCACAATATATTAATAACTAAATTAATGAAATCATAACCTTGTCTTGACTTATGTCACAAACCCAAACAGACAAAACTGGGTATCATCAGAATGGTTAGGTTAGACAAATAGACAAAGGAGAGGGAGACCAACACTGGTGGCCACTGTTATTGACCAAGCTGTAAACCACTGTCTCTATTTAAGGATGCAAGTAACTCAGCAGCGTTCAGCAGTAGCATCAATGGTACTAAAACTACACAGGGATAAATAAATCTTGGTTGCAGTGTGGGATAACACAGTGCTCACTGACTGGTGTATGGACTGTTCCTGCCACCACGTTCCCACCTTCTAAAACCTACAGTTTAGGTTTTGTCTCCATGATCAGACGTCGTTAATGGACAATGGAATTGTATTAATTAAATGGCCGCATTTAATTAATACAAGACATGTCCAACAATGATAGAACTCACAGAAAAATATTGTTGTTTATTGTGGCCAACAACACCAAATGTGCATGTGGAGGTTAGAGGAAGAGACTTATGACTACTCCTCCATTATAAAACATGTCATCACCAGTCTATGGAAAAAGGACAATTTTAAACCAAACCAATACATCTCCTTATGCTGTGATAATTATTGAAAATAAAAGTGTATTCTTATTTTTGTATCATAACGTCATATTTATTTATTGACATTTAACGCTCAGACAGTGTTGTACTATTGTTTGTCTCATATTTTTTATATTGTAAGTGCGTGATGTGTTTTCTAACAGCGCACCGAGCTAACGCAGAAGCTATTTCTTTATTTAGAAGTGTAACGTGTTTACAGTGGGTACAAAAACCTACTGTGAGTAGGACTGTTGATAAACTGTGATGAACACACAGCTTCCCTTTACTGCTGCCTTGGTGTGTATCTGGTATCTAACGGTCCTAAATGGTACTGTGATGCTCTGACAACACTAAACACACACTAACTATATACATGGCTCATTACACCCACAGCAGAGTGTATAACAACCCTCTGCTCCCAGATGCTCACACAAGATCAGACCCCCCCCACACACACACAGACACACACAGACTCAAAGCATGCACACATGTGTGTGTGTGTGTGCACTTCCTCTCATTTTTCTGTCTCTTGCACACACGCACACGCACGCGCACACACACACATATGCACAGAGACACGCACATGTGCATGACTCCAGTGATGTGATGGGAAGTGTCAGGGAAGAGGTTGCAAACATTTAGGCCTCATCTCTTATTCACTCTGCAGCCATTTGGGGCCCGGCTGTGGAAAAGAGCGCTGATTTATTTTGCATGACAAGTATGAATTTTTTGTGAGACACACATTTGGATAAGTGAGGGAAGGAAAAAAATAACCGCTGAGGCTTTATGTAAACGTTATCGTATTAGAGCACAGTTAGTTTCATTTGGCCGTGTAAGTGGCTCGGAGGTAGCAACAGGGCCTTGTTGTTGACACTGACACTGGCAGCTTGGGACACTGTACTAGGTGACAACAAGAGGAGGACAGTGAACAGACGTGTGTACATGACGTCTGTGCTGTAAACATTAAAGGTGTTTCAACATGCTGGATCTGGGCTGGCATTACATGAAACCTACAGAAACTGCACATACTGTATGTATACTGTCATTTTCATGCCTATCTATATCTATATCTATATCTATAACTATATCTGTGTGTGTGTGTGCTATATATATATATATATATATATATATATATATATATATATATATATATATATATACACACACACACATATTTTTATTGATGTGCTGATACAGTGTTTTCATATTGGCTTCTGTGCTCAGTGATGTTTATATAAGTGCTGCACTGCTGCAATCATCACAAAAGCATGATTGATAGACTACAACATTTCGTTTGCAATTAAATTTCTAAGATAAATATTTGCACACAAAATAAAATAAATGTTCGCTATGTGGAATTTATTGACTTAAAATATATTTTAGCGAAGCAAGGCTGAGCCTGATCTGCTTTAAAGGTGAGTTTAGTGCAACTGAACAATCAGAACAGGTTTGGTGTGTGTCTGGGCGTGTGTGCGTATATGTGTGTGTGTGTGTGTGTGTGTGAGTCTGTTGGGGGATTAAGGGAGGTTCTTTTGATCTTGCAGCCAATCAGAGCATTGGCATTTCAGACGCGGAGAACCACAGAAAATACAGAAAGATGCATTAATTTATTGATCGAAAACACCACACGACCATTTGATGTTTCTAGACTCACAAAAAAACAAAAACAAAAGAAACAATCCACAATTGGGCACATCAACAAACAGGGAGACAATGACTCAGTGAATGAATACATCATTTTTTCGCTGAATCGTTTGGAAAAAAAAACATCTTTTTCAAATGTCTGAACCAGATTGTAAAAATAGTTTGTCTGAAATCCATGTCAGTTGCATCATTAATCAGCACTAGTTGTTTACTTCCCTGAATGTGTCACTGTCAGAGATGTTGTGTCAGTTGTCAGAAACGAGGCCCATTCAATACAAATGTGAACATTTTAGGTGTTTTGAACATGAATGAACATTTGGTGTCTGTGTTTATACACAAACGATCGTGTGTGTGTGTGTGTGTGTGTGGGTGTGTGTGTGCGTGTGTACGCAGCCCAGCTGAGCCAGCCCTGAGGCACAAGCTGTACCCCTGTAATTGTTATGTTGATGTATTTCCTTAATATTCAGTAGAAATATGGGAAGAGGACAGCAGGGAGGAGTGAGGCGACACAGGATGAGCGTGAAGAAAGGAGGTATGAAACAAAAAGAAATACAGCCCGGACAGCATTCAACCCACATTTTTCTTATCTCACGCTGAGCCACTTAAAATCGACTTTTTTCATTGTTCATTCAGCCGTTTCATTCACATCTTTCTGTGCGCGCATGCAAATATCTGTAAATACTGCGGGAATAAATGGAATGACACAATGATGTGCTCAAATGAAGCGCGAATAGATGGCAGTAGAGACCACTGCCCCGTCACACATGTGGACAGACACAGGAAACGCACACTGCTTCTCTTCACACACCAACATGAAGTGATGTGTGTTAATAAGGAAGAGGGAAGACATATACATGTTGGTGTCCCAAACATGTCTGCCATACAATTACACCTAGAAATGTGCTGCTGCCTCTGTAGCTCACATTAGTGTAAACACAAAATAAAAATAAAAACGTCAGCACAGCAAAGTGGAGTGCATATTGTGTGTTTTCTGCACAGTACAATGTGTCTTTTATGTGGAGGTGAGGAGAGCCCTGTTCCTCCACAGCAACCCAGAGGGCAGTGATGATACATTTAAGCCTGCAGGGGATTGTGGGGGATAGGCTGGCTGCTGATAGGCTACTCCCGTGAGACAAAAGCACCCCCTCCCCACCACCCCCCCTTCTCCCAGGCTCCCTTTCACCTGGCCAGGTTACCATGCCAACCAGCATCGGACAGTCTCTCCTCTTCTCTCCCCACATCACCCCCCTCTTCATTCTCCACCACTCTCTCTCTCTCTCTCTCTCTCTCTCTCTCTCTCTCCAGTCTCTACTCGGAGAAAAAAAGGGCCATTTCTAGTAGCCAGGAATAGAACATGGACCTGCCATTGATTTTCACAGGAGTATGATGTTGATTACACAATCACACCTTGAATGTCGCAATGCAGGACCAAAAAAAAAAAAAAGACAGTGTTTCTGATGGTTGAAGCTAATAGCGATTAGTAATAATGCTACTAAATAAATAAATAAAAGCATTTATCAAATAAATCTGGAGGTCAGATTATCCTTCCGCCTGCCTGCCTGCCTGCCTGCCTGGCATCATGATCAGAGTATCATCCTTGTATAAAACACAGGGATGCTCGTCTACATTTCGCCCCACACTATGGCCCCGGCTGCCTGGAATGCTAATGTAAGCCATAGGGCTCGCCTGGCTCCACGGGGCCACAAGGGCCAGACAACAGAAGATGAGCTAAGATGTGTGTAGCACACTGCCCTGGAGGCACGCTGTAACTGGGCACTGGGGAAGAGGCAGCCTGGATGGGGAGATGTGGGGGGCGGTGGAGGGGGCGCTGTGGTGACCGCACAGAGATGACTGCTTCACTGGCAGCCTGCAATGTACTGAAATAATTCCCTTAGCTGCACAATTGGCTTGGACGTGAAGCATGATACCAAATGAATGCCTGCAGACTGGGTGGACTTCTGTGCAGATGAGGGAGGGAGGATGGGGGTGGTGGGGTGGGGGCGGATCGCGAATGAGTAAATAAAATCAAAGAACTGGGGATCAGAGTAAGAGGGGGCTTTCTTATGGTTGTCTGCTGGAGACTGCTCAGTGACCACAGGCCCATTGCCCACTTCTCTTCAGTGAAGCCTCATTATGTGCTCGGTCCTCATCACTGTGTCTGCTGACATTATGATGTCTAATAGGCCTGATTGGTCTTAATTGGCCCTGATAAACACTGAGTGGCTGTTGACTGACTCTGATAGCATCCGCTGTGGACTGGTAATGAATTGACTGAACTGCATCTGTTTTGGAGGTAGGGAAGCCTGACTGGATATCGCATAAAAATCATTTGTTCAAGCGGCCACCTGCTGCCAGTATAAAACGCACAAACACAAAATCTAAAGAAGCATATGGAAGGAAAACTAAACACAACACGGACACATCTGTGCAAACATGCACATGCAGTCATGTGCAACTTAATCCTTGTGCAGTGAGTGCAAGCAATTTTTGCTGGCTGTTTGTGTGGTGTCCATACAGGATGATACATGGTGCATTATGGCGAGACATTAGCCCATGCACAGACACTCATAACAATGAAAGTGCCGAGCTACGACATCACAATAGCTACAATTCATTTCATGGGGAGTCTGCCACAATACCCCGGGAAAGTGGGATCTATCTAAACCACTGCATTAGCAGCCCGGCCCATCAGTCTTTTGTAATGGCTGCACTGTGCGTCCCCATATCTGTGCCTTTACATTATGTCTTTGCATTGACCAGTTCAGTCCTTTATGTGCAAATGTCTCTCCTTGTGTGTGCTTATGAACATGTTTGCCCATCTGCATCACCTCTATGACCTGAGAGCATTATAACCATGCACATTGTTGTCTTTGTTTACTCACACATTAGCTCTCACACAGCCAGACCTCTCTTCACTGTCAACATTGGAGTTTGTATTTATATAAACCAGTCATATTGTTGTGTATGCATGTAGGGATGCAAGCACTCTCATTAAAAAGAAAAAAAAAATAACGCCATGAAAAACAGTCAAACAGGTTTGTTAGTATTTTCAATATGGTGATGCGTTCAGTCCCAAGCTTATCCCTACACTCTATATGCGGTGAGTGAGACTGATACATCAAGCTTTACTTGAACAGCCAATAATACACAGTGAAGATCATGCTATCCATCACATGAGTGCTTCAGCATGCGTCAGCTTGTGTGGCCCCTAATTGGCTCCTAAGCCTCTTAAGTAGGTGCCACTGCTCAAGTGGTGTAGGCTGCCCTGGATAAACAACATAAACACAGCACAGAGTGTCCAGAACATCACCGTGTCCGACATTACTGAGCATTACAGTGGACTGCACAGGCTCTACACTGTACACTGTAATGCACAGAGAGAGGCTTTAATAGTTAATGAGCTTGTTGTTTGTCTCTCTCTCTCTCTCACTCACACACACACACACACATATAATGCATTCTCCTACCATGACCTAAGCCTAACCAAGTCGTAATGTTCAAACAACACTTATCATTATCTGATTTTCCCAAAATGTATAGACCTCAAAATGGTTCTGACAAAGATAGACGTACACATTCACACATATTTTCCAGTTTCTGCTACATACTAAACCCTGATCCTGCACCACCTGATCCAATGACGTGTCACCAATGATCTGGATCATCTCAGAGTTTCGATGAGATGTTTGTCTCCAGGTAAAGTGAGGTTAGGTTATGGAAGAAATCCATTATAACAAATAACTGTATAATTACAAGATGGTAAGTCAACAGGTTTTGCTGACCTGCCACCAAAATAGCTTCATTTACGCAAAATGTTCTTGGGCGCATGCTTTACTCGCATAAACTACATAGTAGAGGAAGGAGAGGATGACAGAAAACAGATAGAAAGACACACAGTAACAGACGCGTCTGACGCATTCCTCTTTCTCAACCCCCTCTTCCTGTCACTCAGCGCTCTTTTCCACATGGCAGCCCCTGTCTGCATGCAGAATTCAGGGCCTAATGGAGGGGAGCTAAGTCGTTGGCCACACAGCGGATAAATGCTACTTCCTCCAAGAGATGCGGTTGGGGGTGGCTGTGTGCATTGCTTTTGTGGGATTCATTCAGGCAGAAAACACCGAGCGGTCACCATGATGGCATCGTCTGGTGGCCTGAGTGTCACAGACAAAGCTGACGCCAATTCAACCTACATAACCAATAACATAACTTAATTTATTTTACCAGCAGCTGAGGCATGATCAGCCCCGGCAATAGACCACAGACCACAGGAAAAGGCTGGTATGATCATTTTGGTAAAAATGTACCTAGAAGAGAAAACACTACATATGGGACAAAGCTTACCTAATCGCCCGTAGCATCATGCAACACTATAAGATAATGTTTACATTTACCCTCGTAGGTTTCGAATGGTGCCGGTTTCCATGAGACTTACTTTTGACGTTGAGATACATGGACTTGCTGACATCAGCCCCGACATCGTTGCTGACTCGGCACAGGTAGAAGCCACTGTCTTCTTCCAGCACGTGTTTGATGAGCAGAGAGCCATTGACCAGCACCTCGATGCGAAAGCCTGAGTTGAGGGCGATGGGTTTGAATTGAGGGACCCCGGCACCTGTCACGCAACAAATTTATAAAGATATATGATCTTTCTTAGAAAAAGAAAGATAACATCTCATAAGGATACTCAAAGTAGAACGTTTAAGACATAGTGAAGGGACACTAAAGGATAAAAATGCAATAATTCCATAATGTGCTGAATTCACTTATGCCTGCAAAGTCATGAACATTCGTACAATTGTCAACTTCTTTTTGACAATGCATGTTTGTTTTGTTGGCATTTAGAAATAAGTTGTCTACCACAGGGAATGAGTTCAACACAACATTCAGCTGAGGTGTGAAGAGAGGAGTTACACTGTGTGTTATCATGGTACGTAACATGTTTGCATGTTTGCATTTCTACCTTTCGAGTACTCCCACTGGATAGTTGGGACAGGGTAGCCCTCTGCAGAGCAATTCAGTATCACTGCCTTCCCATAGATGCCATCCTGGTCCTTAGGCTGCACAACAAATTTGGGTGGAACTGCAAAATAAGTAGCCATCATGATTATGCATCAGATTATTATAGCCAGGGTTTCAACATCAGGCAAAAACC
The DNA here is from genome assembly GCA_016785345.1 of Trinectes maculatus. Classification (NCBI taxonomy): domain Eukaryota; kingdom Metazoa; phylum Chordata; class Actinopteri; order Pleuronectiformes; family Achiridae; genus Trinectes; species Trinectes maculatus. The sequence goes on from JAFBJQ010000089.1 coordinate 148,169, forward strand.
AAAGACCAATATTCTGGTCATTTATTAATCTGACGTTCTCCGTCACCCAGTTTCCCTCCGCTCACCTCGGACGATGAGCTGGCTCTGGTGCTCCACAGCAGCGGCCTGGTTGCGTGCAATGCAGGTGTAGTTGCCGTTGTGCATCAGAGTGAGATTGGAGATGCGCAGGGAGCTGGTAAAGTCTATGTTGTCTATGGTGACACCGAGGCTGGCTGGGATTGGCTGACCATCCTTTTGCCAGGTGATGAAGACGGGCTGGTCACCGGACATGACCACACAGGGGACGAAGACTCGCTGGCCAATGGAAAACCGAGGAAACTCAAACGGGTGGATGGTAGGTGGGACTGTGGAGGAGACGTGCAAATACATTTAGCCTGGAGGAGTGGTGCCTCAGGCCTGTGGGTTACATTTCTGTAATTTAGGTTTCATTTTTAACAGCAGACAACAGGTTTATGTCCTCAGCCTCAGGAGTATCGCTGCCATTATTCTGTCACGTCGGCTTTTATAAAGCACTCCCACGGTGACCCATTAGAACCAATCCTTTCTTTATCACCCTTCTCTTCATATTCCAACATTCTGTTGTGATCGTGTTGGGATGAGAGAAATTATATCAGCGCCTAATGTTTTAATAAGGGAGAGAGAAATATTACAACTACTCCTTCCCATGTAGAGCAGCTGAAGTCTCGCTCAAACAATATTCATACGACATTCTCTCGCACTCTCTCCTGCTCTCTGGGGACGCTGTAGCCATCCTGAGAACCAGATGCGTTGGAAAATTAATGATTTAAAATAACATTGGAATAAGCGGCACTTCAGCGCTTATTTAATTCACAACAAAATAGGGATAATAGGCTCCTGGGGATTCCCTCTCGGCAGCGGTGGAATGCTAAGCAGCTGAGAGGCAAATTAGCTGAGGCGGAATGGCGGCGTAGCTTTGTCTACGGTCTGTGATTTCCCCCTCGAACGCTCGTTAGCACGTCAAGACCCGCCACGGAGAGACAGAGAGAGAGAGAGAGAGAGAGAGAGAGATAGGGAGGGAGAGAGAGAGAGAGAGAGGTGGTGGTGGGAGGAAGCGTTTCAGGTTTTGCAGCGTCACTGAAGAAAGAGAGCCATCTGAGGTTATCATTATCTGGCTCAGCTCCGTGCCACTGCATATTCAGATGAGACTGTGCAGATAAGCCGCTCCAGGATGATGGAGATGGTGCTTTGCTATCAGTGATGTGCGCCTTTGATTTCCATGGGAAGTGATAAACAAATATCCAGATACCAAGGTGACGCTTTAATGTCTAATCTTCTGAATGCAATCTGCAGCCAGGGTCAGCACGCAGACTGATACAGTGATTCTGTCTTAGTGAGCGCACACTAGGAGATTAATGATGTGCCACCCTGACTGGACTCAACAAATGCACAGGGATAATACAGTGTGTCATAAATGGCCCAGGCTGTTTAGGTGACACATCAGATTGGTAATAATTATGACGGAGTAGCCTGAGATTACATGCAGCTACACCAATGAAATGTTATTTAATTTCTCTGAATGTATTGTATATATTGTATATGTATATGTATATGTATATGTATATAGACTGTGCAGATAAGCCGCTCCAGGATGATGGAGATGGTGCTTTGCTATCAGTGATGTGCGCCTTTGATTTCCATGGGAAGTGATAAACAAATATCCAGATACCAAGGTGACGCTTTAATGTCTAATCTTCTGAATGCAATCTGCAGCCAGGGTCAGCACGCAGACTGATACAGTGATTCTGTCTTAGTGAGCGCACACTGGGAGATTAATGATGTGCCACCCTGACTGGACTCAACAAATACTCAGGGATAATACAGTGTGTCATAAATGGCCCAGGCTGTTTAGGTGACACATCAGATTGGTAATAATTATGACGGAGTAGCCTGAGATTACACGCAGCTACACCAATGAAATGTTATTTAATTTCTCTGAATGTATTGTATATATTGTATATGTATATGTATATGTATATTATTATTATTATTATTATTATTATTATTATTATCGTTATACTGGACTGATCAGACTGAGGTTCATACCTTTCACAGTAACATAAACACTCTGGTGTGTGGAGAGCTGCGGCTGCACCAGCACATTACAGGTGTATTCTCCCTCGTCCACGTCCTTCTGCACGTCAAACAGCTTCAGGGTGCCGTTGTTCTCGAAGGCCCGCTGCCGGTGGTTGTACGGCAGCAGGTTGGAGTCCTTGTACCACTTGATGGAGTAGTACGGATAGCCGATGACGCGGCAGTGGATGTACATGTCCCGCCCAGCGATGGCAGTGAGGTTTTTCATTGGTCTGATGCTGGCAGGCCCTTGAAGGACACATCGGAGAGACAACTCTCTTAAAATGATTTTGAGGCGGGGGGGTGCTGTAAAAGAAAGCTGTGCTGTGTTGTGTGTGTTTTCAAGACAACACAAAGTTGACATGCCTTAATTCATTCAGGTAGTATACTAACAGAAATGTTACTGAGGAGAAATGCCTGGTTAAGTATATATAGCCATTAGGAAATCAAAGTCATGACCAGTGGTCCCATTCTGCTCTGTTGTCCTTTCAATCAATGTTTCTTTCTGCCTTGTGAGAACCAGGGACTCATGGACCCTCGTGCTGGCGCCTGTCGTGAACGTTCCCTTTTGCACCCACCTCTCTGGGTCTGGCTGTGATTGCCTCTGACAAGCACTATAGTGAAATGTTCCCTCTCTGCGCTCATGCAGCTATTATCAAACCCATTACTTATGCTGCCTGCTTTCACTCACACTTCATCCACGTGAAAAACCAACAGAGTAACCCATAGCTCAGTGCCTATCAGGGAAATGGACTATTAGGGTTCTTTTTAAAGCATTGCAGAAGACAGTTTAACTGGGCTCTGTAGTGCACTTTGAGCAGAAGCTTATCCTGGGCTGCTGCTCTCTTTAGCACGATTAAGGAGCCAACGATGTGCGAAAGAGTCATTACACTTTCTCTGCCATGGCACCTGTGGAGATTTATCTTCATCGCCTGGCTGCATTCAGCGTCCATGCACCATCGCTAAAGGGCTACAGGATCACCCCATTTAGCCTCACAACATGCAAGAGTGAACACAATCAAATTAAAGCCAATCAGCGTACAGGAAGGACCACTCCCACTCTGCAATAGTGCCACACTAATGGTTGTGCGCTGTTCATTGGTATATTGCTGCTACATGACAATCCAGCTGACCATATCCCTGGACAGAGCTGGCAATAAGTTACCCTGATGTAAAGCCCTCAGTGGGTGTTAGGGAGGAAGCAGGGCATTAGAAAAGTTCATGCTGACACTATTGGAGGGAGGAGCGACAACAGGAAGTGGTAAAGTCTTCTCTGATTCTGTTTGTAGAGAAACAGAGTGGACCTACACCATCAGCTTTCTGAATGTGTATTTCACCTGATGACTGGACTTCAGATATGCTCACACACTTAGTCAGGCATTCTTTCAACATCTGCACATACCGTGAATGTGCTTCAGGTAAAGCCAATTCAAACGTATCAATGCGGAATGAATTGAGACATGTTGACGTGTATATGTGATGGTGTGCTGGAAGAGTTGATCTGACAAGCACCTCTTACGTTTATTCGCGCCTGGTAGGAAACGGTCCCGGCCGAGTTGTTGCAGATGCAGCGGTACACGCCTCCGTCCGGGACCTGGGTCTGGCTGATGTTGAGGTGGCTGACGGCGTGGCCCTCGGTGTTGGTGTAGTGGGAGATGCGGTGGCGGCTGTCCCGGACCACCGGCTCGTCGTCCAGAGTCCATGTGACCCGCGGCTCTGGCGTGCCCTTCACAGTGCATGACAGCGACACAAACTCGTTGATGTTGTAGACCTTCTCGCTGAACGATGCCAGTATCTTGGGGGTGCCATCTGGCCAGTGGGAGGAGATGAAAATAAAAAGTTTATGATTCTGCACTGATTGCTCTCGTTAAAAATAATTACAAAAGCATATTTGGTTTTTGTAGAAATCATTGTAAACACTAATTTGATTGATGTGTCTTTGTCTTTGCAATGCAGTACTTGTCTGTGGTATGGGAAGCAGAATCTGAGTATAAAGTAGATAAATACAGCTTCTTTCTCTGGCTCCACAGCATCATTGATTATCAATATTCCCCCTATGCTGGTGTGGGTTTGGGGGGCAGACACTGCAACACCCCCAGGTCTTGTACCAGGATGCAAGACTTTTTTAAAAAACATCCAATCTAAGGTGCACTGCTGCAATCAAACTCCATGGCCAGTTCAGATGAGAGCATGCACATACAGACATGAAGTCTGCATTCTCTGTGCACAAAACCCATATACTACTATATAATACTCCCAGAACCACAGAATCAGCTCTTACAACACTCACCTTCCAGTATGACTTGAACAAAGTCCTGCGCTGACATCTTGCCATGTCGGGCAAAACACTGGTAGGCTCCTCCATCGCTCTTGGCCATACCAGCCATGACCAGGTTCTCCCGGTTCTGGCCCGTCATTCGGACGCTGTTACTGGGGTAGATGAGCTCTCCGTTGCGGTACCAGGACAACTGGTACTCCTCTGAGCCGGTTACGCTGCAGGACAGTGACACCTGGCTTCCCACGCTGCCCTTCACCTTCCGCGGACTCACCACCACCTTCAGGGGCTCTGTTGGATAGGGAGTTCAGTGGAGTTCAGGATTTCTTTTCTCATAGTAGTATTATTATTAGTGAAAGGACAAATATGCTACCTCACCCCAGCGACTTACAGCCCATTGGCACTAACCTTTTACCTGCAGTCTGCCAACCACCTCAGCATTGCCATAGCCATTCCACACCTCGCACACATACGTCCCTGTGTCACTGGGCTGGGCTCTCTCTATAAGCAGGCCTGTCACACTCTGTCTGAAGCGTGTGTCAGGCTCCAGCGGCCGGTTGTCCTTCAGCCAGCGGTATTTGGGTGCGGGGTGACCAGAGGCTTTGCATGGCAACTCCACTCGGTGAGATGCCATCACCTCACGACGCTCAAAGCTGTCCAGGATGTGGGGTGCTGAGTTGGTGGGGTCTGCAGGAAGAGGTGGTGAAGGGGTTTAGTGTCCAGTAAAGGTATATTCACACACTCCCTTTTCTCACGACCTTTTTCTCATCATTGTCACAGTGGTGGAGTAGGTAATGCCTCACTCGCGCCACGAGACAACACAACTCACAAGCAGGTAACAAATACACATCCAATACCAATCCAATACCTAAACTATGCATATGGGTTAATACAAGCAATAATTTATTTTATTTTTCATATCTATATATTTACAGCTGCATGCCTCTAACTCTGTATGAAATGATCAAAATTGCTGTTTGGCCTGGCTCGGGTTAAACCTTAGATAAAAAATATCTTTATTTTTTTAAATTTATTTTTGAAGAATAAATTTCAGAAAACACTGAAATCATAATATTTTTAATAAGTATTTCTGTGGTGGCAGATCATTGTACAGATTTGCATATTGTATACGTTTCTGATATCAGAAAATGTCTAGTGGCAGGAAAGGTTAAAGCTGAAGCTACAGAAGCAGCGATGTCTTGACTTTTACTGTTGTTGCTGCTCCAGCACATCACAACACAACACAACACACCTGCTGTACGTTAGCATCTGCTGTGGAGGGAATTCCTCTGCCTTTAAACAGCCCACTCTCAGTTCATGTGTAAAGTTGGTGCCGTGGCCCTTTAAATGGTTGAAGGTAAGAGGGGGCATTCTGTGTGAAGGCACAGCTCTGATGACCTTTATCATATGTCATCCTCTCTTCCATTCATGTGGTTTTTTTCTCCCGTCACTCTCTATTCTACTCACATAACCTCGACCAGTTTGTACAGGCACGGTTTCCTCTCCATATGGTCTGCTGTTATTTTTCACACAGCATTTCTGACACGAAACCAAACAATGCGACTTCAAGGTCTGACTGGTTTCTAACACACAAAACAACCTACACAAACTTCTACACAATGCCAATATTTTGATGTTCCTCCTACCTGAGACAATGAGACGGGCGCTATTGCTCTGCCGGGTCTCCCCTGTGTAACGGTGGCGTGTCATACACCTGTAGTTGTACAGCCCATCTTCCATTTGCACATCCAGTATATACAGGGCTCCCGTGGATGTGATGAGAAACCGAGACACTGGAGGTGAAAGAAAACAGAAACAAAAGATATTTAGGCATTTGGGATGTATTTTATATGGGTACAGTACAGCCTGTACTGTACAGGCCTCAGTCAACATTTTAAAAATCATTACAGTGTTCTGGATGATTGTGGAAAAGTCATTAGCCTGCAGTTTGACTACAATACACACTGTGTGTATCTGCAAGATCTGCTGGCGTCAGCTGCAAAGAGAAAACTTTCTTATCATTCACTGATCAATGAATCCATCCAATCAGCTCCACTGTCTGTAGCTACACGGGTGCAACAATAGGAAATAGAGATGGGTCACGTGCATAGCTCAGCAATGCATTCACACATCACTCCCACATTAGCACACGAGAATAGAAAAGTGATGGGTTCTGCAACAGTGTGTGCAACAAGTGCAAGTAACAAACAAACAGACAATCAATATCAGATCTGATTTCAGCAGGCAATTTATGACAAATAATATTCTACAGTCACATGCTGTGAAGAGGGCAGCGTAGAGTGTGTGTGTGTGTGTGTGTGTGTGTGTGTGTGTGTGTTCTAAGAAGAGGGAAAACACAGACAATCCAATATTGAAGCTCTCTTAGCAAATATTTGCAAGTCGAGCGAGGTGCGCGGCGGCGCTGTGTGATTGTAGTCACCAAACATCTGCTGCAGCCCATTTAGCTCAGCACAGCTCTGAGGCTCTGTGACAAGGCTGTGTGTTGTGTAGCAGTGTAACACAGCTCGTTATCATGTAGCTCATCGCTCTCCTCTCTCTCTCGCTCTCTCTCTCTCAGGGGGGATCTCTCCCTCCCTCCCTCCCTCATAGCTCCAGACTAAAGCACAGGCAGCCAGGGATCACAGAGCACTTTGATAGGGCATGGCTGCACAGGTCGGATGTGCTAATATCATGCAAATGTTATGCTAATTTGCGTGAACACATGGCGGCAGAGAGAGGTAGTCAGTGTTTATGAGGAGTGATGTGTGCAGTGGCTGGTGGCTGTCGGGGCGTTTCATGTCCCCGATGATGGAGACGCCCGTCTGAGGTGGGGATCAAGTGGGGCCACTGAGGGTTGGGGGGCTCTGGCAAATTGGTAAAAATCCTAATGTTGACTTTATGAGCTGCTGAATATCTCCTCATTTGGCCCTGTCAGGAGAGTGACACAGATTAATACTGCTACTGCAGCCATGCACATGTTACAGGTTGAAATAATAGAAAAAGGCCCAAGATTGCAGATTATAGATTGTTACAGATGGTTACAACTGACATCTTTTATGATCTGCCACTTAAGAGACAAACTGAAAAAAACAAAAAAAGCAAACACTTAAAAAAAAAACCTTTTGTCGTGTTGCGGTCCTGCAGTGAATTACAGACAACTTCACATATTTACAGATGACATGGTGCGGTGAGAGAGGGGTGAGGGAGAGGACAGAGAGGAGTCAGGAGGAGAAGGCGAGGGAGGAATACACAGAGGAGCGTGTCGAGGATGCTATTGTGAGCAAGTGTTGACCTAGTTAGAAACGAGCGACCATGGATTTGATATCCTGAAGGGGTTTTTTTTTTCAGCTTGTGGTGGAGATGCACTCATGTGTGACAGACAACCGGTGGTAAAATGAGGGGCACAGGGGAGGTGGTAAACACCCATACTGTATGTGTGCGTCTGTTAATCACTTAACACCGAGACAAGACACACAGTGTTCTCAAAACTGGATGGTGCCAATCGCGATTGTCTACTTTTGTGGAGAGGATCGATTCTGTGAGGGCCGATATCAAAGCTGCCTCTCGCTGTCTTCTTCCCCTTTGGACAGGACAGGCTTCTGAATGAGTGGAGCTTTACTCACGCGAGTTCACATGTGGGAGTGTGTGGTTGTCTCTTGTGGTTCTGGATTATCATTCAGTGTTTGATATATAGAAATAAAACTAGGTTTAAACGTGGGTTTAGAAACTACGTGCTGATGTGTTCCGTTCCACGTGATGTGGTGTATCCCTTCATGACTTGTTACAATTGCTTCATGCACCTCACACCTTTGGTATCTAGTGTAACACTGTGAGCAGCTGCCATGTTGAGTTGTCCTTTTTTTTTTGTTTCTTTAACACCTCTGATTCTAGTAGATTCTGCAAACACAACCACAGCCACATCAACACATGATGTAACGATGAGCAGATTTTTCATGTCGTGCATCGTTGTGCGGTGTGGTTTGTGGCCGGGTTTTCATTTACCTGCACAGTTAAAAATGTTCAGGCTGAGTGGAATTGCTCATATTCCTGATATTCCTGATTCTTGCATGAACCAGCTCGTTCCCGCTGCAGACAGACTGCACACTGCTGTACACTTTGTGCATGTCCTTGTAAGCTGAGGACATTTCTGTATGAGCTCGCACCGCTGCAGTTATCTCAAATCGCACTGCCTTGTGTGCCTGTACGCTAACGCCTTCGTGTGCGCAACCATACTGTGTTCCTCTGCATATGTGCATACTCCTGAGTGTCAATGTGTTAATGTAGGATACAGCTGCATGGAGCAATGGTCAATAATAACGATCCGCTACGGTTTTCCCTGCTCCTCTCTGCTCCACCTACTGCATACTAACACCGCTCCAGACAGCTGCTGCTGTTCTTGCGGTGTGTATGTGTGTGCGTTTGTGTGTGTATGTGAATATACTAGGCATAGGAGTATGTGTTTGTGTCCACACCCGTGTGTTGAAGTGTATTTTTCTGAAACTATGGCTTCCCTTCAGTCCAGGTGGCTCGCAGGACCATCAGTCGTCTCCTCTTCCCTTCCTCCGCCCACCCAGCTGCTTTGGCATCGACAGTGGCACAAACACAAGTCCCTTTCTGTGGAGCCACTTTCAATAGGTTCAATTAATCCCCATATAAGACGCACTGAGCATGCAAGTGGACTCTGTGTTCATTCAGACCGGGAGGCCCTGCAGGTTTTCTAGTGAAACTGAAATAGCTTGAGAGACATAGTGGAAACAGAGAGATGAGGCTGAATCAGATTCTGATGTTTCCTCTGTCACGCAGGACGGCTCGCACAAACGTAGACGTGTCGTCACTGGACACACAGGTTAACATGTATTGAGGCCTGAGAGGGAGACAGAGTTACCTCAGTCATTCCACTGTTTGATAACTGAGGTATGAGTGGAGGGGAGATGAAATAGGAGGAGGAGAGAGGAGGGAGCGAGGGAAAATAAAAGATCAAGAAGGAAAGAGCACTTCTGGGATACAACCACTCCTGTCATCTAAAATGACTTACAAATTAGCGTACAGCGGTGTGCTCCCAGCCAAGGGAAAAAAAAGACACAACTTTCATATGCTAATTCAGCACATGCAGAGCAATTATCCAAAAAAAAAAAAAAATGTCAGCCCCGTCTGTCTGATAGATCTGAGCAGGAACCCAGTGCCACTGTCTCTGTTCCTGTCTGTTTTCTCACATCCACGCTCAAACCCATTTCTACTGTGTGCATAATATGTGCAGTTGTGTATTTATGCACTATCCTCTGAGTGCACACTTTTACTAGAAAATAATTAATAATAAAATATTGTATTCCTGTTAGCTTTTTGTATCCTGTGACATTCATTCAGAGCCACACTCCTCTGACTCTGAAGAACTTAAAAATTACCTCTCCCATGGACACCATCAGTCTGGGTGCCATTGGGGAGGGGGACCCACGGAGTCAGCGAAACAATACTGATAAAAATTGCTTCCTCATCACTCTGCAGGCACTGTCCCTATTGTACAACTGTCTTGGAGTGTATTAGTGAGTGGAGTGTGGTGGTCCCTGGGGACAGCTGAGACCCACAGTGTCACTGTAACCTTGGCCACTAAAAGTCATGCAGAATGACATAATGAATACATGAATGAATAAAACAAAAAAGAATGAATAATCCAGGCAGCAGCTGCACATGAACAAAACATCAGCAATCTGCGTCTAACAGTGTGTGATGGGGGGTTAGGTGAACGAGCACATGGTTTTCTCTTGGTGGGACACTGTAATTCAGCAGTACAGTATAGTGAATGAATGAAGTTACAAAAATAAATAATTCCATCTTTTAATGTTTGAAAAGGACTCGGATTTACTCCTATGTACTGGTCTTTGAAATAATCTAATACTGCGACCAGCTGCCATATGCTACGCCACATTGTTTCCCACTATGAGAATGTCACACAGTGTCTGGCACCAGCACTGCCAGTGCAGACTGTGAGTAATAATGAGTGTATGATGAGCCCAGGAGGGCCTGTGTTGTAATTAGGCCTGGTTAGAGTTATTGGCAGAGTGACTCCAGTTTGATCAGGCTGGGATAAGCATCTCTATGGAGAGGGAGATCCCACCACCTCTAATAAAAATCATTTGTCATTCTTACCGGAGGCACACTGACAGCTACTGGGGGTTGCCGTAGCAACACACTGGCCACCATTAGCTTAGCAAGCAATAATACCAGCAGTGTAAAAGGTGGTGAGGTGGATGTCCACCTAAATGCTTTAACACTTAGACATATGTAAGTATACAAGTACAATGTAGCACAGATTATTTATGACTCTCGCATCTTTATTATTATCTTATTATTATTATCTTTCTTGATTTCTATGATCTTCTTTTTCCTGTACACACACACACACACACACCGCACACACACACACACACATTTATATATAATCCAATATAGGACTACTGATTTTGAAGGTTGGGCTTTTTATTTTTTTTCTACTCTTCAAACAAGCTGCTCCCCATCTAATCAAAGAGATGAGACAAGCCGGACTATGCTTCACAGATTGATGCACAATAATAGAAATGTGGATAGTGGGTATGGATAAAATTGTTAGGCATGAATATCTGACTCATTTGGTATAAAGATGTAATCTTTTCTCCATACAGCTTTAGATGCATGGGGCCTGGGCCTGTAAAATATATACGATTAATAGGATTGCATGAAAATGCACACAATCTAAACACCTGCACTAATTTCTCATTACACCTTGACTGCAAAGTTGCAGCAGCCTCCCCGGGCTGGCTACAGTATCTGCTCATGGCAGAATCAAGTCAGTCTATTAGGCTGTGCCTTTTTTTTTTTATTGCCGCTGCTAATCAGCAGCAGCATCCCTCTGCTCATTAACTAGACACATGCTAGCCTAAGGCTAACGGCCTCATATGTCAACCACAGATAAAGATGTCATCTTCTGCTTGACTGAATAAACCGCTATTAAAACTAGATGTAAATGGACGCTGAATGATATTCAAATCGCGAGGCAACAGGGAAGCTTAAACCCTGAGGCGCTCAGCCTCGTGGCTGCCCCACATTCCTCTGTCGCGTTCCATGGAGGAGAGATTTCAGATACTGTCTGTGTTCAGACTGATGTTTCACAAGTTACCTGAGATCTATGCAGGACGCAGTATCACGATAGTCGACACGGAAGCCGATCATTTCGTAGTTGCACTGAGCAGTATTAGAAATGGGAAGATATTGAACGTGAGTGTACTGTTTCTGTGAACTGACAGAAAAAACACCTGTCACTTTAACCTTACAGTGTGGAGAGAGCAGTCAAACTCTAATGGTTTAATCTAAACCATTTCAAACAGTGGAGACTGAAAGAAGGGACTTTATTTGTAGACAAGTGGGACGTATCTCACCTCCACAACAATATTCCCCTTTTCTCAAGGAGACACACATTTGTCAGCTAAAGTCAAAACTGAGGAGGGAAATCACACACTATTAAATCCCTCATGGTTATGTGTTTACAATGCTATCATTGGCCTCTCTCTGGCCAACACTAAATGAGCCAGTGTTGAGCCTCAGCTGTATAATCATGAATATTCATCTCTGTCTGTGAGAACCCCGTATGTGTGTGTGTGTGTGTGTGTGTGTGTGTGTGTGTGTGTGTGTGTGTGTGTGTGTGTGTGTGTGTGCTGCGCTGGCAAGCATTTAGGAAGCTATTACTATCTACTCAATCACTGGCTGTTACTTTGTCTAGATGATAAGTCAAGCTGACAACAATTCTCCTTATCGCCAAATCCCAGACAAAGCAGGCTTTGTTTTAGGAGCAAGAAAGAGTTTGAGCCTGTTTCCAGGCCTGCAGCCTTTCACGTCAAAGAGCCCTGCAGCAGGACAAGGTTATCAGGCTGTCCCACACTTTGCTTTGTCCCTGCGTTGTTTTCACTTTTACTTTTATTCATTATGAAAGCTGTGGGTTGAAGCTTAAATAGCCCAGGTGGCACTTTGCGAAGCGAGGTATCCATTATGACCAACAAACTCTCTTCAGTAGCAGAGAGCCAGACTTGGAAATAATATTTCTGCACACATACAGGCCATTTTCACTGCAGAGTCATGTGGGTTTTATGTAAATGTGCAGAGCGCAGCATGATTATTAATTACATTTCCGAAGTGAGAACAAGACAAGCGTTGGAGCCCTCGATAAACTGCGATAACCTGAGTGTAAAAGAGTTACTCCCACAGTGTCGTTCCCCTGAGACTTCATGGCACCACATTCCCGCTTATGGACAAGGACTTAAACACAGTGCTCATTGGTGTTTCATGGTAATTTGCAGTGGCAAGTGAAGCAGGCGATGCCGCTCTGTGAGTAAAGCAGAGGGGGCAAGAGGAGGATTAGATAATCAAACAGTGTGCCACTTTAAATAATCTCTGGCTCCTCTGGGGGAGGTGAGACTTAAAGCTGGAGCCCCTCTGCTTTAATTGTCTGATTTTCCCGTCATTACTGTTGAGAGCCTCAGTAATTCAGGCTTATTAAATATTCAGGAGCCACACTGGGGAGAAGAGGGAAGGAGGGAGTGGCAGGAAAATGACAAAGGTGTATAGAGGAGTGAACGAAAAATAACAGGAGGATGCACATGTGGTCACTGCTTGACAAAGACTAAAAGAGCAATATACTTATAAAAGACGTAGAAAACAATGGACAAGCCCTGCTTTAAGCGAAGAGAAAATCAGATTACGTATGTTTGTGTAGGAATATACACATAAGCAACTGCATTTTTGTGGTATAAAGTCACATCTTTTTAAGTTACCTGATAAAAAATATATATTGAACTATTTTAGTCAGATAGTTTAATTTAGTTTCTTAAGTAAGAAAAAACTAAGTCAAAACACCAGTTTCAAACGAATGGAGCTTTTACAGGACCCTGAGTGGAGCTCTCCGTGGTGCTGAACCCTACCACAGACAAAAACACCTAAACATCCGACGTAGAGCTGCAGCTACACCATAAAATAAATGCATAAAATAAAATGCATTAGATACCTAATGAAACGGTGTGTAAAGACAGAGATATACCGTAGTATTAAAATTAAACACCAGTACTTATTTAAAGAAAAAAACCCTTCCTCTGCTTTGCATTAGGCTGGTAATACTGATCTATTCATGGAGCAAACTGCTCTTATCTCACTAATGGAACAAGTCTAAAATACATCAAAGAAATCCTGACAGGTTAAAACCACTGTGACATGCAGTGAGCATGAAAGTCTATAAATGACTACAAACCACATTACAGTGATTATTGTTGAAGGTAGTGAAGAGACAGAGTGCTGCTCTCTAATGAATCACCACATCTGATCATGGCCCCAAGCATCAGCCTGTATTTGTGTATCTACCACACTGCACAAAGTCCATGTTGACGTGACATTTACGCCGCCTTTCAGTATGTAAAATCTGATTTTAGTGAAAACATGCTCAGTCTCTGCCAATGGAGTGAATTTATTTAAAATCTATCTCCACTGCAAATCAAATTGTTTAGAAGGTTTGATGCAGTGCTGTCTTTTAAACTCCTTCCTTATTATTTAAAACTACTATAAAATGCTACAAATTTGAAATAATAAAAAGAATCAGAAAATATGTATAATAACTCAACAGTAGCAATATCCATAGTATTATAGTAAATATTAAAAAGTACACATGTTTCATTGACATTATTAGTATTACGGCATATTTTTCTCAACTCTTAATAGCAGAATATCATGGTTATTATGGTTGTTTACATCAAGTGCTGCCTGACGAAGACCTGCTTATGAAGATAAAAACCTCTTCCTACCAACAAAACCCCAGACTGGTTTGTGGATACTGGATAAAGGACCTCGCACACAGACACACATGCATTTTTACATGATTACTATGACATGCATTTGAATGTTAGAATAACATGGTTTGCCAGAGACAAACAGGATCGGGTAAAAGCTGAGAGCAGATAATGTTTAATATTTGCACTCAATGACACTGTTTCACAATATTTCAAAATGGACAATCAATCGAAGGGATCTGCAAAAAAGGCACACTCCAATACATTTAGGTGAAGATGAAACCAGTATTAACCACATTGAAACAAATGGAATATACTGAATGATATGATATGTAACATAATCAACACCTCAACTCATTTCACTGAGAGGTCTTTGATAACCCGACTCTACACACCTTTTATCCCTGTTACATCTCCAGTTGATATAATGTAGACACACAGCCTGTTTACAGGATGGCTCGACTACCATGTAATCAGTTTTCATTGCAGCCTCTACTTTTTCAACAATGGCTCAAAATCACAATGGAAAATATCTCTCCTTTCCTTTATATCATTCCTCTTCAATTTCATCTCCCTTCCCTCCCCTTCTCCCTCTTTGTTGCTGTCCAGTCTGTCTCCTTGCTTTTCATCTCTGGCTTTTTTTCTTGGTGTTTCCCTTTCCTCCTCCCCCTGCCTCCCCCTGCCTCCTCCGCCATCCCCCCTCTTCCTGCAGAGCATTAGCTTGCAGTGGTCCGGCCGCTTGACAGCTGCTCCACCTGAAGAATATCAATCAATGTTGCTGTGGAGACACAACCAGGCTCTCCTCCTTTATTTTCTGCCCCTCGTTCTGTTCCGTCATCTCATCTGGCATCTTGTTTTGTTTCCATACATATTGTGAATATTTATAATATTCATATATTCATATATATATATATAAATGTTGTGAACTGATCTGCTGCAAGTGCGTACTTTGGCATCTTTTGCTTTTAATTACACAGAGGTGTGACTAATTGAGATGCAGATGCGAAGATGTCTCAGACTATCATTCAAGATGAGCCAGGCAGACAGGCGTGGGACGGAAGTGTCCATCACCTCGAACACATGACAGAAGAGTGAGCACTGTA
This sequence comes from Trinectes maculatus, assembly GCA_016785345.1. NCBI lineage: Eukaryota > Metazoa > Chordata > Actinopteri > Pleuronectiformes > Achiridae > Trinectes > Trinectes maculatus. The sequence continues at coordinate 163,438 of JAFBJQ010000089.1, forward strand.
CAAATCATGCTGCTCAATATAGAACAGCACTCAGTATAGTAATAATCACCATGAAGGTCTCTTCTGTTCATGTTTGCAAAAAAAAAAAGATCTCTATATCTCTGTTATATATCTCAGGTACATTTTCTTGTATATAAACAGTAGCATTTGGTTGTTTGCCTACTGCTCTGAAAACAGGTTGTGATTATATCACCTAGCAACAATTCCTCCTGGATAGCCAAATTATCATGAGAACAATCAAGTTCCTTCCTCTAATTGCTCCAATCTACCATCCCATACCACTCACACCCCCACTTTGAGCCTGTCCCCAAACCTGGCCTCAGCCTCACTGCTAGACATAACAGTAAGCAGGGAAATGGCTCCCCACAGGCGCATCATCAGTGGAACTAGTGCCAAGCCCGCCAGCAGAGGGTTAAGTAAATATTGGGTGAAGCATCTGCTCTCAAAGTACCATTGTCTGCCTCTGTTTCTGCCTGGTCCCAGCCTGGTATAAATCACACACTGCAATTAGTGCCACACTGTCCCACTGCCCTCGTTAAACAAGCCTGCTTGCTGAGGAAGCCCATAAACACCAGACACCAGCCTGGATGGGTGGAGAGAGGAGGGACAGATGGATGGATGGATGGATGGATGGATGGATGGATGGATGGATGGATGGATGGATGGATGGATGGCAGTTTACCTGTGGGTGGGCTGTGCCAACATGAAGCTCAAAAATCTTGACTTTTTTGATACATCACTGCTGGTTTATTGCGCACAGCAGAAACATTAAAGTGACTGAATGATTGGAATATGTTTTAGGATTCTTGCTGCGATGCAGATGCAGCAGATGAAAGACCTCTGATGCAAAAGCTGAAACCACGGGGAGGAAAATGAAGGATAAGTGATTCGAACAGCAGCAGGTTGTTCTTGCATGTTTTTTTTTTCTTTTAACTAATAAGTGGTGCGCAGTCTTCATCGAGGACCAGAGCACTGTCTGGCAAAAGATCAAATGTGCAATTAAAGCATTGATGTGTGGGCTGACTGGCCACACTTTGTTTAGTAGAAACCTTTTATATTAGCATGTTCAGACACTGTAATAGACCAGGAATGTCTTCAGAGACATCAGAAAAATGCAAACAGTGAGACAGTCACTGGGAGACACATACTGTCCATCTTAAAAATCTTAGTATTAAATAAAATTAAAGATTTGTTGCGCTTTCTACTTCTAATAAAACACAAACTTTCCAGTCTTACAGAATACTGTAACATAATAAAAAAACATACAAATTAAATACATAGCTGTTTATTGCCTGTGTCTGTAAGCATCGCTGGTGTAAACACACCATTAACATCATCAAGTCTTGCCAGAAACGCTATGAGCCAGTGATGGTCTCGATTATGATGCAACCTCTATAAAGTCAGAATCAATGATCACTGGGCTGATTTTGATCATTCATCAGCCAGTGATCTGAAATATCTAATTAAATGCTCAATGTAATTTGGCTGACAACAGCTCATGAAAGGACAAAAACAGAGGCTGGTGAGAGGAGAAATAGCCATCAGCACCCCTATTACCATATTGCTCTAAATTACCACAATCACTGGGGGAGCATTTAACATGCCACCACCCAGTGGAGGAAAAAGGTCCCACAAATAATCAGAATGAATCTAAGTGATTTACATTCTGCTCTCTCTCTGATTGTGCTACCAGTTGCTGTTGTGTCCAGGCTAATTAGGTGGTAATGAGAGTGTTATTGGGCACTGTGCACATTTAGAGAGCGGGAGACAGAGAGACAGACAGGGAAAAGCGCTCAGGTGTTGACCAACCTGTCAAAGGGATGATGCTGCATGGGCGGAGTCACCACCACATCACCTGACTGCCACACACACATATATATATATATATATATATATATATATATATATATATATATATATGTGAGAGCTGCTCAGCAGTGGTGCTACTGGTACAGTAAAGAATCCACTCCCTTTGTCGAGATGATCTCTAGTTTTCTGGTTCAGATTTTACATTTTATGTCTCAGTTCCCAGATATTTTTTTTTACCCCGTTTTCCTTCCCGACGCCTCGTCTCGTCTGCTCTGCGCATAAAAGACTTGTAGACAGGACAGCAATTGTGCCACAGCAATCTTTCTGAAACACACCTCCCTCCAATTCCCCTTCTCCCTGTGTCTCCTCCCAGACTGAGACCAATTCTCCTGTCGAGGTGCATTGTGTGTGTGTGTGTGTGTGTGTGTGTGTGTGTGTGTGTGTGTGTGTGTTAGAGAGAGAAAGACAGGGAGAGAGGTAAGCTGGTTACTGTGGCAACCAGGAGAGTGACTCTTAGGCAATGGCATATGCATAGGGGAGGGAGAAGGAGAGGGAGAGAAAAAGAGAGTGCTGATGAAGGGATGTAGTGGAGGGGTGGAGGAGGTGGTGGTGGCTGGGGTGGGGTGGGGGTGGGGGGTGGTGGTGGAGGTAGGGTGCAGGAGGCAGATCAGAGGGAGGTGTCAGTGGGTTAGTGTGCACAGAGAGATTCACCCTCTATTTCTACCCTGGCAGAAGAAAGGGAGGCAGAAACAAAAGGAGCTGTCTTTTGAATGGTCGCTGTGCTGGATTGGACTGTCAGCGCTTCTCCTAACAACCTCACTTAGCTCGCTGCTCCCACTCCCAGAGAGAGAGAGAGAGAGAGAGAGAGAGAGAGAGAGAGAGTCAGGAAGTCTTCCTCACAACTCACTCTCTCTCACTCTCTTTGTTTCTCTTCCTGAACGTGCACGAGCTGAGTTTTTACCACTGACAAATGCTGAAGATTCAACTGCTTCATTAAATGATTCACAATGGCCAAATGTCTCGTCTTATGAAAGCAGCCAGTTCTCACTAATGTTCAGCTTTTAGTAACTTACAGCATCAACATACTCACACACTGCTCCCCGTACAAAAAGATATAAGCGCTGACATACACGCTTTTACAGCTCCATACATTCAAGGCTTTTGCTGCCTTGTACAGTCATTGATGACTAAAAGCTAATGGTGGCTAACGCTACACTAAGTCATTAAAGAAGTGAATATTGTTTTTTGAGTGTTGTTTTTTTTTGTGCTATGATGACATTATGTTGTGGCAGTGTTTATTTCTTTAAAGTCTTATATGGCCACAGTGGCTGTAACCCAATAAACATTACTCTCTGAAACTATATGACTTTGTTTAGTATATCATTTTGGTTAGAAGTTTGAGAATCTTGTCTTAATTCACTCATATATTTTCATAGCAGTTGCTGATTGGGTTTCTCTTTCTTTCTGATTGATCAGCTGATCTTGTCTATGACACACGTCTCTGTTGTCTCATTACAGAATGTTACAGTTTATTAGCTTTAGCTTTATTTCTTGATATAAACTTGCCACTTAGACGAGACCAATTGACCTTTGACCCTTTCCAGAGGCGTTCTGACTTTCCTGGCCTGTTGTGAAGACAAGAGGAGGATGATCGTGTATACCCTCTGACCTTATGACAGGAGCCCACAGAGAAACAGACTGCCCGAGACAAACAGAGCCATGGGGTGGGTGTAATGAATATGCTGCCCCCTATAGTGGGGATGACCTTATAAACAACAACAAACTGTCACAGTGGCCAGGCCTGCTGGGAGCTGCCCTCTGTGCAAGGGCAAACGGCCTGGAAATCACCAGACAGTCCTGCCAACCCTCACAGAAGAGACTCTTATTGGATGTTATAACACTATGCTGCTGGGGTTTACTGTAGACTCCTTTGAGCAATTAGTCAGTCTCAGTCAGGGAAGAGCTGTAGAGTCATCCATCAACCAGGTGACAGGAACACATCAGTCATTTAAGCACATGACGACAGGTTATTTCCTGTATTTACCCAGGTAGATCATCAAAAGCCTCGTTGACGCTGCGTTGGGAAATGTGCTCCCACCGCGTCGTGTAACGCTAAGTGACTGCTTTTATTATACGAGACGAGCAACGGCTGCGATCGCTGTGATCTCAGCAAGCTGCTCCGAATCAAACAGCGGAGGAGAGACATCCTCGCGTTTCAAGGGGAACTTTCATGTCACCATGAAGGAGACGCGGAGGAGCGGCGGTGGAGGGTTAGAAGTCGGAGCGAGGCATATGGCATCTTGAGTTTGGGCAGTGAGATCTGACAGGTTAACTGAACATTTGGCGACGGCGGTCGTGAGTGGTGGTGGGGGGGCACAGGGACCGGTGCGGGTGGGTTTCGGTATGTGTGTGTGTGTGTTTTGGGTGAGAGGGGTAGGTGGGTAAGGTTGCTAAACACTCCCATCTGTTCATATCCCGAGGCGCTACTATGGCAGTTAGCTACAGTCTTATGCAGATGAGCTGTTGCTGTGCCGGCTCCTTCCACTTACAGGGGATATATTATTCAAATAGATTTGAATAATAGGAATGACTGGATGTGGAAACGAGCAGTAGCCGGGTCAAGCTGGTTCCTAGGGACCGTTTGTTTGCTTTTTACCATCCGATGATCACAGCTCCTTTAGGATGTGAGCGCCCTAACTATGTCCTCATTAGTGTTTGCCTTCTTCTGGGCCCCCGTCATTGTCCCAGGAGAAAGATCTGCCTAACAGGGGTCTTCGATGCACACTGACATGCATTATTTGAGCCATTAGGATGTGGTGTGATGTTAAGCCATACTGATAATGACACTGTGTACTTTCATTCCCTTTTTGAAAGATGACGGTGCAGTACATTAAGACAGGCAATTTACAAATTGTGAATATGCAGTATATAAACCTGCTTATAAAAACCTGTGCTGCAATAAAGCTGCAAGCATTCATACAACTATTTACATTACTTCTTCTAAACTCTCTGGTTATAGACAAGTCCCAGACTTAGTCAGATAGTCAGTCGAGCCCTTGAAGGATTTCTTAGCACCATAGACACTGACTTTAACTTAACTTTAGCACAGCTGATTGAGAGGGAGGGTTTTAAGGAGTAGTTGAGTTAGATCCTTGCATCGCCCACGTCTCTGTTGTTGAATACAGTCCTCCCCCTACGTGATCATATAGTCAAATGAGGATAAGGAGCTTTTGATGAAATGTGGGAGACAGGAGGAGAAAAAAACAGTTGAAGAAGTGGAGGAAGGAAAGCAAAGCCTGAACTGATTTGAATCTGGTAAACTGTCAGAGTGGGGGATTACCCCACCAAATCCCCGGCGAAAATAGAGGTCCAAGTTATTTACTAGCCTTACAACCAGCTGCAAACCATCTGTACTTAATTGTAAGACACAAACTTTATGAAGATCAACTGGGGATTTGACCACAAAGCCTCTTACGCTGCTGAATTGGTGTCCCGGCTTCGAGGGAGAGTATGGGAGGGCGCTCGGCATAGAGGACATAGACTCCTCTGCTCTCTCTCTCTCTCTCTCTCTCTCTCTCTCTCTCTAGTCTTTCTCTGGGCCACACTGTGCTGAATACAAACCGTGTGTGTTAGACAACAGGGGTAGAAAACAAATGGAGTAAAATGCGTTTCACAAAAATGTACACCTTCATCTCAAAGCAAATACAAACAATACAAAAGAAACAACACACAAACTTAAATACACACACATACACAACTGGCTATGCACGTTCAAAACATTTAATTGGCCGGAGCATGGGGTCAATCATTAGCTCCCAGTTAGGCATGTTAGTGGCCTGGTAACCTGCACACCACCACAATACCCACATGGGCCATAAGATATCAGCTCAGTACAAACCCTGCATGTGGCATTGTTTAATGTAGGTCGTTGTGCATTATGTTGTTCCTGGCAGCCATCTGAAGACAGGAGATAAGAGGTCTGGTGCAAGCCATTGAATGGCAGGTAGCCAGAGTAATCCTATTTAACAAGATCTGGGCTGAGTGTAGGATGGGGCGTGTTGGTGGGGTCACACGAGGAGCTGTCGGGGTCAGGCTGTGGCTTTGTGTGCAGCTTTGCCCTAAACATTGTGCGTCTTAAAAGCAATGTACGCCACACCATCCCTAATCAGAGATTTGAATGCATGTTAAGTTTCAGGGAGTCACGTAATCACGCAAGTGTGCGTTCGAATGGGAAGTGGCATCGGTGTTTACGTTTCTGAAAGGAGAGAATTAAAAAAAATCAGGATGTGGGGATTTTTTTTCCCGATCGCCTCGGTTCTAGGAATCTCAGACAAGTTGCTCAAGACTATTGAGGGGGTGTAAGCTGCTGGCTGCTTTAACTCATTTATTTTCTTCCACTGCGCTAATTCCTCCCATCTCCATATGTTAAGTGTGGAGAGGGAGGGGTGTGCGTGTGGCGTGGGGTGGGGTGGAGGGCAGGGGGTGTCAGGGATTAGCTCCCCCTGTCTGGATGGACTTCTTGTGTAATCATGCTGGAAGAGCTGGTTACTGTGCAGCTCTGTCCTGTATGGGCCTGTGTGCCCTGGGATGTCCCGCCATAGCCTCAATGAGCACTCCTATAGTGACGTTACAAACAGCACTCTGCAGTGCACACACCTACACACCGAACCCGACAACACCTGCTGCTGACAGCACCACCCAGTAACACAGACACGCAAAATGTCCAGGGATCATGAGATACAGGGAAATGAGAAATCATTTATATTTAGATGTTGTGACATGAGTGTCAGTATGATGGCACAACATTTTTCTCATGTATTACAACTACAGTCAAGTTACAATAACAAGATACAATAATTTAATAATAAAGCTTTGAATTGTACAGTCAGACATGGAAATCACTAATTAGTTCAGATAAACCATTTTCACTGGGGTTTCATTTAAACGTGTGGCATTGTCCTCTGGCACCTGTCCTCCACTCTGCACAGTCACATCATAACTTGTAACAAACCTCCACCCCCCCACTCCTCCCCACACACACACACACACACACACACGCCCTCTGTACTCTCTTCATTAGCAGGTATAATCCCCAGTGGCCCATCTGCCAGACGCCAAAGCCACAAAACACACGCAGAGCAAACAAGGCTGGGAGAAGCCGGCCATTATGGGGCCTGTTTGAACGGGCCGACCAATCACTTACACAGATAGTGTGTTTGCTCAGGCCCCGCGCCGCCGCACAATCCTGCCACTGTGGCCCGGCTATTTTCACCCAGATAAGGAACTATTTCAGCTCGTGTGTGTGCGCAAGTGTGCACGTGTGTGTGCGCAAGTGTGCACGTGTGTGTGTGTGTGTGTGTGTGTGTGTGTGTGTGTGTGTGTGTGTGTGTGTGTGGACTTCCTGAGACACTCTCATTTCCTCAGAGATCAAAATACAGGCTTGATGGTGTAACATTAAGTAAACTGCATCTTCAATCTTAAACATTATTATTTAAGTATTATTATGAATTGGATCACAGCTGTTTCAGTGGATATAAATATTTTCCCACACACATCACTGTGTCTTTTTACACTGCGGCGTCTAAAGGGCTTCTCCACATTAATAATGCACAATTTCACTAAGTGGTCATAAGCTGAAAAGGGACAAGGTTAGAAATAAAAAAAAAGATGGACTATGTTTTTCAGATCGGCTCAGCCTCTCAGTGCGAACCAGTGAGATCCAGCACTGCAACGACACAGAGTGGCTGACACAAAATGGCTGCCTTGGAGTGAAAGAGGTAGGAAGCCGGAGCAGCAGCAGCAGCAGCAGCAGCAGCAGCGCGGGCAGCAGCTGAGACAGAGCAGGTCTTTTATTGGTCTCTGGTCTCTTTCCCCCACACTTACAGGGAAAAGATTAACAAAGACCCAGCAAACCTCCACTTGATTGCTCCCCCCACTCAAGACATCCACAATATCACCATCACAGCAAGACATTTGGGGGCTGCAGCGCGACCCCGGGGCCAACAAACCAGGATTATATAGTGGGAATGTAATCCTGGTTTGGGGGAGGCTGAAGGGATCACGGCACCAGAAGACACAATGTAATCAGAAAGAGCGTCTCCACCCCAAGAGTCAGGAGATAAATCTGAGCAGAGACTTATCCACACCAGCAATTAGAACATATGCTCGGCCACATGAACGGACATATGACACATGGATCTCCTGACTGCTGGCCACTCACGCATCCTGAGGACGCACACATTTTTAATATTACTGAATTCATTTTTTTAAAACATTGTTTTAATTCCCATATTTTTGATTCTCATCTTTTAAAAATCATGCATTAGAATTTATGTTTTGATTTATTTCATGGTTGCATTGCTATTTTATCTCATATAATATTCAGTTACGCTACATGCATGTGACACATTTCTACATATAAGTGTAGGAGGGTGTTAAAATCAACAAAGCTGATTCTCTCTGTTTGTGTGTGTGCGCACACACACATGTGACTTTTCCTGTGACTTAATGGCTGCATAAGGTCACATGATCAGGTCTCCATTTTGGAGCCGTGTGTACGTATGTGTGTATGTATGCATGTGTGTGGTGTGGGTACCCTCACTGACACTGTGTGCACAGACGTGACAGCATCACAAAAATCAGGCTGAGGTGAAACGCGAGGAAACGTCACTAACACGTGAGCTTAATCGCTGCTGAGAGAGGAGCTTATCTTCCCACCACAGCTAATATGAGCTACTCAATTAGATGAAAAGCGCTCTCTCTCTTTTTCTCTAATTTTTTGTTCTATTTCTCCAGGCAATTTATTTAGGGTGGAGAAGGAAAAAAAAGAAAAGAAGGAGCAGAGCCTGAGCAAACCGTATTGGCCAAACGCATGACGAGTCATAGCAAGATCCAGCCAATCAGGTGGAGCTGACAGTGTAAACTCGGGCCCTCAGCAACAACATGACTATTTACTGTATGCAAGAGGAGAATCTCTGGAAGATGCATCACTCCTCACACACACACACACACACAAATATTACATTCCAATGTTTTTATGAATTATTGCCACAGAATTGTTCGACTTTATAAACTGTTTTTTTTTTTGCGTTATATTATAATTCAGTGTGGGACAATAATATGTTACTCAAAAATTGTATTTTAAGATAGGACCCAGCCCTTTATGTTTTTATTTTCAATTTCAATTCTTTGAGCATTGAAAAAAGAAATCAAATAAACCACAGTTTCCTAACCTTCCACTAAATGTAAATATTTTTTAGCCTGTGAGTTAGTCTGCAGAGTAAAATTCCTTCAGCCCACTGAGCGTGAATGAATTAGTCTTTAAAAAAATCCAGTCAAATATTTAAACACCTGATTTAAATAACCACAAAGTCTTTGTAATCATCAAAATAAATGGTCCTGCAATGGCAGTAAATTCAGCTGTTTTAAATTTATTTTTCTTGAATTAAAAAAAATATATTTTACACATATTACACATATTGTCAGCATTCATTTATGGTCTCAATAAATGTAAATAAAATCCTAATCCAACATTTGAGAGGTAGATAAAAACAGCACAGCTATGAAATTACATTTTGGCCTCACAAAAATCACATTTGTTGTTAATTGTTAACTGTAAAATATTTCTCTACTGACTAAAACATTTTTATTTAGATTAAATTGATTTTTTATATTTAGCTCTCTTTGTACTAATGAAGTTTATAAAATGATAATAAAAGGTTAATTTTATTGTTCATAGCTCCAGTCAGTTTACAGCGGAGAAAATTAAAGAAATGAATAAAACTGAATAAACACACAGAGTCTGTTTCTCCTGTCTGCCTCGACCTCGTGGACCAACCGGACTCTGACTCATCCATCACCATCTGCTCCTCCACTCCTCTATCAAGAGTCAAGGTTACACATCACAGCTTGAAAAACACTGGTGCAGGAGAGCAGAAACACATGACAGGGCACCTGGGCAGGAACGCTTCAGGTCACGATACACTCTGCATGTAACGTGCTGTACTGTACTCAGGGCCATCACTTCCCCAGCCATCTATCAAAGTGCTTTCCCATGGTGGCTCATCTTAAACGTACCTCTCCACAGGTCACCTTTCTACAGGCACCAGCTCCTAACTGAATTAATTCACTTCATTATTCCTAGTGTTGATTAACATTGTGCAGGAGGGTCAGACACACGGTCGGTATTATCTTCTAACTGACCTGTGGGCCAGATCAGTGTGAGACATCTGTCTTTACTTCTTTATTTTTCTTCCCCTTTTCATTTAAAAAAGAAAATCTTCAGGATTGTTTTTTCATCCTGCCTTCAATCTACTCTGAGATATATTTTTTTTAGGCAAGAGAACCTGAACACATACTAATTTACCAAAAATAAATAAATGAGCATTTTAAATTATAACTATCTGAACAATAATAATACATCAGAAAACAAACACATTATTGGCCTGTGGAGCTTATGTGTAGAAACAGCCGTGAGTTATGTGAAAGGTGGAAATGCCTGTGTTATAGAACAGGAGAGGGTGGAAACAATAACACATCAGTCGGGTGATGTGGTGATGGCCGGTGACATTTCATTTCTTGCCTGTCCCTTATTATAAGAATCATCAGCAGGACATGAAACCGAGGGCCTGTACGTCATGAGTCAAGATTTTGCCCCCCCTTCTTTCTTTCTTTCTTTCTTTCTTTCTTTCTTTCTTTCTGCAGAATGCAGTGCAGACAGGGACAGAGAGAGCGAGAGAGGGATGGAGAGAGAGGGATAGAGAGAGGGAGGGAGGGGGGAGGATGTGAGTGACATGCATGGACAGCCCCTCTGTCTCTCAAAGACACTGCAGCAGCTGCATGCACGCGATAAGAGCAACCATTCACAGCCAGCTCCCCTTTTCCTCCTCCTACACACACACACACACACACACACACACACACACACATCGTCCTCCTCTCCCTCTCCGACCCTGATACCACACACAAACATCATTTCTATGCACGTCAACCTTTCTGCAGGTTGCTCTCAGCAGAGATGCTGTGATTTTCAGCAGCTCTGTTGCCAGTCACATGTCGTTCCTGCAAAGCGTCTCGTTCCGCCGCTGTCTGACGTCAAAGCAGAGCGGGGTAAACGTGCGTGTGATTAAGAGGTGAGGGGCCTTCCTTTATTTAATGGCTGACAGAGGGGAGTCATGTGGCACCACCTCAGGTCTTACTGCGGCTCGTGGCTGACGCTCATCTACCTGTCTACACCTCAATCAGATTTTTCTATCCAGCTCTCTTTGACAGTCTTACATGCAAATGAGGATTGTCTAAACACCTAATAAAAATAATCACTGTCCCTTGATGACAAATTAGTGTCTCTCTCATCCTGATGTGGTGTGCTGTGACTTGCATGTTGTCACCTTGTATTCAGAGGATGTTTAGGCCTAAATGCAGCGACTGTGTCATGGTGGCTCCTCCCACTCCAGAAAGCATGAACATCTCCATGTATAAATACAAATCCCTCCAAACAAACATCCCAAACCCAGATATACACAACCTACCCTCACCCAGCCCACTCAGCAGTTTCATATACAGCCTCTTTATCATATTTCACATAAATGCACCGACACAAAACACAATTACAAAAGTCATCTTTTCCCCCAGTATGTCTCATTTGAATATATCAGTTATATATGTGCCAATCACTCTGATCCACTGATACCGACCAGTGGCAAATCTATACAGTCCACACAACGTCTAAGTGCCAATTAATTGATGGCACCTTCCACAATTAGCTCATGTTGCGCTTATAGCTAATCTGTATCTTGGCAGGGCGCCATGCATGACCTGGCTTCTGTCCAGGTCTGGGAGTCACCGAGGCGGCCGCCATGAGCTAGCACCACATAGCACAACACAACAAAACACAACACAACATAGCACAACATAACACAACACAGCACAGCACTGAGACGCCTGCAAAAGCTGTGCCAAGCTGCAGCGGCACAAAGGAGACCTCACTGTTTATCAAAGATTAAGCAGTGTTTAGTATCTCTACCCAACACCACCCCCACCACCCCCCACCTCCTCTCCTGCCTGAACTCAAATACACACACACACACACACACACACACACACACACACACACCCTAATTGTTCCCAACCCCGAGAGTTTAATAAAGAACAAATTGCGGTTATTGGTGAGCAAACAGCACAGTACGGAGGTGGGAGTGCGGTCGTTGCAGCTCCGGTGCAGTAAGGAGAGAGAGAGAGGGAGAGAGAGGGAGGGAGGGAGAGAGAGAGAGAGAGAAAGGGCATCACCCAATTTAATTAATATCTCTGTCAGTCTCAGGCTGAGACTGGAGCAGGCTCTGTGCAGCGAGATGCAGTGAGCACACACTCTGTTACTTAATGTTGATTTTTTTTTTACAGTACCACTGGACACTTATGATATCTATCTATCTATCTATCTATCTATCTATCTATCTATCTATCTATCTATCTATCTATCTGTCTATCTGTCTATCTATCTATTTTATATTGTCCTTCATGGGGCTCAGGTATATTTTTTGTTTTGTTTGTTTGTTTGTTTGGTTTTTTTGTATCCTTATATCGTATCATGCTGTTCACATGCTGCCTAGCCTAAGTGTATCTACGCGTCATGTTCCCATAATTCTTTGTGGCAGCTGCAGCCAGATTCATGCACACAGGTATTGATTTTCTTCCCAGTTTTTTTCCCCCCTTCAGCACAACCCTTTATTTATCTTGCTAAGCTCCTGCCACAGGGTGTGAGGTAAGAAGCAGCTCGCAGCTTGTGAGAGGACACAGTGAATTCACCATGAGCGACGCTTACCACATACCCTGGATTTATTTTCATTTATCTGTTATTTATCTGCCAGCGCTGCTCCGCTGCTGACTATAATCCTGCTCTGTGTGGGATGCATGTGCAGATATGCATGTGTACGTGTGCGTTTGTGTGCGCGCTCGTGTCCGCTTGTGATGGCCGTCCATCCGTCCATACAAACACTCCATTCTCCACAGGCCACCTGACCCATTTTTCTGTGTGAATAACAATACCCCAGCCAATCATGGGCAGACAGAATGACGAACGCTGGAAAAAGACTACATCCAGCCTGTCACACGTCAGAGTCCCAACCCTGCCTGTCGACAGAGCCAGGCAGGGATGGAGAGGGGAAAAAAAGAGAGAGAGAGAGAAGGAAGGAGGGTGAGGGAGCTAGTTATCCCCCCCTCCTCCTTCCCCTCCTCCTCCTTCTACATCTCCACCACACAGGGACCAGTAAGACCATTACCCACCCACCCCAGCCCCCAGCTCAAGGTTGTGCTGCGCCAATGGCTGAGCTTCCTACATCGCATTCTGAGAAAAGGCAGGAACCGACAGCGAGCAAGCTGCAAGGCCGCTCCCAACAAAAGACATTGATTATTACATACTACCTGTAGGCTACCACAGCACACTGTATACAGCACATGATTAACTGCCATACTACCCTGTAGGCAGATGTTTACAGTCAGGCAACAGTGATACAGGAAAATCCCAACAAAAACACACTTACGCTTCCTTGCAAGAAGCCAAAGCATATAACTCTATATGCATAGCCTTCCTCGCATTTTCATTTTTGCAGTTTGTACTGTGTAGACTAACATAGCACATGTCTCCAAGGACCTCTCAGGGTTGACTGAGTGTATCCATAGCAGCAAGGATGAGCTGAAAAATGCCCAGGTCAGCTTCGTTTCGCTGTGCAACCTGAAACTCAGAGATGTTGGTATGGCTCCATACCATTCAAACAGAGGAGGGGGAGTGGGGGATGGACAGTGGGCACTGTGGAAACAAATGATAATGTCCAGCAGCCGTTTGATAGTAGCTCTTGATATTTACTTCAAAGGCCCATTATGCACAGCCAATTAAACTGGCAGAGTGCGGCTGGCTCATCTCCCCCTCTGCAGGCTGCAGGGATCAAGAGTGGCTGCAGGAATGACTCCAACACACATCCCAAATGTCAACAAACACGAACAAACTGTGAAACACACAAGATGGCTCAACATCTGGCCAGACCAACAGTGTTAATCTGCAACATCTGGAAACAACTTTGACACTGCAAAAGCCAGCAGCACTGACGGATGGGTAATAAGAGCTTAATCACTGTTAACGTGATAAGCAATTAGGTAAATATGTTTATGGCGTACTCACAGTTAATGTACATGTGACTGAGAGAGTAACAGAAAGAGAGGGAGAGGGGATGAATGACTCCAGGAGGAAATGACAGAAACAAAAGGAGAGATGAGGTCAGGCTGAGGCGGAGTGAACAGCATCTGTGGTGTGATGGCCGACGGCTCTTGTGCTGAGCTCGTGTGCTGAATGAAAATAAGTGTGTGTGTGTGTGTAGGTGTGTGTGTGTGTGTGTGTGCGTGCGTGTGTGTGTGTGCAGCAGTGCTGGCCGTTCGGCCTCCTCTCGGCCCTGATGGTGCTGAATGCAGAGCAGGCTGCATCAGGCCAAGGCAAATGACTACAAGGCCTCCTCAGTGACTGCAGCACAGGCTGCACCTGGGGAATGGCTCTGCACAGCAACACAACCGCAGCCTCACACACTCCATCACAACACATCCCCCAGAGCAGCACTACCGATGCTATCTATGCAGCAGGTACAGAGCCAAATGAAAGTTTATGCGGTTTGTACGGTGTTTTTTTTTTTCCAGGTTTGTTTAGTAATTTTCTTATTTTGATAGATCTCAACATCGAATCACAGGGATTATCTGAGCCTTCTATTTTTATTTCTGATTTGTATTCACTGGAGACAAAAATACTATACAACTGATAGATGATCTCTGAGGTCCATACTTATATACATGAATGAGAGTTTAAAAAAATACAGTGTTATTTGTTAACATTATTTTTATACAACCTGAAATAAAACGGTGCCTTGCTATCAATAAATAAAATTTTAAACTTATTTAAAACTTAATTTTTGTTTTACAAACGTGGTACAAACTATCGAACGGTTTCAGAACACGTTTCTGGCATTTCAGCTTCTCACGCCCATCTTTGCTCATGGATTTTAAAGGCGATTCAGCTTTTGATAAGTAACAATAAGAGTCCTGCAGCAGCTTCCCTTGCACCTGCACAACATTGTGCCACATTATTAATAACAGGAGCCATCGAAAGCATCTCCAGTTTATCACACACATACTCTGCAGGACAGTTTCTCAGCACAGGTTTGACAGTGTTACAAATCATCACAGTCACCTGTGCCTTATTCATCTTGTATATGATGTAGCAGTGAAAGTACACATAAAGAACATACACAACATACAAATGAAAGACCTACTATCTCATTTAGACTCTACACAATATAATTATCATGCTGCTGTGAAATAAAAAAATCCTGTCAATTCTGCTTCTGTTATGTTATTTTATAACTGACGTTTCAGTTCACTTCTTTTGGGCTTGATTTCTGCTGACTGGTATTTTAACTAAATTAAAAAAAAACTCTGCTTTATTGTAAATAAATGTAATAGTGTGGAACGACATCAAAGGTTTGGAACAGCTGAGGTAAGATAACGTGTAGGAGATCAGGTCATGAAGTGCATTTATGTTATGCAAATACAGGGATTTTATTTTAATATCAATAAAATAAATTAATCAGAAAATGTGTCAAGCGTTTGAAATCAGCTATGCTGTTTTTATCCATCCTGACAATGGGCTTTTTAGGAGCCTAATAATACAGTGACAGATTTTCCCCTATTGTGTCCATAAATCAGAGAAACCCACTAAAGCCATCACAATCAGACTGGCTCCTGATTGGCTCTCCCTCTAAACAATCACTCCAATCCTCTGAGTCGGTACAGTCGGCAGAATTTGAATTGACGAGATTTTTCAGATGCACAAATCATTATTCAGAGCAATGTGAAGGAAAAACGGGTCATTGGTTAAATCTATTTTTCTGACTTGTATCTTCTAGAGTTATACAGTTTTTTTTTTTATCACTTTTACAGAACAAAACATCTGGAGGTAGGGATGTATAAATGCATCCTGCTCATTTAAATTATGAAACTTGCTTTCAAAGCAAATCAACCAGCAATTTTTGTCAGCAAGGAAAATACATTTAAAACATTAGAAAGAAGACATTAACTTTTCAACGGTAAAATACAGAGCGAGTGTTGTGTTGCAGCATGCAGGTTATATTTTCTGCACGGCCTCTGTTACAAATTCAGCCTACTATAAAACCACTGGCAGCTTCACTGACCTGTTACTTTTATGTCCTGACAAAGTGCGGTTTTCAACATTATTTTCCATTCTATTCTAATGGATGCTAGTTTTCTTTAAGTGGTGCTTTGTTAGTCGACCCTGCAATGGCTCAGAAAGGTCTGTGTCCTGTGAGACTGACAGAGGGTCTGTCCACACCAGGCTCCACCTTCCAAACTGAAAAGCATTTCAATTATTCACGTTTCAAATTCAAGTGTTGATGTTATTTTTATTCCTTTAAAATTAAAACGGCGAAACTCGGACGTGCAGACGAAGGTTGGAACAATCTTGCGATGAGCTGTCAGTAAGTGTGCATGTAGTTGTGGGTACACACACACACACAAAGTGCACTTAAAATGTGTGTACTATAGAAGATGGGGGGAATGGACGGTGCGTCAGTAGGATGCGTGCACCCAGACGTGAATAAAGACCATTTGCTCATGGATTCATAGGCTTCCGTCATCCTTTATTTATCATGGAGAAGAGCAGTGGATTGGTGGCTGGCTGATTTTTCTGACAGCGTTTACATGGCTGACGGCTACAGATGTGACCATTTTAACAGCTCTAGATAAACACTTGGCTTTGACAGTGCAGAAAGTAAAAAATCCGTTTTTAAGTGACTTGTCGCTGGGGCTCATAACACGCGATCATAAAAGTCCAGAGAAGCAGGTCCCCAAAAATATACTCAGACAAGTTTTTATAAATCTTCAAAAACCTAGAAAATGTTCAATCACCTTGCAGCCAATCTTATGAACTATTTAAGCTCATTGGGTCCAATATATAAATGTATCCAAGATGCAAGAAACCTTACAGTATGGATGATATAGATTCCAAAGCCCCCGTATAAAATGCTTGAGGCAAATCCATTTGTAGACAATTAAGAGATTGCTATAGATTTCACCACGGCTGATTTCACCTCAGTGGACAAATGTGAAACGTCAACAAAAAAAAAGGCGGTCACTGGCCAGCATTTGCCCTCCATCCAAAAGCAAAATGACATTAGCTCTTGTCTATTGAGTTTGCTAAATGCCCCACATAAAGTGAATTTGCCCCCCAGGGCTGGGAAACAATCACGCAGGCGAGCGTTCCATTTAAGTGATTTGAATGATCGCAGCACTGCAGCGCTTCCTATCAGCCAGAGAAATGGGTCAATACACTGAGACTAAGTGACACGGCTGGCAGCCTGTGCTCTCAGGGAGGACCAGGCAGAGGGAGAGGAGCGGGACCTCGCTGCCACCGGGTCAGTCAGACGCCAACACACACACACACACACACACACACACACATGAACACGCAGAGGGCAACACACCGTGTTCAGTGGTACAAGGTGTGTGCACGTGGGTTCATGTCAGGTGGATAGAACAGATGGAATCGTCACTGATAAACTTCAGTTGAGGTGGAACTGATTGGCGTTTACATTTAGAATAACAATATAACACAAACTTTAACACAACCGTGTTTATAAAGCAGCCTGTTTCCCCTGACTGACTATTACTTCATGTATATTTGCTATTTTACACCAGATTTAAGCTCATTTAATTGCAATTGTGATTAAAAAGCTTGTAACAGCAAGTGATGTAACGGCTCATTGGGCAGCACTATGAAGTCCTCCGCCCTGCTGTAAGACGACTCAGCAGATTTCCAGCCACCTCAGATGACGTGATCACATTCCTTTATGTGTAAATAAACAGATATCAAATCTTACCACATGCTAGCAGAGATGCTGTGACTTACTTTCAGCGTTGATTGACATTGTGTCTTTCTCCCAGGACACAACAGTGATGTAGGCCTCCACTGAGGCGGGGATAATGCACTTGAAGACCGCCACATTGCCTCTCATGGCTTTCTGGTCCTCCACCCGGACAGTGTAGGGCTCTCGAAGGACTGGGAGGAACATGGGCAGACATGCGTGTTGTGTGTAAGATACTGGACTAATGTTTAACTAGGACCTGCTACCCCCCCCGATAATGGATCATGATTGGTGAGGTGAAGACATTGGTGAGTGGTGAAACTGACCAGCCTTAATGTGGACATCTTGGCTCCTGATTCTCCCTGAGGGGTTCTCCGCTGTGCAATAGTAGGTGTTGTCGTGGATGAGTTTGCTGAAGCTGGAAGGGGGTATGTGGAAGATCTGAAGGGTGCCATTGGGGTGCACATGGCGGATCCCTGGCACGTCGTAGATCTCCTCGCCTGTGGCCAGGTACCAGCGCAGTGAGACAGGGGGCAGGCCTGCGGCGGGACAGGGCACCGATGTCCCTGTGGTGCTGGCGAACACTACCTCTTGCACAGATGCATTGACAAAATATAAGCTGGAACGTAGATCTTCACAGAAAACTGCAGGGAGAGAAATGAAATTACAAACAAAGCTGTTAGATGAGCAATTATGTTATTCTTTTCAATTCAGTCTTTGAACGCTGCATTTACAGATATTAATTAACCAATTAAACTGACAAACTGGAGCCTCGCTACGATTAAACACAACATAACAAATCTACTGTCAAACAGAATGTGCTATCCTGACTTTGAGGGAGTGTTTTTCCCCTGGTTGACCGTTGTGTTGTTTGTGCTCACTGCAGTGGAGGAATAATGTAGAAGTGTATCTGTGGTTGTCTATGGAGAGACACTGCAGCAGTGGCTGTGCAGTAACGGCCAGCAGAGCACCACACCACAAGCATGTCTATACAACATGCACGTCACACACACACACACACACACACACACACACACACAAGCAGAGGTCATAGAGTCATACTAAAAACAGTAGGCTACATATATATCAGATGTGTTTACATCATACTGTTGTACACACAATTAGGTTCATATATCTCATACAAACAATCATACAATCTCTCTCACACACTAACTTGCATCTATGATGTCATCAGAATTTTAAAAAATGGCTTCAACTGCCGGAATAATGTTTCATAAATAATCCATCATTGTAGCATTTTGCTGTTGGTCATTTGGACTCACTTTTCATGACTACAATTTGAGATTTGCCAGAAAAAGTAAGTCAGTTTAATTTGAAGCATTTACACAGTGGCAAGTGACTGTGGGGAATAAAAACTGACAATGCAACTCTGCAGTAATGGACAACCTACACTGTCGGCACCCAGCCAGGATATGTAAACTGGCTGGATCCCAAGGAAGAGTGGTCCTCCAGGAGACAGATGACTTGTTTTATACATCCACAGCCTCTTAAAATAGTTCAAATATTTAAACAGTGGAAAAACAAATAGTCATAATGTTGAATTACTGCAGACACCAGTCTGTAGTACATTTCTCTACAGCTTCAGCCCCACAGCAAATGTCTGTTTTACTGTGTCTCCTGGTGGAGGGAATAAGTAAATGCAAAACACTACACAACCTGCTTCTCTCTGACAGACAAGTAACCTCAAAAAGTAAAAAAACAATATGGCTATGTTGTAAGGTATGAAGCCGCGCACAACTGCAAATATGGTAAAGCAAAGAGACATGATGTTGTTGGTGTTGCAAGATGGAGCTGTGGCACACAGGCTGCAGGCTTCTTCCTGCACATGACAGCCAGTGTCATTCACACCACTTCAAACACTGTGTCTGTTCAGACGACAACAAAATGTGATCGCTCTGTTTCAGATATGTGTATTTTTATCCTCCGAGGACCAAAATATCTTACATGTCTGTGCTCAGCATCATGGTGGCTGCAGTGAGTCCTGGATTTAAAAAAAAAAATCTCAATAATAATCCTACAGTAAACAAAAAAAATCAACAGGTGTAAATCTAATACATCAGGAGTCAGCAGCCACCGTCAGGAATCTGCACTGTATCTCTCTGCTAATGTGGGCTCTCCCCTCCTGTCGCCAGCTCGCCTGGCTGTGCGACAGCTGCCAATCCCCCCTCCCCGGAGACCCAACATTTTAGCGCTCCATAAATTCCTAATGAGCGCGCTCAAATCACCGGCCACTTCCACCCACTGGTCGTTCAACCTGTTAGGACAAACAAACATCGCGGCGTACACATGTTTCCTCGCGTTACCAGAGGCACTCACTTCACACACACACACACACACACACTCAGAGTCCTCAGAGGGCCAGGGCCAAGAGGTGTTGAAAAGTGAAGGGTTGTAGTTGTCGACAGCTACATGGCTGTAGGTTCTTATCCAGGAGATGACTCGAAGAGCCAGAGACAGGGGAGGGTTCATGGCAAATATGAAGTATTAATTACCTTCATAAAACTGAGTGTGGATGGGGAGTCAAACATGGCGACGTAACATTAACAATGTAGCAGTAACCGGCTGATATACGAGCACGCTCGTTTTCCTTAAGTGTGTATGCATGACTTCTTTTTGTGTAAGAGTCTGTTTGTGCGGAGCTGCAGACACACTGACGCCTCGCCGACAGCGGTTATTGGTGATGGGTCTTCTGGTCACATGACTCCACTCTCCGTTCTCTGTGATTGTAAAAAAAAGGGCACCAATCAATCATGTGTGTGTGGAAGGTTCATTTAAAAAGTGTTGCAATGATCAGGCACGGGTCCATCCTAAGCCTTAAGCCTTCAGGCAGATCAATTAGCTTCTCCTTTATTAGCTTTTCTAATTTATATGTTGTTCCCATATAGACATATAGTGTTATTATAGCAGCAATAACACAGTACATATACAAGAAAATAGTATTTCTCTCTTCCTGTAATGATGCATGAAAACCCTGGCAGGGGTTAATTTACAGCCATGTAATCACACTGAGTAACAGCTTGTCAGTGGTTTTCTCGAGTAGGAAAATCTGCTATCAAGATGGTCATAAAACCTCAGCATCTGTTATGAGGAGCAGGGAGCCACTGTGACTGTGTGAATTATCAGTGTCGGGAATATTTCAGCGCCGTTTAGGCAATTTGACTCCAAATCAGCCTCCCATCAACCCAATGATGAGCTTTCTTTTCTGTTCCTGCTCGAGTCCTTGTTGGTATCAGGTCATCTGCAGTGCCGCCGAACGTCAACACTTTCTTCCACTTCATTTGTTAAAGTGACAGTGAAGCCTGATTTAGAGCTCCACTGTCACAAACCATATATTACACACGTTTTAGACACATCCCCTAAAAAAAAAAAAAATCAATCTGAATTAAAGCCTAAAGGTGTTGATCTGCACTATAGCACTGAACAGTCAGAATCTGATGGGTATATTAAGTTATTGGAATGTTTTTTTTTTTAAATATGTAATTTCTCATTTTGTCATAGAGTTGTTTTTCCTCTATGACATCAGATCCTGGCATCACGACACTGACATTACAGCAGCGAGAAGATTCTGGGATGAGTGACAGGTCAGGGGAAGATTCCTGAACACCGTGCATGTCTGCTCAGAGGATATAATACATTCCTATCCAAACAGTCATACATATTTGTCTGCAGTGCTGGATGGTTTATTAAAAGTATTGGGAGCAATCATTTAGGATGAGAAGAAGCCGCATTTATTTTCATCATCCATCAGGGACTCCCAGGCAGCGCAGGCAGTGTAATGGCTGCTGCAGTGGCTGACAGCGTCTCAATAAGAACAAACAGCCATCATGCAGCTGGTGGACTGAGAGCTTCTGAAGACAGGCGACTGCACAAAGACGACGAGCTGCCTTCTAACTGCTTTTGTCTCAATCTGCTTTGCACCAGCTCATAAAAAATGGATCCCTCCACCTCCACCACCACCACCACCACCACCACCTACTTCTGGGTGGCTGATTCCTTAAGATAAGAACGCTTGATGGACACAAACCCGTGCCAGACCCCAGCAGTTCAGACAGACACAGTGTGCAGAGTGCATTTATTTTTCAGTGCAGGGCCGAGGAAAACAGTGATGGCGGGGGTTGAGTGGGGAGGCGGGATGATGGAAAGCACTCAGACAGTGGCACACTGTTAAATGAGAGTCAGAGAGAGAATGGAAAGAAAGAGGAGAAGGATGGGAGGATGTGCCATGACAGAGGTTAAAGGTTAAAAGTGCTCTTCATCTCTGCTGTATTATCCAACCTCTTATTCCTTCTCTCGACAAACCTTTTCATTTCCTCACTCTCTGTCGCTCTGTCTGTTTGTATCCCCCCCAACCTTCATCCCTCCTTCACACCTCTCTCACTGCGTCTCTCGCCTTCACGCTCACTCCATCTTTTCACAGGGATTCGAAAACAATAACAGTACACATGTAGGGAGGTCAGCTGTCCACTGCCTCTCCTGATCCGTGCTCATCATCCACTGGACAGTCACAGGATCCAGACATACAAAACACAGACGCCTATGAAGTGTGCAGACAACAACTAACAGTACACACACATAGCTGTTTGTTTGTATGTGTGTGAAGGGGAATGTTAAATCAGGCTATTGATTAAAGAACATGGAAAGAAGGAACCCATGTTCCACTGATCGCCCAACAACTCATTTGTATTAGGTAAATATTTAAATATGAGGTGATTCTTTATGGTTATGACAGCTGACATTTATTTAATAGAAATAAACGTAATTTGTATTTTCCAGAATTCTGTCAGAATATTCAGTTATAAATTACCTGCCCCAGACAAACAATCCCGGTTCAGCGTAGCACTTGCTTACAAGCAAAGGAGACAGCGCGTGGGCGGCCGTTGGCTGTCATCAAGTGTGTTTGTGTACGCCACCGTTAAATAATAATCTCATTAACGGCTGTCATAAAATAGTAAGATGTAACACATACAAATGTGTGTCTGTTTGATAAGCGACACGCTGTTTGCGCAGCGGGACAACATGCACTTTGGGGGGGGGGGGGGGGGGGGGGGGCACTGAGACTGTGACATCACTAATGTATCACAATATCCACCCACTCAGCCCCCCATCATGCCTACATATACAAATACTTCCAATAAGAGTCACCATTATGTCACCATGTCTTAATCGACATCAGTTTTTCATGTGCCAAAACCACAAAAAGGAAAAAGTGATATTGTTCAATTATAAATCTCTGATCAATAATTGATGGACACTCTCTCTTTGTCTCTTCTGTCTTAAAGAGGGTGGTGGTGGTGGGGTGGGGATGGGTGGCTGTTGGCTGTTGGGTTTTTGCAGTGTGAAATAACGTCAGCATCTATTGGCTGCGGGTTCCGCTGAAGCCTCTAACACTGGATTGCAGGTGACTCCTGATGCATTTCCTCCTATGGTGGAGCGTCTGCTACTGCGTGAGGAGCTCAAGGGCACCAGACACGCTCTGGTCAAGGAGAGTGCATGCAGGCGTGTCTCAGAGATGTGGGGGGATGAGCCCTAATGTCTGGGAGCCCACAGACACAAGAGTCTGGTTGACAGCGATGAGTCAGTTCAGTCAGTGAAATATCTTGTATCTACTGGAGGTGTGTGTTATATGAGTGGAAGCTGGCCATCAAGACACTGGGAAGAAAAGATCCAGCTGCAAAGATCCTCAATGTTGTTTGTGCTTCAAAAGACAAAAGGAGACAAGTGTTTTAGTCTGTGTGTGATGCCTCCTCAGTGAGAGCCATCACCCTCCAGTCTGACGCTGTCCATCAGTGGCTGCTTCCCAATCACCCAGCCAATTTATTTAAGTAAATGTCTGATCAATACAGGTCCCACTAACACACAACATAAATAGGCCTATGCATTAGCCCGTGCATTAGCCCACTGATGTGTCAGGGGCTTTTTGCTCAGCCTGTGTTTACCTCAACCAAACACCATTAATCAACCTCTGCTGAATGTGCATCTTGTTTCCGTGTCTAAATGACAAAAACTAAAAAAAAAAACCCAAAACCCAACTCATTTTTCTTTCATATTATCCTGGTGGCTGCTTGGCCTCCTGCAACAACACTCTAATATTCACTCTCGCAAATTAGCCGTTAGCCGCGATGTGTCCACCCTGCCCAAGGCCGCTGATATATTTTAATATTAGAGACCGACCGGCTGTCAGCCACAGTGTGGCCCTCAGCAGGTCAGAGAGCTGTGTGGTGGTGCTACAGTAAGCACTGGGGCATCGAGACATGGGGGCAGTTCCACTGGGGCAAACACACACTGAGCCACACTGACAGCTCCTGGCAGGCCATGCAGGTAATTAAGGCAGAGCTCTGCAGAGACTGCCCAGGGAGGGCTGAGTGGGGGCTGGGGGTCGAAGAGGGGACGGATAGAGAGGACTGGAGGACAGGATGGCCTCATGATGACAGTGAGTAAGCATCCGCCCCGCCCAACCCAACCACCCCACCCCCACAACCTCTCCGCCCTCCCCTCCCCTCCCCTCCTGCCCTAAGGGCTTACATGCTAAGCGGCAAAGAGGAGTGCTGTGCTGAGCTGAGATGCACAGATCAGAGAGCAGGGTCCCCTCACTCTCCCAAATCATCCGCTCCCAATTTGCCCTCATGAATAATGTTGAGCGGTGTGTGCTCTGTGCCATGCAGCCGCTATGTAAAACCAATGATACCCGCCTCTGATGTCAACTCTCCGGAGGGCGACAGGAGAGTCGCTGTGGAGAGGGTTAGTTTATGCATATGATCGCTCATTTACATCAGCTCCCACAGGAGAGCAGGGAATTCCCGCGTAACCGGCGATTCTGAAGACCTTAATCAGTTACATCGCCGAGGTGAGAACGGACAAATACTCCAAATCAACTGTGACACCGAGCGAGCGAGAGAGAGAGAGAGAGAGAGAGAGTATACAAGCTGCTCGAGCTGCTGGCACTGAAGCTAAAATGTAGAAGCATCTCAGGAGAAGAGATAAAGTGGTAAAAACAACCAGGAGAGAGAGACATTCATTATGTCCCATTACTCTACTGCACTATCACAGCACCAAAATGACACAATGCACCTGATGTAGCAGCTGCTAATATTATCCCACATGAATATGAAAGAATATGAAAATAATATGAAGACACAGATGTAAGCACCTGTATAAACCACATGACAGGGCACTGCGTACAGTACTACAGTATTGCAGTGTTACAGTGTTATACTGTGTACAGTATGCATGAATGACTTTCCCCTGACACGTTACACTCAGTGATACGTTCAGTCTATGAACTCCACATGTTCTTGTCTCCCTCTGGGCTCAAATCACTTGTAACACTTTTAGCGCTGTCTGACTTTTTATCTCACACAGGTCATAGGTCAGGGTTCTTTACTGTGAAAAAGTCTGCATCTATGAATATTACTGACGTTAGGGCTCTGCCACCGTGTTTTATATATATATATATATATATATGTGTGTGTGTGTGTGTGTGTATATATATATATATATATATAAATGAGACATCTATTTAATGCAGTCAAAAATGTATTCTTATGTATGATGTATTATGTGTGTAGTGTACTGGATTGTTTCTTACTTCCTTGGATTTGCATATGTTTTTGTCAGAGTGATAAAAAGTGGCAGACATACTGTATAATCCTCTGTGCCTTGGTTTCTGTCTGGATTAAAGGAACCTGATACAGGAGCAGAATGTGATGGGTTATATAATGTGAGCTCTACAGGTGCCGGTACTGTAGCAGCTCTGGCTTAGCTTGTTAAAGAGAAATACTGTCTGTGTCTCACTTGTTTCTAGGCTGTAGAGTGAATCACCAGCTGATGGGTGAAGCTTCACATTGAAGGAAAAGACGTGACAGTGGTATCCAGACTCTCATTTGAAATCCTAAAGTTAGACAATGTGTGAAGAGACGTGCAGCGTAACTAGAAGTTCCTGCTCACAGTGACTGCTGGATTAACTGTCTTAAACATAAGAAGAATATTAACGTCTGCAGTGCTAAGATCTGATGTTCATCTTATGTTAGGCCTTCAATCAACGCGCTGTTTTATGCAGTTTTACCTGTTAGTAACTGACATGGTTCGACTGTACTTGACTTCAGTCTGCATGTATATGTATATGTATATGTATATGTATATGTATATGTATATGTATATGTATATGTATATGTATATACTGCAGCATAATATACACTGGGCATGCTTACAGAGAGCAGAGAGGCATTCTTTCTATTGCAGTATGTATTCCAGCCACCTCTGCTATACTGTCAAGTGTGATTCTGAATGAGCTGACACACACACACACACACACACACACACAGAGGTGGATCTCAGGTGAGCTCACGTTAAACCCAGCAGGAAAGGATGAACAGGGCGATTAGCTAAAGCAGGGAGGCTAACAGCTCTTTATACAGTATTGCACAGCACTGCTCAGGAGCCTGTATGCACTGTAAAGCGGGAGCTCTGCACTTCATTCTTAAACAGTTAAGTAAATCTGATGTATCTGACATAGCACTATAAAATGAATACTAATAGTACTAATCATTTTTGTGACATGTCAATCATTTGTAAATCATGGGTAAATAGTTTTTTGGCAGTTGAAAAATCTCTGAATGCAGAGAAATGACACATTAACAGTGACACATTTCACAAACCTGAGCTACAAAAAAGAAACAATTCTACTTTTCATTGTGTTTTCGACCTGTTATTGTCATTTATATATATTGTACACGTCAGCATGCAATGCGTAATGGTTATAGTGATATATTAAAATAATTTGTTTTATTGCCATGACAGGACATTGTAGTGCAATGTTAAGTATTATTTTATGGCCCAGTTTTAATTCCTTGAATTAATTAAGAGAGCTCACAGTTCACTCATATGAAAACTGTCCCATCAGATCATAACAGGATGTTAGACATTTTGGTTGATACATTTTTACACATGAGTGAAAGTGTTGCCTTTATTAGTGATAGCATGATAGCATGATAGCCTAATACATAGTGTGACAAATACATTTAATTTTCGGGACCTTATTCATGGCATTTCATTTGCAGTGCATTAGTAATTAATTACAAAAACAATCCCAATGATTTGCTTCTAAATGGATGAACAGAACATGGCACTGCCCGCATCACTTAGATCTTTGAGTCCTTTTCTGTTTTTTAAGAAATTTTGCTTCATTGCCATGACGTTATTAATTTTCCTTGGTAAATAAAACCAAAAAAAGAGTCTTTTCCCACACAGAAACAAAGAGGCAGTATGAGCCGACAGTTGACAGCGGAGGGTAAATTAAAGTCCTGGGGTTAAATGGGATTGTGGGTCAGATGACTAGACGTCGCGGCCTGTCCGTTCACAGCCGTCCTCAGGCTCGGGCTCAGAAAAGTATCACCACCACAGCCCCCACCCAATCCCTGCCCACCCTCCTCTGGACAGCCCTCCATTTGCCTCAAAGGCAGCAGTATTTCATCCTCAGCAAGGAGAGCCTTGCCTTCCTGCCACTACGCAAACACAGATCACAAAAACCAACACATGGTCATCTGTGGCACGGTTTTATGAATCTATCATGAGTTCCTCAGGAATTATAACAAGATGAAGACTAAGCAGCATGAAACACCATAGTGGACATGGAACATAGAAGCTCCTCCTGCAGCCCTACAGAAGGCTGTCTATACACTGCTATCATAAATCACCCTGATGGATACACGGTCAATTGAGAGCAACAGAGACAGGCAATGCAATGGTTGGGAAAATGGCAGCTATCTGCGTTGGAGCTGCACTCAGTCTGTGCACAGACGACAGTCATCCTTTATTAATCAGCATGTTTTCTGTCATTACTGTTTCGTTTCATTTATGTTCATAAATGTACCCATACATACTGTACATCTCTCCCTGCCCCCCCCCCCCCCCCCCCCCCCCCCCGGACTGTATGTATGTATGTATGTATGTATGTATCAGACCAAGCGTCTGTGTGACAGCGAGCTCTGCAAACACTGCCAGCCAGCAAAGTACACATAAATGTATTCAGAGCATTTACAGCCCGGGATTAATCAAATTATAATTTAATCATCTGATCAAACAGCAATTAGCATAATCACTTCTGGGAAAGGCCTGATAGCGTGGGGAGCTGGGAAGGGGGGCTAGCAACACTTTAATGGAACATTTGCCAGAATGTTTGAAAATGTTACACATTTCAGGCAACAGGAATAGAGCCGGACTCTGAATGCTAATCAGCACAGTTTGGATATGCCTAATGAATGTGTCCAGTAGGCAGCCATCAGGGAGAAAATTGCCAGCGAGTCCAGATTTGATTCATTTTCTTGTTGATAATGTGTTTTTTTTTGTTATCATTTACTCCAATTTCAGACAAACACAATTTAACTAAAAAGGCAAGCTCGTTTTATTTCTTCAATAACAACATCTAATGCCCCTATGTTTAGTCGTTCACATCGAATATAAATATTATTATATCAACCACTTGAGATTCTCAGGTTCAGAATGTACTGTTCTATCATTAACTGCACCACTGGGACATTAATTATGCATTTTTCTTGACTCATCAACAGGTTTCAGGTTTTTGCTGTTGTTGTGAATATAATACAGTAAATATCCCAATTCACCAGACCTCATCTCTTCTTACTAAAGAGAGTAGTCTGTCATGTAGTCTGACAGTTCACTCACACTTACATCATCACATAAGAAATGGTTATCTGCTCTGATTAGAGAATACATAACATAGAGAGTAGTAGTTTACAACACAGAGCAAAATCACTGAAATGTATTTTAATTTCATTTAGACGTCAGGAAGAATTTGGCCTCACAAGTCAACATAAAGGTGTAAGAAGACAACGTCTCGTCAATTCTATGACACTGCACACTATGAATAAAAGTGCATGGAGACAGGTGTCTGCATCCATTGGGAACATGGGGAAATTCCCACCAGGCAGAGTCTCGATGGCAGGTGTACGGCAACAATTCCATCACCTCAGTAACCAACCTCTTCTCCTGAGTATCATGCTGTGCCTATAAGGCAATGCCAGCTCATTAACAACTAAGCCCAAGTATTCACACGGTGCATGTTTAACTAAAGACACACAAAAGGTTTCGTGGCAACGTGTGCGAATACAGTCACTTTAAAATGAGGTCTAGGAAAAAATGATCCTCCTGGAAAAATGATTGAAACGTCAGTGCTGATTTCCAGTGTAACGATGAACCCAAACTGTTCAACATTTGCACGTTTCACAGAAATTCTCTGTGCATTTGTCAGTAAACACAAATGATTGTTGCAATGCGCCTGTGTGTAACAACACATCATTGTGTCATGTTAGCCAGCCAGTATTATCTCGTATCATAACATTTCAATGAAACCCTTTGGGTTGAACAGTGGAAAGTGCTGGTCGGGGCCATTACGTAAAGAATAACCTGACCTGCGCTCAGCTTGGGTCTTGCTGTACCTGTGTGGCCACGGCATTAACCTACTGCCCTAATTAATGATCACAGCCTTCAGACAAAAACAACACAACTAATTGTCATCTTGTTAGGTCACTGATCCAGTCGACAGACTGTAACAATGTTTGTCTGTAAAACAAGGTTTTCCTTGACCTTATTAATTCCACTACAAATCTAGCTGACATTTAATAAATCACCAAACCTTTTTTTAATGTCAGCTACATCACTGGTTAACAGCTGAAAAAGCACTGTTTCAGCATTATTTAAATGGGTTGCACAAACACACAAATACTATGGTCAACTGTACAGCAACTTCTATTACTAATGGAAACTAACTGGTCAATATGATGAAGTAAAGCCATGTGTATGTGCTGATGTATGTACAATGGACTGTTGTGTCCTAATCAGTGTCTGACACTATAACTGTCTGATATGTTGGGGAGAGTCTAAAATGGGCCTTTTCCTACATGGACAATCAGGCTGATTTGATATGATTCTTCAAGCTTTGAAAACCACATAACACAAACTGACGCCACCCCCCTCCTCTTCCTCCTTCCTCCTCTTTTTCCACCTCACTACACACTGCTATCTCCTTAAGCATTCAGGCCTGGGTGAAATGAAACCTTTAACAGTTCAATGTGCATCCATTAACATATGCTTCAGTCTACCCTCGTCTGAGCAGCGAAGCTCGGGTTCAAGTGCCCACAGTGGAGCAACACACAATTCTTGACCTGACAGCACTGACAAATCCTGGAGTCCAGAACCAACAGCATGTCACTAATGCCTTCTGGTATTAAGCCTTAAGCTGATTGCAAACTAAATAAGAAATATCTTCCTTTGCGTTCATTTTACACCCCTCAGCCCTAAAACATTATCATGAATATGTGTTAATGAATCCCATTTTGTAGTGAATTTTTCTTCTTTTAATGTAAAATCTGACTTTTGTTTTGGTTTTAACTCTGCAATGTATTCCACTGCACCACTGCAACACACTGCAGCTCCCTAATGTAACACATCAAGGTAAAACATACACAACGAATAATCACAAAACACGCTCCTGTGACTACTGTGCAATGTGGCGTGCTGGGATTAATGTCAAACTGAGGCGGTGAACTCAATTGTAGTTGGCTGATGTGTGTCGCAGCATCTCCGTCAGAGTGTCCTGGCTCTATGTGAGGTGACAGATGTAAACCAGAAGACACCAGTCTGCACAGGCCTCCTTTCCTCTGGCCTTAATGTGACCTCTATGCTGGGCTGTTTTGGCTGGTGATAACTGGTCAGTGCAATGCATTGGTACCAAATTCAGCATACAGTCATTAAACCGAGCTCCACTTGAAGACAGGAAATTGACATTTTAAAAAATGTATCTTGATGAAATGGTGTCAAGATGCTATGAACCCAACCCTGCTATGCTACAGGGTTGCTACATATTACTAATCTGTTTGTCAAAGTAAACCTTGTGGGGAATATAGCCATTGTCAGTATGTACGTTTAGTGTATGTATGTTTTGTGGCTAAAGCTTTTTTCAGATATGTTCATAGATAGATAATATTATGCAACTGGGGAGATACTGTACATCCAGTGCTTCTTCCTTAGTCGTCGAGGTCATGTGACATACGCTTTGAAAAATTACGGAACACTACAGATCCTCCCTCTGGATGAGGCAGTGAACTACAGAAAGATATGAAAATCAAACAACTGTCTTTAAATGGCAAAAGTCATATGGACGCACACCACTGAACAGTGTCCACACATCTGATATCATCATCACAAAGCCCGGTGTCCTCTCTGTGCTCAGCTGATCGTTTCTGTCCTTCTCGGGGTTAATATCATGCATGGTTTACTCGTGATAAAAACGAGCAGTGTTACTGCTGATGACAGGTGCTCAGACGCTCGGCTGTTTTGTAATTTAAATCCTTTTAAAAAAAATTGCTGTGTAGCGCGGAGGAGCTGTGAGACAGTTTTCTTGTTTACAGTCCATTGCCGTGATGATCTGAACTGGAAACTACATTCTGCATAATCATTAATCATGTCTGATGTCTGGATTAAGTCATACTGAAAACGCTTACTGTATGTTTTCATAAGAGGAGGTACTATTTCTCCAGCAGCCCCTTGCCATCCAGCTGAAAGATAAAAATATGCATGCATACTGAGTGATACTAGGAGCCAATTGGGGAGCGTTGCTGTATATTTACACAGCTTATTAGTGTCCAATTGAGCATGTGTCAGATTCCCCCCACACGCACACACTCCCCCACCCACCCCGCTGGTGTAACTGTGCAAAACCAACATTATGCTAGTTCCCCAATTTTATCTCTTCACCATTGGAATATGTTGTTTCTGTTCCATTTAGGTTTTAATAGACACTTTTGTAAGAGCACTTTCAGAGCTCAAGCACCACTGAAGTGAACTCTTCAGCATATTTTACTCCCCACAGCAGTAAATTGTTCTTATCTGCTTTAGATGAGCTTGAAAATGTGTCCACAAATTGGCAAACGGCGAGTCGGAGCAAAATGGAGTTTGTACGGTGCGTACTAATCCAAAATGACCACGACACGACGCACAGACTCCAGCTGCATCGGAAAAAGCACCATAAAGGCTATAATCTCATATTTCTAATATCCACCAGAAGGTAACGCAAATTTCAATTACTGTAACAGATTAAGAATTTAAATAATCAAATATTTAAATCAAGGTTTAAATGTGTTGAAATAAAATGTTGCAGCTGCATTATCAGTATTATCGGTGAACTCTATTGCAAAGCATTGCCAGGGTCACTTGAACATAGTGCAGTGATGCTGAAGCCCAGAGCCCACACTGCAATAACACACAGGTCTCCATAGAGACAACCTCCGCAGCCTGTACTGGACCAGAGCACTAGAGCCTTCATTTCAGGAAGCAACACCTCTGTGTGCAGAAGAGGTGCAGAATGTACTATTCAGATGAACGCTCCCCTGTTACAATGATCTTTGCAGGACTGTCCAGATAAAGCAAACATGCATCTAACACAGCCTAAGATCAACAACCACAATTCCTTTATTCAGCCTGCAGCCACTGAGACACAGCACAGACGGAAGCACAGCACAAAGAGAGGATCGTCATCATGCACTCGGGATAATTCTGCAACCAAACCAACATTTCAATCGCGGGATCAATAGAAAAGGTCAGCGTCAATGAACCGAGTCTGTCGATATGAATGGCACTGCACCCGCAGCAAGCACAAACGCAGCATTCATCACAACCACAAGTGCTGCTGCTGCTGCTGCTGCCATTCAAAGTTTCCATGTAAGATGTCTCTAGCAGCAGCCATTTTGCAACGCTGTTGCCTGGACCAAAGAGACTGAAAAAGCCATTCACAGGCAAAGCGATGGAATCGCGCTCAGCAAACAGACATTTGAACGCAGCACCGAGGGGGGATTAGAAATGGACACGGGTGTCCTCTCAGTCTCCTGATATTGTCTTTCCTCAGTGGCAGGAGGACTCTTTCCTACACCACCATCACATCACTGCTTTTACCCCATTCCCCCCTATAAATAACCACTGCCTTCACTGAACCCTTCAGCATGGACACAAAATGGTTTTCCTGTCATCTTGGCTTGACGCATCGCCCCCTGCTCTCAGCTCACATTGTGTCCACTTTTGATTTTATTTACCCCCCTTTCCCCCTGTGTACCTTTCAAAAGACCCTCGAAATACCCCAATTTTCTTTTGAGCTCATTTCTGCCCCCAACACGCGAACATCCCACCCCTTACCCCTTGTCGTCCTAAGACCCCCCCTCCCTTTCCTCACACACCCTTCTTTTATTTGCTGTAAAAATCAAACAAGCTCAATCCAATATATTATATATAAATATATATATTAAATTTAAAAAAATACTGAGAAATTCAATGTGCAACACGCAAATTTTATTGTGTGCATCTGGACAAGGGTGATGAGGCTTGTCTCTTTTTTTCCCCCCAATCCAAAATGACTCCATGTCTGTGCTTCTAATATGGCGGTGCAGTGCCAGAAAAAGGCTAAGCCAACCTATTTAATCCTTTTTTAAGGTTCCCTCAATAGATCTTACAGAATTTATATAAACATATAATCCTGTATGTAAATGTTGTTTAATGTAATATTTATTTTTATGACTTCAATTATGGTATACCAGTAAATATAGGTTTTCAGTGATGTCCTCTTTGAGAGGTGCATCATTGAATTACAAATTTATTTAATGAGCATAAAACAATTTCCTCTGTTTAAAGAAGTGAATAATTTCTCTATTTTAATGCAAATCATAAACAAGCTGATTATCAATAAAACATGCAATAATACACGTGGCTTAGTATGATATATTTTCTCCTCATAAGCCTCATTCGTGAACTGTTGTGAAATGTTGATGGAAACTGCAGCCATGCACAACGAGCAGGTAAAAATCTTGCAGTCAAATGCACCATGACTGAGGCCCAGTGCAGTGCAGTCTCCTGGCCCAGAATAAACTGCTGTTTATTCTGAAACCAGCACCAAATCAAACGGAATCATTGTAAAGGTTTTATTCTAACTCTGGAATTTACACATTTTTTTAAAATTACAAGCTAAGGTAAAAAGGTATTAAAATGTCTTGTTCCTGGTGCAGCACAGGCTGCACCTATATCCTCAACCTACATTTCTCCCCCCTCTCTCTGTATGCCTACATCTATACGTCTACATATATATATGTATTTGTATATTTTCAGAAAAGGTCAAACTTAAAGCTTGGAAATCGCAGGAGTAGTCACCTGTTCTGAGACTTAAAGCCTATGAATGTAAATGAGGATGCATTCAACCCAAAAAGCCGCGCGCGCGCGCACACACACACACACGCTGTGTCTGTGTCAGGACACAGCAACAGTCTGTCCCTCCACTCCATTATCCGGGACAAACCAAACGGATCCGAGTCCTCAATGTGGAAAACGCGCGAGGACACTAACATTTAGATGGTGAAAGTTGAAAGGAGCTCGGGTATCATCACCTACCATTCAAGATGCACTGGGAAAAGATGAGAGCCAATATCCACATGCCCCGCTCCGTTCAATATCCCAGCTTATGCTTGTTCTTCTGATCTCCCCACACTCTTTCTTCTTGTTATTTCTCTCTTTCCGTTTCTTCAACAAGTCAACAAGGCAATGGAAGAAAAAAGGGGAGCTGGCAAATCTCTCCTTCTCTCTCTCCCTCTCTCTTTCTCTCCCTCGATCCTTCACGTTGGGAGGAAGATGTAGAGGAGGAGGTCGGAGCTTCTTCCTGCTGCTGATTGTCTCCTGGAACAGGGGCTGATAGTAAATGATCCACAGCTGTGCGTCCCTCGCCTTTGCCGGACTCACCGCACCGCACCGCGCCGCACCGCGCCGGGCCTTAGCGCAGCCGTCCCCCCGCGTCGGACCGCTGCTCTGCTTGGAACATGAGGGAGCTGGGCTCGGTGCGCTCGGCTCCAGGTGACCTGCTGCTGCTGCTGCTGCTGCTGCTGCTGAATCAGTGGCTGGAGACGCAGAGGACCAACAGCCAATGCGCACACTCAACTCCACGGTTCAACAGTACAATCCAAACAAACCACCAGACAAACAGCAAGGCCACACCAACCGGAATAAAGAAAAGAGCCAATCAATGAATCATAAATAAATAGATCACAAGTCCGCGCGCGCAGAGGAGCCAATCATGTCGCCTCAGGTGTCACACGGACAATGCGTAAAAGTTGGGATTGTGTGGAGGAGCAGAAAGCGCGTGGAGTTGATTGTTAGCTGCGCTGGGAACTCATTCCCTCTCTCCGTCCGGCGAGCAACAAGCACACGCATCTTCCCCCCGCAGCCGCACACACACACTGCGCACACCGGTCCCTGCGCTTATAACCTGGCGAGCGTGTGCGCACAGTGGAATAAACGCTCGCCTCCGTCTCCGCAGCCGCTGCGCTCCCTCTCCATTGCCTTAAAGGTGCAGGGGTGGGGAGGTGGGAGGCGCACAGCTCCTGACAGCTGAGCCTCTGAGGGAGCGCTGGATTCAAGAAGAAGAAGAAGAAGAAAAACAACAACAACCCCTTTTCTCTTTTGTTTTATCAGTGAGGAGACGAATCAGACTGTCCCGGTGTCTGGGCATGAACACAGGCAGGGGAGAGTCAGCTCATGCAGGACAGCCCTCTGTGCTCTGCTGCCACTGCTGTGGTGGAGCAGGCTGCAGGGTGGATGCTGAGGAGGGAGGGAGGATGGGAGGAAGGGAGGAAGGGAGGGGGGGTGATGTAGGCTACACCTGACTGGATGCTATGTAGGCATTTGGTAGGTGGAGGAAAAAAAAATCTAAATTATCTTAATTGGAGGAGATGAAGTCCTGTCTTTTAATGTGTTTGCTGGATAATTCATGAGCCCTCGGGGGGTTTCGGGGGGGGGGGGGGGCCGTGGGATCCTGGCAGCCGTACCCTTGCATCCATTAATTGACCTTGACAAATATAAGCAGCGACCACCCCCAATGCACCAGGGGGCATCAAACGGCAGCCATGTCACACATCCACAGCCCCCTGCATGTGTTCACCTCCAGTCAAACCACCGCCAAGCCAGTGGATTCCTGTGTGAAAACTAAAGAGGGCAGGGAGCTGGAATGATTTTATTGGGGGGGGGGGGTTAGGTGTGACCTCTATATTAATAACGTCTTACAGCTAACAATGTGCATTTTGAAGGCTCTTTACAGGCTTTGTTTTTGTTTTGTTTTTTTCTGTGTGGACAGATGGAGGGAGCATGAAGACACTAAATGCACCTCGTTATCTTCAGGGACCAAACACCCATGTGACGCATACGCAGGCAGTGTGTTGTGATAAAACAGGCACATTTGCATGACACAGTACGTTGAATCTGAAAAAGCATTTGCAGGCGCTGACACAACAGTGGCCGCTGTGACATCCGCTGCCACGCCACCGTTTGAATTTAGCCTGGCCCGTTTCTGTTGTGGAATAGCAGGCGAGCCCAGGACGCACTGTCTGTCTCTTCGAGTCAGTGTCCACATCACACACTGCACAGGAACACGCTCTGCACCAGTAACGCAGGACCTGTCACTGCTGTCTGGCCCCTGCATGGGCTTCCAGCCAGGCGTCCCCAGAATAAAACACATCATTACCAGGGACTCCAGCCGCCCAAACCAAGACGGCAGGGAGGAAAACATGCTGTTGCTCACACGCTGTATACAAAATATGTTTTTGTTTGGCTTGATTTTGCCAAATCCCCCCTCCCTGTCTGTCTCCTCCACTCCCAGCAGTGACGCTGCTCATCCAGTTATGGTGCCATGCTCACGTGCACTCCCATTCTTCCCCGCAGAGCTGGTCTGGAGCCGCATTCCCCTTCCTACTTCTCTTTTCACTGGATTACTAGTTACTATTTTAAAATATAGCTATTGCTCCTTCTTTTCTATTACCTATTAGTCAACAATGCAGTGTCAGTAAAGAAGTGCATGCATCAGTGGACTGTTATGGTTCAGAGATTGGATTAAAATCTGGCGTTATGGTCATAAAGAGCTTGATCCCTATTTCTCTAATCTCTGCTGTACCTCCATGATACGTCGTAGGGATATGATGAAATCAGTGGTATTATCCTTTATAAACCCTGCTGTTGTTTAAATGTTAAACCTTCACAGAGATTGCTCACACTCTGCATCAATAAAGTGATGCACTTTGTTGTAAATCCAAAACTACAATCTTTTAAAATATGACACATTGCTAAGTTTTCTTAAACCGTAAACGCATGGCTATGATTGCAAATCTTATTCATATTCACAAACTGCAATTTGTGACTACAGGCTATACAAATAAAATGTGACTGATTTGATTGACATTTCTGTTATAGTCAGTCCTGTTTAAACATGGAAAACAGCCCCATGTTTTGTTTGGTGCTGTTTTAAAGTTCATTTTCATGTGAGAATTAGACATTAGATTAGATTGGAAATCAAACAACGCACTAAGCGTCGACAGCCAGGCACCAACAATATCATCCTCCTCCTGCCGCAGCCAAGACATCTGCCAAGTGCAAAGTGATCACAAGCAACAGATGTACGCACAATCCACACACCGCACACACATCCTCATCCTTAACTCTGGTTGCACGTTAAAGGAAAGGGAAGATTTACAGAAGGTGGGTCAAACTATGACAATGGAAAACTATGAGAGAAATGTGAGCTCAAACATGAGCTGGTACTCATTATGAACCACAGAGACCTGAACGTAGCCTATAAATATCCCTCACAGGTCATATTGTGACAACACCTGTCAGGTGGTGAGTATCACAGGCCTGATCAACAGCCACTCCAGCTCACAGTCCATCCACAGAGCGCACTTTTATATTCCCTCAACTCCGCTTTACGCTGTAGATCTTTAAAATTAGATTTATTTAAGCTATTTGTGTGTCCGTGTTGTCCTCTTTACTTTTACTTATCTATGCAGTTAAAGTTTGTAGCAGCTCATTTACAATACAGTATGTGTACGTAGTTTAAAAACAAAGCCCGTGTACAGTGAGGAATACTCCTATCCATTTAACTTAATGCCAGAGAGTTGGATTCCCACAGGGATACTTTTATAGCCCGTATTAACCAAATGCTCTCAAGTGCTCTGATTATATTCAAAGAGGCCAATAAAAGAAGATTCCAAATAATGTCTTAAAGATGACCAGTGATGGGAGCTTCATCCCAATCTGCAGCGCATAAGGAATATGGGGGTTTAGCTGCCTGGGTCAGACTGCTGAATAATTCACACCAACCTATGTGGGAGAAATGGAAGAACACCAGTCCAACGTACATCCCGAGGCCCTCGTTTCATTGGATCATCTTTGAATCCTTCTCTCCGGCCATAAATTCCAAACCAAACGTGAGACAAAGTCACAATTCAAGTTTAATGAGTCGACATGTCTGCCGAATGAGGAAATGGAGAAATCGTGTTCCCTTTGAGAGTAATTCCTCGCCATTAGAGTGTGGAAAGTGCTGCGTCGGCTTGAAAATCAGCTATGTGCCATAAGCTTTGCACTGCAGGTACTTACGCAAGAAATGATACTCTGCTCCCAACGCCAGAGCAACAAAGACTGCAAAGGCCAAATCCTCGCTTGAATTCTCACAGGCTGTTCATTACCTGCATGGCGACTTTATCATCAGTCTGCTGATGTCACCTCTGCAGCTGCTAGCAGACTTTGCAGTTGTCCATACTACATCCACAGTGCCTGAGTTAACAGGACTGAAAAACACTAGTTTGGGTCCCATGATCCCTTTGGCTCCTGAGGTAGTGACCGGTGGAGTGGACAGTGAAGAGTTCCTTGATGGCCTAACTTAGCAGATCTGTGTATTGATCCCATTCATTGACCTCTCGGCATCTCACAGCTCAATACGTACAGTATATCCCTGTCCAAAAGGACTGGACCTCTGGGGTTTTTGGATTGAAGTTGCAGATTCATAGCAAAGTGGATTATTGAGGCAGTGTTTCATAAGGTTAAACTTCACTTTGTTGAGTTTTAGTGGAGCGTTAAGCAGCTCTGTCTGATACCATATGGAATTTACTGAGCTCAAGTTTAAATGTTATTCACTAACTGGGGATATGATCAGTCAGATTTCAGCGCAGATCCAGTATCCAGTATATTTAATTAATGTAATACAACACATTTACAAAAAAATATGTTTAATCGCATGTGTTTAATTTAAAATAGGTTTAATTATTGATACTAAAGAGTACATCATTTCCTGTAAATCAGTAAATTTAACCACTTAATCACTCGACCTCACAAACTGATATCACTGTTTAAGTAAGTATGTGAATATTTTTACAATGGAAGTAATGGAGGAGACATTGCAGTCTGTTTAACGAAAGGCATTTCTCTGTTTTCATTTGGTCAATCATTCCATGCTACTGTGATTATAAACTGCATGTGCAGACGTTTCAGAAGACTGTCATTCCCAGAGCTATAGTAGGCCTCAACATCTTTGAGTTGGACTCTCCTGGTCCGTAACTGTCCAACATGGGGTGGCAGCGTTGCTTAGTAACTACAGCACATGACTGACCTTATCGGTGCGGTCATAAAAATGTATGAAGTCCTTTTATTCATTTTCCCTTCTCTGCTGTGTGCACCTTCTCTCTCTCTCTCTCTCTCTTCCTCACACACACACACACACACACACACACACACACACACACACACACACACACACACACACACACACACACACACACAAGAACAATGCACTTAGGATGTATTCATCTGAACTGTGTGTGTGTGCAGGGGGGAGAGAGAGAGAGTGAGAGAGAGAGAGAGAGAGAGAGAGAGCAGCAGGGTGGTAATGAAGGGCTATACCTGACACATGCCACACACTACATCAAGCAGCATGAGGAGGAGGTGGAGGAGGTGGAGGAGGAGGGGGAGAACATGCAGTGACAGAAAAAGCAGAGAGTCACAGTCCACAGAGGGAAAACTGCAAAGACTGCAAGTGTGAGAACTGCTTCTCTTCCACTGGAAGATTTGGATTTTGCTCCTGAAGATAAAACCAGGCAGGAAACTGAATGGTATTAGGCTAACATGTTGTGTAACCTATAATCAGAGGTGCTGTCAGTATCACATCTCTCTGATCTACTTAGATGATGTAAATCGGTTTTGTTTACAGTGTCTTAATCTGGGTTTAATCCCCAGAACATATTTATGGAACTGTCAAAGTATTATGCCGCGGTGGCACAGCGGACGACTGTGTGGGCTGTTCCGGGCCCTTTACGAGCCGGGAGCGGTGCTGAAGATCCCACACAGGACGTACAGCACCACGCCTGTCAGCTCATTGACACAGTATCGCAGAGACGCGATACAGAGAGTCTCTCTTGCAAAGTGCTGCTCTGCTGTTTCCACAGGGTGCACAGATGTGAGCCTCGCTGTCGCCCTGACAACATCTGCACACAACGCCACAATCAGCTGTAGCACTGGTGACAGCCGGGGGCAGGTGGGCACAGATGGCAGGGAGGGGTGTCAGGAGACTGACACGGGGTGGAGCAGGTTGCAGGTAGAGAGTGGGGCTCCCATCTGGCCTTGGTGCTGGCACTGTGCCCTGGGGCATCTTCAGCGTTGACTCGACAGAAAGCCTGTCAGGAGTTGGAAGTCACCTTGTGCATATCCTTGTACTCTCTGGGCAGTTTCCCTGAAGTTGAGCAGGGTGGTAACGGCAGGGGTGGAATTTATTTAACATGCACACATTTGAACAGACAGTGGGAAGAATGGAACAGTTACTAACTAATTAATCCCAAAGCAATGCTGCGCCTGACTTTTCAGCCTGACTGTGGTCAGGTGATATGTTGCAGTGTCACAACCAGGTGGTTCATTAACTATGCTTTGACAAATACCACAGACATTTGAAATGTGGTGTGTCACGTTTCAGGTGTCGTTGCCTTATAGCCATGCTAAGCTATAAAGGACCAATTACAATTATTATCTTCTTTTTCTTCTTGTATTATTCAATGGTGGTTGGAAAACAGTTTATAGGTGCATCACCACCATGTACACAATATCACAAAAAAAAAAAATCACGTTGCATCACTTTACATTGGGCAACATCATATTACAATAGATTGCATTCTGCCCCATTTGTCACCTCTTACGACCAGCAAGGGGGTGCTGGGGACCTACTCTACCCCCGGTCCCCACGGGGGACTAATTACATCAATCAGTGAAAGTGCTTTTTATTATCTATATTGTTGCATTAGGATAATGTGTAGGAGCGCATGTGCAATGCAATGATTATTATCACTCCCATGTTTTTCCTCTATTTGCTTTTAACTTTAAATTGTTGACAACATCCTCGTGTGCGCATGAATCCTTGAGGCACAATGTAGGAATAGAAAATATCCTGTCCTTTCAAAAAATGAAAAAGAGGTGAAAAACAAAACAGATAGTACTGGCACTTGGGTTGCCAACAAATAATAAATAAAGTTAAGATTCTAAAGGCCTAAAGCAAGGACAGATAATGTTGACTGAAATGATCCTCAAAAAGTTTGATTCACTTTTAATTAATTTCTTTTGAAGCTGAAAAAGTGAAAGGAAAATATGAATTTAGTGACATTTATCTGGATTACAAAAGCAGGGATTGTGTGTATTCAGGAATTGCATTGAAATGAATGAGGTATGGATGAAGTCCATCTGCTTTGAGGTACTGGACATTAAACAGTGATTGTGATGGACAATACTCAGTCCAAATGCAAGGATTTGATGCACCACTGCTATTTAAAAGAGCAAATCAAATAGCTTTCAATATTTAAGAGTGTCGGCCAAAGCTCATAAAATCACTGAATACATGACCTTGGGTTTTGGAAAACTACTACCAGGCTTTTTCATGATTCTCACACATTGTCTCACTGAAGGAAACAGATAGCAGCTTGATGAAGAGTGAATTATGAAATAATTCTTAACTGAAACCATTCGCCTAGCAGTGTCTATACAAACACCAGCAATACTGGTGAAATCACTGATTGTGTTTACAAAAAAACGCAATCAAAAAATGCACAATGTGTAGTATGTCATTTCCTGCAGTTGAATGTCTGTGTCTTCAATTTAAAAATCTGTTGATGAAAAATTCTCAGGAAATCGTTGCAGGTCATTAAGATCTCAAACTGAGAAACTAAAAGTGAATATTAAAGTACATTCTAGTCCCAGGCTACAAATACATCACACAGTGGGGCTCAGGCTATGTCCTGGAGTGGCTGTCCAGGGCAAAAAGAGCCAGTACAGGAGGAAAGCGCTGTACGGATGGAGCATGTGGTCAGGTCATCTCTTCTCTTTCTGCCCCCCCCCTCCCTTCTTCACAGCTCCCCCCTTAATCCCAGCCTGAAGCCCCTCCCTCCCTCCTTCTCCAACCCCCGCGACCCCAACCCCTCCACTATATCCCACATATTGCTGAGAAATACCAACAGATGCCCAGTGTCTAAGACAGGCATTATGTTCTTAGTGGATGTCCTGGTAATTCTGGTTTTGCCCTGGCTTCTGATTATTACCATGTCGTTTAGGAATGGTGAGGATGGGAGGCTGTACAGAGGACAACAGGTAGACATACTGTATCTGCTGCCTGTATCTGCTGCCTGTGTCACACAGTGCTGCAGTCCATGCAAAACAACATCGCCACCAAGACCCTGAGGGGGCATTTGTCTGTTTATATATAAACATATTGTGAATGAAGCGTCACAGCCTTATAGTGGTTGATATATTTGTAATTGTATCAGTGTTATCAAGGGAATAACTAAAAGGTATTCTGGGATGTCTAAATGAGAGCGTGCCAACAGCAGCATTTAGTGTTGTATTTTATAACATGTTACTCATCAAGAATTTAAAACCGGAGGAGCGGGACTTCATTTGGTATAAGAAAACGTGTCAATCATGGGGACTCTGGGAGAAAGTGGTTTGTCAGACCCTGAGGGGGCCACACTGACCTAAATACAAAATTGTCAACAGAAAAACCGACACTGACCAACCAATAGAGCTCACAAGGGAAACACACATTCTCCTCCGCAAACATGTCCTCCATTAAAATGCCTCATCTGGGAATCAGCACCTGCAACATCTGGCTATTTTAATGTTTCATAGGACAAATGCATGATGGGAGTGCAAGAACTACAGCAGCAGACAAAATCAGGCTGATGCTTTCTGTGTGCAAATTACATATGTTACATATGTTCATCCTAACTCAGTCAGATCAGGTTATAAGTAAGTGGCTGACTGACTTGTACTGTAAATCCCTTTGTTATTCTTACCGTTTACTTATCTTGGGGATTAGGACAGATGTTTATGCCTTCTTGTTTATTTCCGTATGTTTTTTTTACATGAAGGGTGAAAAGAGATTGTAAAGATTAAAGTTGAACCCCACCAGTAAAG
This sequence comes from Trinectes maculatus, assembly GCA_016785345.1. Taxonomy (NCBI): domain Eukaryota; kingdom Metazoa; phylum Chordata; class Actinopteri; order Pleuronectiformes; family Achiridae; genus Trinectes; species Trinectes maculatus. The sequence goes on from JAFBJQ010000089.1 coordinate 206,490, forward strand.
AGGATTTCTCCACACTCAGCTCAACAGTGGTACTGTATTCAGGAGCTGAGTCAGTGAGGACTGATGCCACCAAGTGGTCAGCAGCGGTCAAGTCTGAAGGAAATCCTGTAACCTGTGTATTTATTGTTTGACTTGGTTTTGTTTTTTTAAACAGTCATTACAAATACTCATCTCTGGTAAATAATAATAATAATAATAATAATAATAATAATAATAATAATAATAATAATAATAATAATAATAATAGATTACCCTGAATAAAGTGGTGCTAATATAAATGCTTACTCCAGAATAAACAGCACAAAAACATTGGCTGTTGTAGTTGTAAATGCATTCCTGTTAACATTTTATCTAAATTGTTTAGGTACTTTTATTTTATTATTTATTTATTTTATTTTATTTTTTTAACTTATTTTTTCAATATATTTGGTTGCATTTGTATTTATTTTTATTTCAAGCTATTTATAATAAAGTTTCTAAATAAGCCGGGAAAACACATGCCTCAATTACATGATTTATTGTCATGGTTTTATAACATCAGTGTCATTTCACTGTTGTGGAACAGTGTTTGTTCTGCCATTCTGAAAAGGTGAGTTCACTTTTTTCCACACGGAACTTTCACGATATTATTTGTTTTGATCAAATAAGAAAATTAGAAATGCAGATTAATGTTCAAATATCATGGAGGATTTCTTTCACCATCTGGATATTTGTAAACACAATTTCCTGAATGACCTTTGCTCTGTGTATTAAAGCGGTGAACACAAGTACATGTATTAAGAGCTGGCCTGGTTGCATTTGTATTTATTTTTATTTCAAGCTATTTATAATAAAGTTTCTAAATAAGCTGGGAAAACACATGCCTCAATGACATGATTTATTGTCATGGTTTTATAACATCAGTGTCATTTCACCAGTCTCTCTGCTGATAAAAATCTGTACACGTTGTTTTTGTTGTTGTGGAACAGTGTTTGTTCTGCCATTCTGAAAAGGTGAGTTCACTTTTTTCCACACGGAACTTTCACGATATTATTTGTTTTGATCAAATAAGAAAATTAGAAATGCAGATTAATGTTCAAATATCATGGAGGATTTCTTTCACCATCTGGATATTTGTAAACACAATTTCCTGAATGACCTTTGCTCTGTGTATTAAAGCGGTGAACACAAGTACATGTATTAAGAGCTGGCCTGCACCGTAGCTCAATACTGGTTGACCTACAAAACCAGTGAGAGTGCTGACGTCCATCACAAACGCAGGACCCTGGTGTGTCGTAAAGACTCATGCTGATCTGAGAGTCTATGAGGCTTGACGCATGACATCGACCTCGTGAAAGAATTGGGGGTGGGGGGGGGGGGGGGGGGGGGGGTGGATAAACACATAGCTGCCCAGTAACAACGGCTCGCTTCCCTCATTGGCTGCTGAAGAATGTTGCATTGATCACACTCTTTGTGCAAAATGACACATGGGTTTGATACACACACACACACACACACACACACACACACACACACACACACAGAGGCAGGATTACAGTAACATGCTCACACTCGCAGCAGTTTGCGTGTGCACAGCCACAGACTTGAGGCTTAAGAGACGCAACTAACACATGCACGCTCTATCACCCTCAAGCACACACAGACAACCACACAAACACACAACTGATAGTCACATACTAGCAAAGTGAGAACTAGGGCACAATCACACCAGTAAGCCTTTTCCTTCCTTAAATATCCTCCGAGAATTCATTTATTCCCCACCAAGATTAGCACTTAGCCCCTAGCCCCACAGTGCTGTCACTGTGGTGTTACACTTCACTCACCATGCTTAACACTTTGTATCAACACTGTTTCCTCTCCTCTGTTTTTAATAACTACCTGCTTTTCGCAGTGTCTGGTTTACGCCTGGCCGAGAAAACATGACTACATTTAAAGAGAAGAAGTTTGGAAATGATGTCAATCATCTCTGGCTCACAGAGTAGAAAATCAGTTATCAGTTTAATGCCAAGAGTTCCATTTGTTAAGGCAAAAATATCTGCAATCAGCCCACGTTCAGAAAAAAAATGTCCCATCACTATTTTATACACAATGATTTTTTTCCCATCATCCTCCGAGAATTCATTTATTCCCCACCAAGATTAGCACTTAGCCCCTAGCCCCACAGTGCTGTCACTGTGGTGTTACACTTCCCTCACCATGCTTTACACTTTGTATCAACACTGTTTCCTCTCCTCTGTTTTTAATAACCACCTGCTTTTCGCAGTGTCTGCTTTACGCCTGGCCGAGAAAACATGACTACATTTAAAGAGAAGAAGTTTGGAAATTATGTCGATCATCTCTGGCTCACAGAGTAGAAAATCAGTTATCAGTTTAATGCCAAGAGTTCCATTTGTTAAGGCAAAAATATCCGCAATCAGCCCACGTTCAGAAAAAAATGTCCCATCAACTATTTTATACACAATGATTTTTTTCCCATCATTCCAGACACCAAAGAATATATATATATAATTTAATCGATTCTTAAAGAACCAAAGAAGTGTGACAAGAAATTAGTACAGCAACAGAGTGGGGTCATTTTCGACATCATCTGCTCTCAGACAGTATCCAGAATGAGAACGACAGAATGAGGCTGTACTGTGTATATAACCTCTGCAGGTGCAACACGGACAATGTGGTGTTGAGAGTTTGCTGTTGAGGCAGCATCTATGGTGCTATTTAAATACAGGTAAAACCACAAAGGTTACAGTGAGAAAAATAAACACAGATCAGCCGCAGCGTAACAGGCGATGTCCTCAGGAGAACACCTACCTCCCAGATCTGGTGAAAAGACTGTTTGCTCAACACTCTGGGGTTGCCTGGTCTTCCCATGCCTCATTTGAGAGGCAACAAGGAAAAAAAACAAATAGATGAAAGGCTGTCCCCACAGTGGGAGATTATGCAACAAGGGTCCTCGAGCTAAGCAGGCAGCTATTCAAATGAGTGGCTAATTGTGGCATCTGTTAACCCATTGAAGAGGTGTCAGCGCAATATCACGGCTCTGTTAATTGGTACAAACAGGTAGCAGATGCAGGCTCTGGGATTGAGCATCTGCCAATTAGCGAGCCAGCCTCCATGAGCAGTGATTACACAGCCAAGATGATGGAGGGAGTTCTGAGAGGAGAGGTTTTCAAAATCCTTTCATTAGACGATTTCTAGAGGAAAACAAAAGCACAGCAAATCTCCCCCACCAAATAAATAAATAAATTAATACAAAATAAAAAAAAATTAAGAAAAACTGTTTTCCCCACTCAGGCAAACAGTCATTCTTGTACATCAGTAAATTGGCGGTCTGGACTCTAAGGTGGACAGTTATGGGCTCAGAGCTGGACACGCCAGAGGAAGTCCTCCTACAATCCTCCACCAGGTCTCTAGGTGTCACCAGAGTGATGAGCGTGTGCCATTTACTGTCGTTGAGACAACCAGAACTCTTTGCATATACAGCAGCTTGGGTAGCAACTATTTCTGACAACCAAGCACACACCTTCTCATTGGCTTGAACCAACAAGGCCTCATTCTTTACCCAGTTAACTGCAAACACTGCAAAACAAGTATCCCTGCACAATAATATTTACTCTGGCCAGAACAGGGTTGGGGTTAAGGTCCATGATGGTTCTGTCAGAGCCCTGTGGTGTCAATGCAGTGGGTTTGAGGCAAGGCAACCACAACAACCACACCAAATGAAAAAACCTGTGATCGCAGGACAACTGAGTGCAGAGTTTATCTTCACTTAAAGGAGGAGGTCAAATCTGTTGATGATGCCTCACTCACAGGCTTAAACGTCCTGCAACAGGCCTGCTAATATAAACTGGTGCTCCTACGGGGGGTTTAGCTTATAAGCATGATGATAACACAAATATATTTTGTGTTTGATCAGGTGTGTCCTTAAATGCACTTTGCAGACTTTGCCCAGTGCTTTTGTCAGCACAAAAAAAAAACATTATCATAAGCTATTATTATAATTAGAAGCGAATATGTCCGCTGTCAGTGACGCTGATGTTGGCTCAACTCTTCTGGAGGGAGATCAGCTCTGGTGCGAAAAATTATGTGATGACCTTATTTTACAATTCTTCTTTTACAAAATGTAAACAACAAGTTTTAATTTGGCAATCAACGTCATTTTTCTTTTCATAGACAGACTTTGATGGCTCTACAAAGCATAATGTGCTTGACATTGCCATATAAAGCATGGATGTCACTAAAGACTCAACCATCTAAAGACCTGACCAATGGCCCTGTTCCATTTAGATGTCTGAAAGTGTAAACAGTGCGCAAACAGCCAACACTCTGCTAACGACAAAATGCCTCAGTATAACACAGGGAATACAGCTTAATAAAGTTTGTTAGCTTGCTAACAATCATAGCTTACCATCAGCCCCGGCTCACCTGTTTGAGTTTGTACCTTTACTTCCCCAAACAGTTTGATTGGACGCGGACGTGCAGCGCACGGGGCGACACTGACACCTGCTGGAGCTTCACTAGTACTACGACTGAGTGGGGCTCTGACGGCGAACAGCAAGAACACGCAATAAAAACTCTACAGTTCTTTTGTATGACTTGATGTGCTTTCAGATATTATAGTATTATTAGTAGTATTTATTTATAGTGGTGAATAAAGTAGTCGTAAAACATATTAATGTATCAATAAATAATGAATATAAAATCAATAGAGTAAAAGTCTGTGCACATAAGATTTGAGCCTTCAGATAAGGCCTTTAATATAAGATTTTACCTTATAAATGATTTGAGTGATTATATTTGGTTACAAAAAAGTTAGATCAATAGAACTGAACAGAAAGTAAAATGTTCTGTTTAAATGTAGTGCTCAGGAATGGTTGATATTTTTACATGTAGCATGAAATCAATTCAATTACAATGGCTTCAAAAACTATTCAGGTCTCATACCTGGTCAGTGAGTTTTTATTGGCACACTATCTCTCTCTCTCTCTCTCTCTCTCTCTCTCTCTCTCTGTGTGTGTGTGTGTGTGTGTGGGTGTGTGGGTGTGTGTGTGTGTGTGTGTGTGTCCCAGCATTCAGGATTTTTATCGGTGTGAAATTATACAGCAGCCCTCGTACAGGGATGGTGAATTGTAACCCTAATCCTAACCCTTATTTGGATCAGTAATCAGTCATGGCTGTGGGTGAACAACGTAATTAATAGATATTAAATTGTGGAAACACCTGTTTGACCATGAAACATGCAAATTAGCCAGAGGGGTCTATTTCAAGTGCACAGGGGAGGTTTGCCTTCAATGCTTTCTGCCACAAAGCCTTTGCATTGTATTTATGTTGTATAAAAGCCTATTTTACTAACTTAATCTGTTGCCTTAACATGACCTGACTGTGATGTCAGACAGGCAGCTTTTGCACATAAACACTCCTCAACACATCAACACGAGTTGATTTGCATGTTGACCTCATGCTGGAGGCTCCCAGCCTGCTGCCTGACTGCTGATGATGTCTCTGATAACGCAGGTCTGAGTCCCGGCTCTTCATTATCCACATCTGGATAAATGGATCCACATTTTGCTGTATATTAGTTAAGCTGCAGCCATTGCAGTGGAGAGTTTTTCAGGTTAGGTCAGGTTACTGCTGCAGTCTCCCCTGGTCCATTCTTATTGTGTTTTCACCTGTTGATGTCCCTTTCTTAGGACAATTCTCCTTTTGCCCAGCAGGTCTCTAATCTCTGGGTAATAAACTGATAAAGTGGACTGAATTTCTTCCTCTGCTTGTTCTTTACTTGTTTTGTTTGTTTGTTTTTGTTCTTGGGATTTGCATTCAACCCACAGCCTGATTCAAATGTAAAAAACATAAAAGCTCCCAGACTGTCAAGTGACAGTGTGTGTGTGCGCGTGTGTGTGCGCGTGTGTGTGTGTGTGAGTAAGTTAATCCTTGAGGAAGAATATTATTTCTTATTATTAATTACCAAAAGAAAAGTTCTGTACTATGCTGCATTGTACTGTACTGTACTGCATTACGTTGTACTGTGCTGTGCTGTATTGTGTTGTGTTGTGTTGTGTTGTGTTGTGTTGTGTTGTGTTGTGTTGTACTGTACTGTGCTGTACTGTATTACGTTGTACTGTGCTGTACTGTGTTGTGTTGTGTTGTGTTGTGTTGTGTTGTGTTGTGTTGTACTGTACTGTGCTGTACTGTATTACGTTGTACTGTGCTGGGATGGAAACCAGCAGGTGCAGTGCATGATCTTAAACAGTCAAATGAAGTGCAGGCTTTGCGCCACTGTGGCAGGCAAATGTGTTCTCCACCTGTCACTGCAGGATATGCACTGACACACTGTCCAACTGAATCTCATCTTTCTCTGCAAAACGTGTTTTATTATAAAACAGCTTGATTGCACTTAATATACAAACATTTTAATGTGTTGTTAACTGCTACAGAAACATCATACAGTTTACATGTACAATTTGTTTCTTTTTTTAAATCGTCCTGATCATCATAGATAAACATTCAAAAGTGCAGTGTTTGTGGATCTGGAACGGTGGCGTGGTGCTTCACAGCAAGAGGTCTTCTGCTTCCTTTCTCAGAGTAGTTTGTATGTTTCCCTGCGTATTGTGTGCGTTTTCTCCAGTTTCCTCCCATAGTCCCAAGACATGCAAATTGCTGTTAGGGTAATTGACGACTCTAATTTGACTGCTTGTGTCTGTATGTTGCCCTGTGATAGGCTGGCAACCTGTCCAAGGTGTACGCTGTCCCCCAGTGTGACCATCAAAGGATAAGCCATAGATAATGGATGTGTAAGTGCCACTGATTTACCAAAGAGGTACAGTATGTCTTCATGTATCTGTTTCCATCACTCATCCTGTTGGAATAAAAACATTCGAATTAGACATCTGCTGGAAGAATATTATTTATCTCCCTATGACATCATGACCTGAAACAGTGAACCTTAAACTGCTGATGTTCACCAGACTGACGTAGCTTTGACTTAATCTTCACCAGGCCGTTTTCCTCATTCAACAAACTTGCGTTAAACTGTAGGAGACTTTGAACTTGAGTTCACGCAACAGCGAGCTCAAGAACTCAGGTGTCAGGATCTGCATCTGATTGGCGCTCGCAGACATGTTCACCATACAAATCTGACTGAATGCGACAGCTGTTAGGTGTCTCTCCATGAATCACCTCTACTCATGGAGCTCAAACAGTAACTCTGAAGCATTCACACACTGTACCTGCATTTGTCTGTATATCCAGTCGATGAAGTAGGTGACATTGCCATAAACTCCCGGCCTGTTAACCCACGCACAGCCAATCCCCCAGCTGGTGTCCCCTGCCAGCCACCATACATTTCCATCTTTGACCACCAGAGGACCTCCACTGTCCCCCTGCAGCACAAAAAATTAATAACTGATTCATTAATATCTCGGATTAGAGAGTGTGTGTGTGTATGTGTTTGTGTGAGCACCTGACAAGTGTCGACTCCTCCCTCCAGATTCCCGGCACAGATCATGGTCTTCGTGACTTTTCCGTCCAACACTGCGGGACTGTTACAGGTCTCTCTGCTGTAAATCGTCACCTGGGCCTGATTAAGTTTGTCAGGCTTTCTTCCTGCAGGAAAAACAAACTGTTTCCAGACGTCCACTTTTTAAACAGCAGGTGATAATACTTAAAGCATCTGAACTAATCATACTAATAGGACATATGTACAGAAACTATTCATCCTGCAACGGAAGCTTTTTGCTGAATTAGTGGGTATGCAGCGATTAACTCTCCCTTTCACATGGTCAGCTTTGGACATAGTCACATGGTGCTTGGCTCACCAGAATAGCTTAAGGTTCCCCATCCTGTGATCCAGGCTGGATGTCCAGCAGAGAGGTCCAGACCAACGTTGGGGAGACACACTGGCTTTACTGTACCTATAGGGAAAAAAGGATCAGTCCAGAAATGAACACAGGGGTCATGTCATGATTCAGTGTCATGTAATCAACTGTGATGCATTTTACAGGCCTGTACTTACTCGTAAGAGTCAGAGGTGTGCTGAGCTTTAGCAGAGCGATGTCATTGTCGGTAGTTTTAGAGTTGTATTTTTCGTGATTAATGATTTTGTCAACAGGTTTGCCATAGCCATAGCTCAATTGTGACAGGCTGGCGTCGCCAGAGTAAACCCTCCATATCTGAGGATTAGAGTACCTGTCATGGAAAACAGAATCAGGTGAAATGGTACCGCAGGTTGTCTTTTATCTATCTACCTGCCAAGATGCTCGAGATACTCACTTCTGGAAACAGTGTGCAGCAGACAGGATCCAGTACGGGCTGATAATGGAGCCTCCACAGATGTGCTGATCTTGAATCTGGAGACTGACCTGCCAGGGCCAGGCTCCATCCACCGCGTCCGTACCACCGACCACGCGGCTACTGGGGCTTGCTGAGCTCTCTCCACATTCTGAATGCAGACAGAACACATCATTTTACTATGACTGCTTTTCTTCATGGGTGAAAGGAAAACTAAACTCAGAGTCAGCTAAAACAATGTTAGCAAATCAAACAACAAACATATATTAAACATGCACTTATGTTCCAGTTAAAACAGTAGCTTACCTATACACTCGAGTCTCACAAGTCCGGATGAGCAACTCTGGCTGGAAAGAAAAGGAAAAATAATAAAGAATTGAATTTTAGACAGGAAATCAAAAATAAACAAAATGTACAGTATATATATATATATATATATATATATATATATATATATACAGGGGGTCCTCGAGTTACGTCGGTTGCGAATTACGGCGTTTTCGTGGTTACGACACATCTCCCATGAACTTCCTTGTTTCGGCTTAAGCGGTTTGCCCCGTAAATATGTACAGACTTCACACGGGAACTAGTTGCTGAGCGCTCTCTCTGTCTCTCAGCGCGCCTGCCGGCTCTACGACACCTCCACAGCTGTGTTTACCTATGCGAAATCGCCGGCCGGCTGGCGGGGGGAGGGGGGGAGGGTGCAGCGGCAGCCGGTAAGGAGATGCACAAGGACACAGATGCGTTCAGGATCGTGGCAATACCGTAGGTTTATTCACAACACAGGGTCTACACGGTTGATAACAGAAATTCTCATTACATCTGATCTCAACCCCTACGGTGTGTCAAGAGGGACAAAAAAGGCAACTCACCATAATAAACTCTTATTTTAGCGTGGTGTTATAGCGACATCTAGTGGCACAATGTATGCACAATGGCACAATGTGAGTATGTTCCGACTTACGTCGAAATTCGGTTACGACACATTCTCAGGAACGGATCTCCGTCCACGCCTGCCGGCTCTACGACACCTCCACAGCTGTGTTTACCTATGCGAAATCGCCGGCCGGCTGGCGGGGGGAGGGGGGGAGGGTGCAGCGGCAGCCGGTAAGGAGATGCACACGGACACAGATGCGTTCAGGATCGTGGCAATACCGTAGGTTTATTCACAACACAGGGTCTACACGGTTGATAACAGAAATTCTCATTACATCTGATCTCAACCCCTACGGTGTGTCAAGAGGGACAAAAAAGGCAACTCACCATAATAAACTCTTATTTTAGCGTGGTGTTATAGCGACATCTAGTGGCACAATGTATGCACAATGGCACAATGTGAGTATGTTCCGACTTACGTCGAAATTCGGTTACGACACATTCTCAGGAACGGATCTCCGTCGTAACTCGAGGACCCCCTGTATATATATATATAGTCCCACATTACACAGAGGAACATCCCCTCAGTTCAGCTCACACTACCTGTCAGTGAGCTGTGACTGTATCCGTGCTCTGTAGTCGCTCCCAGGCTTCAGCTTCAGGTAGCCTTTGGAAGCCAGAGAACCTGCACTGGTTTCACTGTAGGACACATAATCCTGTCTGTGGGACAGACACAAACGTGAACATGTGATCAGGGAGGGCAGACAAACAGCAAGTGGACGTTGGATTTCAGACATGTAATGTCATCCAACATAAGATTGTAAGAAATGTACATGTCCATGTGCAGCATGTGTTCACATTTGGACAGCAGAAGTGGGACAGTGTGAACAGTCATGCAGTTTCAGACAATCAGCACCTCTTGTAGCCTATCTGCTCACACACAGTCCTCCCATAGTTGTCGTTCCAGCCTTCAGCACACACTGGCATCCATGTCTGACCACTTCTTGAGTAACTCTGCAGCATGAAGTTGTTGCCGTAAAGACGAACTGTGAAACAGTGCAGTTTACTGGTAAGACATTGAAAAACCCAGTCTCTAATGGAATATGTCCTGTATGAATGACATGTCTTACAGCAGAGAGATTCATCCTCCCCATCTGGACAGTCCCGGACCTCGTCACACCACTGTGAGTGGCTCAGACACTTCCCACCGCTTCGACACGACTTCCCGATTAGACACTGGTAGTATACTGCACACACACACACACACACACACATATACATATATATACTGTATATATATATATATTTATACAGTATACAGGTACACACAGGACAAGCATTTCAAACTAAGATCTTCTGCTGAACTTACAGAAGTACCAGAGCAGGATGGCGACCACTGCCAGGACAAGAAGCGCAGACATAGATCCACACAGGATGTATTTCCTGGGGCATTTCTTTATTCCTGTAATATCAGATATCAGACCCAAAACAAAGTCACTGACATGGTGACGCACACACACGCACACTATGCAAAAGAGGTGCAGATACTTCAACAGCTCTAACCTACTGTAACATATATATATATATATATATATATATATATATATATATATAATAAAGTCTGGTTCATTCGCCAAAACTGTTTGACACATTCAGCATTCAGGAGGAAGGTGCTTTAATTTCCAGGTCTAGGAGTCGGTGCGTTTACTTCATTTCCTTTCTAATTAACAGTTCATTCTTTCCCGTTTTACCAGTTTACCCTCCTTATGATTCATGTGAGTCATGGTGAAGTCAATCCTGTGTAAGAATCTATAACGGGAACAATGTTATTTGACCTTCAAATAGTTCCATAGTCTCGTGCTTCGTGAAAACTGTCTGCGGCATTTGTTTCCATTGTTCCGTGTGCGTATATTTGCCTTGTGGCTGACTGCAGATTGTTGTTTACATACCTTTTTCTTACGGCTGGTTTCACTTCTTATTGTCGAACAGTAATTCAGATATTACCGTACCTGTCTTTTCTCCTGTATCATGTGGCGTTGCAGGTGCTAGCGTGTGGTGGGTGTTGATGGGTCTGGGGGCCATGGCGTCCCCATAGCTCGGTGTGTCTTGTGGGAGGGCCGGGTATATCTGATGATGTGGGCTGTATGGAGGGGGTCGTTCTTCGTCATACTGGAACCCTATGTTGTCGTAGACGGGATCATTTGCCTACAGGTAAAGACGGAAAAAAAAATATTGTCGTAACAACGCCAGGCTTTAGGCCTGTAAGTATGAGTCAAGAACAAAGAGATGATATAATGACTTGATTGTCTCACTCATAATGACTTAATTTCACTTAAAGGTGAAACAGCTTACCTGATTATTATTATTCATACTGAAACTCGACTGGGACACTGTCACACCTGGGAAAATGTAACCAGTATTAAGTGTAAGCGTTAAGGCAGAGGGAAGTACCTCTCATACATATTAAAATAATCATTATATTATACATACAAAATAATATAATAAAGTTTGTTCACAAATACAGTGCATCATGCACCGTATGGCAGAAAAATCCATGAAAACAAAGCTTATCTGAGCCACATAGAGCCACATCAGAATACTATGTCACTAGAATAATTAACCGAGTATCATGTCAGAAAAGTTTCCAAATATTAAGAATTTAAATCTAACAACAATTCTCCATTTGTACATACAACAGCAGTAAGAGCCACACAGTATCTGAGCTGCTGACTAACAGTTTTAGAGATAAATCAATGTTTAATTCAGTCTCTACATACCTTGGAATTCCCACAAATTCCTTCAGCGATCGATCTGAATCTGTCCCTTCGTTCCCTCTTTCCCTCTCTGTCTCATGTTCACTCCATTCCTCTGTGTAATCAACAGCCATGACCACACCTTCTCCTGCTGTGTGCATAAGGAAACCTGTTGCACGGCACTTGACTACATCACACTTCAGAATGACATATGCAAACAGCAGATAGCGAGGTAGGGCAGCACTGATACTCATTAGTGTCTGTCTTTATGATAAGATGAATGACGAGGTGAAAACAAACCACACTGGGTTGTGTCCATTCAGCTGTTGCCATCCTTTCACTTAAAATATATTGTTGGAAAAACCAGATTGAGAAACTGAGATTAGCAGCATGATGTGTGTGTGTTGGTTGTGGGTGACATGCATCATCATGCTATGTATTTGATCTTGTAGGTTTATTGTATAACTTGTGCCTACCAGTGACATTTCCTAGCTTCCTTTGTTCAGTTGAAAGTGTTTCTTGACCACACACCCAAGAAACAAACGTCATGAAACCGTCCAGCCTCTGCTCTTCAATCCGAAACCCCTTTTCCCTTAAACCCACAGAGATGAAACCAAATCTGGTCAGCCAGAGGGAATTTGTTTAACGTTTTCCATGAAGCAACAAGGCGCAGCCAGAGACGTCATCATGTCACAAGCGGTCACTGCTTGTCTGACCCACAGTCACCATAACCCTTACACAGCCCATTAGGATACAACATGTTTTAGTGTAATGAAAGGATATGATAGATTAGGTTCTTACATAACACTGTGTGTTGTCCATCCTGCTAAAGAGGAGCCTCAGCAAGGTGTTTAATCAGTAACATCCAAACAAATGACCAAGCTGACTAACAAACGCTGATGGTTGTGTGACTTTCAGACCCTGTTAATACTTAACTCGTAGTTTCATCCAGTAAGTCACCGTGATGTCCATAATATTCCACTGAGTCACAGTGGGTGTACCTGACTGAACTGGGTCAATAAAATAATATACTGTATATATAAAATAATAATATTCTATCTATCCATCCATCCATCCATCCATCCATCCATCCATCCATCCATCCAAGTAGTATAAAGTAATTCAATTCAGCAGCACCACCAACTGTCTCCGAAAGGATCATATGAAGCAAATGGGCAAACTATAACTACAGTAAATATAGTAGTATTTTTAATGGACACAGTAAATATATTTATGGTATCATAACATAAATAGTGTACACCACACATACAGGGGTGCAGTAAACGGTGTATTAAACAACATAGGGTTAAACTTATAAATAACTAACCACTCACAATGACTGCCATTCAACTGTCTCTATGGCAACCATTTCAACAGCTCTGATAAACTTTCAGGGCTTTTCTCTTGCCCCTTTACCAATCCCTCCACCAAGTTTGGTGCAGACCAGTTTACAGCGGTTCTCATTGCTCAGTACCAAACCAGAAGAAGGCAGTTTTGCTTTGAATGACTTCAGTCAGTTCAAAATGTTTCTGACTGGCAGCTGGTCAACTGAGCCAGAAACCAATGTGTCCACAAGAGGTTACTGTTCCCTATATGGAAGTGTTACACTGACTTCAGTGACACGGTAAACAGAGATGTTTTTGTCATCTGAGGTTAGGGGTTAAATAAAGTTTGCTGATAAACCATGTACAATAGAAATGTTCAATGTTCTTAAAATCCTGGGCAATAGGGGGCGCTGATATATATAGAATAGTATTGTCTGCATATTGAAGAGTTCTACCATTTAACCATTTAACTTTATTCATTTATTGAACAAATGAATACAAGAATCCCTGGAACAGAATGCTTTATTGCACTAATAACATTATTCCAAACACCTTGTGTTGTGTGATAATCTTCAAAACAGTTCACTGTTCCCATAAGATTTAAGAGTCTTTGATTTGATATCTACAGCAAAAACACCCATAAATACAGTATAAAACCGTTAAAAAAAATCATTGGCATTATGAATTCAACTCATGTCATGCCTGCTACAACTTAACATTAAAAGGAAAATGGGAGCATCTAGTGGCCAACCTGAAAATTTCATCATCCAATCAATCACAAAATGAGGAACACAGCTTTCTGTGAAACCTAAACCAACAACAGTCAAACCTTTTCATTAAAATCCAGTAAATCCATGACAAACAATAAGGATTAATAAGACAACATGGGTTTTTGAAAAACTACAGTATTTATTTGACCATTTCAATACATAGTTAAATATTAATCCTTTTTCACAATTTGTTTTGTGAAACAAAAGGAGTGTACAATAATACAGGAGTCATGACGTCATGTTTGGTTAAGGCCACTGGCTTTACAGTTGTAAGAGATGCGGTCTTTACAGTAAAATCAGGTGTATTTACGGTTGAAACCAAAAGGGTGTCGACACACACTTTCACAAGTGAAATTACATTTCCTAAAACTTCTGGATGAGAATAGATGAAGCGCCACCGCCTCCGTTGCAGATGCCTGCCAGCCCGTACTGACCTGATTTCAGGTTGTGTACCATGTGACCCACAATTCTTGCTCCAGACATCCTGACAAAAGAAAACAAAAACAACAAAAACTAATGAAGCACTACTTATAATCCAATGCATGTTCAGTACACATTCACACCTCAGCTTCCATGATGTTATCTCATCTTTAAATACATAGGCCGACACTGAAATCTAATTCAGGGGAAGTGACAGAGTTTCTAGATTATTTGTTCTGAACTAGTTCATTTGATCAGAGTCAAAAATAACAAAACAGAAGCAAAGGAAGAGGTACAAGAAAATAGAAGAAAAGAGAAGAGATGTTCTCGATATGACAGGACACATATTGTTCCTAATTATTAAATCTGTATCACTATCAGCTCATTACCCAATTGGATGTCCCAGGGACACAGCTCCTCCGTTGACATTTACTTTTGACGGGTCAATGTCTAACATCTTGATGTTGGCCAGGACGACCACGCTGAAGGCCTCATTGATCTCCCACATGGAGATATCATCCTTCTTCAACCCTGCTGCATCCAGCGCCTGACAAACATTCACATGCAGAGAAATTAAAAACAATTAAAAAAACAATTAAAAACAGCAACCTGTTTGCTGTCCTGCCACCAGATCAAAGAAAACAGAGCACAGAAAACTAAAGGCAGCTCCCAAAAGCACCTGTTAACATGCTCTGTCTCACCTTTGGTACGGCATAAGCAGGAGCAATGGGAAAATCAATGGGTGCAACCGCAGCGTCGGCAAAAGCTATGTGAATGAAAACATGAAAATATCGTTACTTTACAAAAAACAGACATCTTTTTATAACCTGCCTTTAAATGCTGTTTGATTATGTGGTAACAAACACTTAAGTTCCAGTGCAGCCATTAAGAAATATGTAGGGGAAGGGGACAACTGTCCCACAGATTTTTTTAGGATCTAACAAGATCCAAACTCACTTTCAATTAAGCTCTACGCTTAAGCTCTTAAGTGTGTGTGTGTGTGTGTGTGTGTGTGTGAGATACTTACAGACAATCCTTGCCAGTGGAGTGACATTGAGTCTTTTTGCAGCATCAGCTGTCATTAAAACAAGAGCAGCAGCTCCATCATTCAGTGTGCTGGCGTTGGCTGCTGTCACTGTGCCTAAACACACACAAGTTCACAAGTCAGAGGAAAAAGTAGAAAAGAAATATTCTTTTAGTCAGGATTTTGCAAAAGATGTTGCAAAATACATTTTACACATTTTAGTAAACTACATCTTTACCGTTCTCCTTCTGGAACACTGCCTTCAGTTTGGGGACTTTGCTGAAGTCAACCTTCCTCCACTCCTCATCCTCAGACACGACCACATCAGGTTTGCCTACAAAATCACATTAACAACCGATATATGCACTATTGTGTCAGTGACTGTTTTCCCCTCATTGTCCAAAATAAGCGTTTTGCCGACGTGCTGTACCTCTCTGGGGAATGCTGACAGGTACAATCTCCTTGGCCAGCACTCCTGAGTCGTACGCTGCTTTGCTGCGGCTGTATGAGCTGATGGCGTACGTGTCCTGTTCCTCCCTGGTGATGTTGCAGGTTTTGGCTGTGTTCTCAGCACAGTTTCCCTGTTTAGGAGAACAAAGCAGAAGGAAAGAAAAACACCTCGAGTATGAACATTATCAAGTTCGCGCTCAAGTTCGTTTCAAAAACAAAATAAAACTTGCATATTCCAACAATGCAACAATGAATAGTTACTTTAATAGTCTGATAGTTACCATGTGGAATTTGTTGTAAACATCTGTGAGTCCATCCTTAACAATGAGGTCTTCCATCTTCACTCCTCCATAGGCTGGTGTTTCTCTGGACATCACATATGGTACATTTGACATGCTCTCCATTCCTCCAGCCACCATCACATCCTGAAAAAATCAAAAATAAAGTTTAACTCTAATGGCAGCTATTGGAATAAAACAGTAGTGAGAGTAACATTGTAAAACCCATTGCTGTTTATTCAAAACAGTTCTAGATCCCTTGTTGAGACATGGACAGACAACTTGGAAGTTTTGTAACAGGATGTCTTCACTTACACATAAGGCAAAAATACAGGAACAATCTCACAGCATGACTGCTACCGTTAAACTGTTAAAACTGAGAACCTATTTAGATTAGGACATAAAACAATGCATGAGACACCAGACAATTTTCAAATGGTGTTTCTTTCTGGATTAACAAAAACACATACTGAGTCATGATTACACAAGTGCATCTCACTCGCCTCCTCCCCCTCTCCTGGTTTAATGTCATTCTGTTATGACAACAGCTTGTTTATCGACTGGTGCTGAGGGATAACATAAGCTCATGAGCATTCAGTGCCCAGTGACAGGCCTGACATTGACAGCGTAGAGTTTTTAGCTCTCCTTTTTTAGCCTTCTTTCACAGTGTGAACACATGTCTGACAACATGATTGCTGCTGTTGTAAATGCAACCGTAAGCTATCTATGAAGCTACAGGACTACAGCATGTTTACGAGCAACACTACCTGGTGTCCACACATTAGACTCTGGGCTGCCATCATGATGGACTTCATCCCGGAGGCACAGACTTTGTTGATGGTTGTTGCTGGAGTGCTGAGGGGCAAGCCTGGAGAAACACGAGATACAAGATATCTGCATTTGTATCAATAAATTAACAGAAATGTGTTAATATTCACAAGCTTTAGTGTTTTTGTGTGTTTTGGTGAATCAAAAGCTCACCGTGGTGCTGGAGATAAACCATGCTTGTGTCACCCTGCATGCAAGCCCTTGTTTTTCAAATCTTAAAACCTTGGACATGCATGTAAGCAGTGTGGCTTTAAGATTAGAAATGTTTAAACAGAAACAGCTCAGAATCAGCGTGGCCACACACACACACCTGCACCAAGCAAGGCTTGTCTGGTGGGGGCCTGTCCTTCTCCTGCCTGAAGCACATTGCCCATATAGACCTCCTTCACCTCCTCAGGAGCAATTCCTAAACACAGGAAGCAATATATCAACTCACTAAAATAGCCAGTGTTCACTGATGCAGCAATCCACTCACTCCTCATATACATATTAGCTATGTCTGCACATATTTGTTGCTTATTAGCTGATGCCATTTTTGGCCTTAAATAACATCATAACTCTCAGTTTCAGTAAGTGGCCTATAGGTAGATCTGATTTCAATGCATGGAATCACAACTGAATGAACAAACTGAATTACTGAACACACCTGCTTTGTCTATGGCTCCTTTGATTGCAACAGAGCCCAGTTTGGTGGCCGGTACTGCTGCCAGGCTGCCTTTGAAGGAGCCCATAGGGGTGCGGACTGCACTGACAATGACAACTTCCTGAAAGCATTCAATAAAACTGTGAATTTATGAGATCAAACTCGGCATGTAACTTCAAGGTTCACGATTTTAATTGTCATTTTCATGCATTCATATGCAAACAAAAGTAGTTCCTCGGTGCCAACAGCATATATAGACATAAGAATAAGATTAAAGAATAAAATGTAGAAAATAATAAAATAGTGTAACAATATAGACAGTCAAAGCGCGCTACTGTGCATGTTTCAAAGTCCAATTGGTAAGATAAGATAAGATAAGATAAGATAAGATAAGATAAGATAAGAGAAGATAAGAGAAGATATCCCTGAGGGAAAATTATTGTGCTATGGCAGCAGTACAACAACTATGACACAGCACTAAATAAAAAGACTAACTTTCTTACATACACATATGTTTGTTCACAGATGCAATAAGCCATAGAAATATAGGAGATAGAATAAACTATAGAATATAGAAAACTGAACACATTTACATACGGAAATGCTTAATATATGTCAACAAATATGACAACACTGTAAAGACATTGTGCAATAACTTGAAAATAGAATTAAAAAATAAAATAAAATAGAAATAAAAAAGTTGGTGTACTTACATTGAGCGAGGGACGGGATGTGTAGGTTCTTGTCAGGTACCTGTGAGCCTGCAGCATGTAAACATACAGACAGACCACCTTTAGTTTCCAGTCATTTTTAGCAGACGTTAGTCTGTCCATTTAGGCTTAATGTGCAATGCCATTTCGGCTCAAAAGCTGAAAAAGCATAAGTTACATGTTCACAACATTAGACAACATTAGCTGCTTAAAACAGCTTTTTAAGCTGCGTGTCAGTATTTTATACTTTCATTTAGCTAACTACACTGTTGTTGTTGTAACTGTTAGCTTCTCTCATTCGTTAACCGTGAGCAAACACTGGGATAGTGATTTGATTTAGCTTCACTAGATCACTCGGAGTCTCTGTTTTCATTCCGTTAGATGAACACTGTGAAGGACAGACACACACAACAACTTAGCATAGCATAGCCTAGCCTCGTGTTTACACGCAGTTACAGGGCTGCTACAGCGAGCATTCATTTGCAATACAACAATAAAGCGGACACGGGGGTTAAGTTACACACCGACACTTACCAGGCGTTTACACATTTGAGCGTGCATGGTCAAGAAGCCACTGGCTGACATTTAGAGACAAAGGGTCAGGACTGACTCACACACCCGGACACACTTCACCTTCAGCCATACAGCGGAGGGAGAAATACACCAGCCAATCAGAGCGGGAGGTGTGTCCGCCTGTGACGTCAGCATGGGCTGGGCTGTATGGTGGTTGTAGTTTTTACCGTAGAGGCCTTTCTCGTCAAACTACAGTTTAACATCAAAGCAAATAACTTTCAATGTGCGCACAAATTTAAGTCATTTGTAAACATAGGATGTAACAACTTGATAGGTTATATTCCAGTGTGATATGATATGATGTTATGGAGTTAGTATGGATTTCTAAAATTTGCCAATCACCATTAAACAGTTGATAAAAGAATGAAAGATGGGTCACGTTTTGGTTTTAACGGTGGTCCAACACACTCATAAACACACATACACACCCACAGCAGAAATGTAATGCATCCTAACGTGCATTACACGCTCAGTCATTCTAAACAAGTATTATAACTCATGCTTGATATTTTCTCATTCACTTTAATAGCCATGTTTAATTGATGCAACAGAAACCATTGATATAACAAGCAGTTGTCATTTTCTATTTTTGTTTTCAAATCCTATCTCCTTCCAGATATTTAATGGAAAATGCTATTATGACCCAGGATGAGTGAAAGAACTAGGGTATTGCTTTGTTGCATGCTAACAGCCGTGTGTATGTGTGTGTGCTTACACTTATGTGTGTACTTACAGATATAACTTACGTCCCCTTACTAAGACAGACGTACAAGAGCATGTGAGTATAAAGTCAGCTATGGAGAACCCTTCCACCTGTAGTATGTGTGTCACTGGATTATTGATCCTTTAGTCACAATCCATCCAGTCATTGTTTGACAGCCTGCGGAGAGCTCTTCTTCGTTGGTAGTGGTACTCTGTCTGTGTGGATCCATATGAAAAGTACAGGTGACCTGAAAAGAGGAAACCACCATTGATATCATGCTAAAAACGAACATAATAATGCAGTGGACTGACTGACCTGCTTCAGCGTTACCTACCGTGGTTGTGAAACGCAGCGTCCACTCGATGGCCAATCCCAGGGAGCTCTATCTTTATGTATCTTGGGTACCCAAAATCCATTCTGCGCCTCCTCTCGTTGTAGCTGTGTGTAAAACGGCGAATGGCGTTCATCAATACATGGCATCTGTGTATAGAGGGATTCTACCCATATGTTTATGGCTTTTCACGTTACCTACCTCCAGTATTTGTTTTTCACAAAGAGGAGGGTTCTGCTGGTGAATTTGACGTGGACAGCAGCATCTACTTTATTGACATATGGAGGGAAGCCAAAGTCTCTGAGAGGTTTGGGATAACCAGACAGGACAGTGTTTCCTCTGATCGCCCAGTAATGATCCCCTGGGACATGAAAAGGCATAGATTCACTAATGTAAATACTAATGTTGCTGTTATAATAATTGCTTTTTTATGTTATTTGTCAAAAACAAAAGCAAAAAAAATGATAATGTTGTACCTTCAAAGAAAATGGCAAAATTCCTTTTTTTAAACTCATAAGCAGCATCGACTCTTCTGATTCCAGGCCAGACAGATTGTATTTTCCTCATGGTGATGCCGTCCCAAGAGCTGGTCCTCTTCCAGAAATATCTGGTAAACACACACGCACACACACACAAGAACCACCACGATCAGCTGACAGTGATCTCACAAACATCAAGAACACTGAAGAACTTAAAGGTTGAAAATAATACGTCTGCAGCCTTAATTTAAAAAAAATCTTACCCATCTTTAAAGAAGTAAAGATTTCGTTGAATGGAAGTTGCAGCATCAAAAATCAGGTTACTGCTGCATCTGTCTGGTATGGGCTCAGGATCTGGGTCAGGTCTAGGTTCTGGTTTTGGCACAGGTCTTCTGGTAGGCTGTGGATCTGGGTCAGGTCTAGGTTCTGGAGTTGGCACAGGTCTTCTGGTAGGCTGTGGATCTGGGTCAGGTCTAGGTTCTGGTTTTGGCACAGGTCTTCTGGTAGGCTGTGGATCTGGGTCAGGTCTAGGTTCTGGAGTTGGCACAGGTTCACTGGTAGGCTGTGGATCTGGGTCAGGTCTGGGTTCTGGTTTTGGCAAAGGTCTCCTAGTAGGCTGTGGTTCTGGGATAGGATCAGCTGCTGGTTTAGCTGCTACTGGTCTGATTCCTTTAGTAAGTAAGTAAAAAAAAGTTTTGTCAGAGTTGTTGCTGTAATCTCATAAGTTGGTCAGTAAACTATTGAGAATCTAACCATAGATAGCTTGTACTCCTTGTCTGTCATCATCTGGCAGCTGGTACCCCTCGGTGTTCACATATTCGTAGGTGGGATACATCAGTGCTGTCTGGACCTGAGAGTGGGCCAGTCCCATTGCATGGCCAAACTCATGGGCAGCCACCAAAAACAGGTTGAAACCTACAGATATGCACAATAATGATAAAAGGTACTATGGCTACTTAAAATTATAACAATAACAATGTAGTCTTAATGTCACCACCTGCTGAGGTTAGCGTCCAGTTTTCATCTTCATCAAAATGGGTGTCACCTCCTTGACCTTCCCCAGGGGAGAATGCATGGGCCAACACCCCATTCGGCCCATCAAATGGAGAAAAATCTCCATGGTCTGGTGAGAAGAAGGAGTAATGTTAACATAAGGGTCAACATTTTCTAGTCACTGAAGGTGCTGCAATACCTCGTTTCGTGAAAGTGATCATTATGTCGGCAGAGCCGCTGTAGATCTGCTGGAAATCAAGAGGAATGACGTCGCTGTAGACCTTCAGAGCCTTGGCTAACGTGGTGTCCACCTCCTCTCGACTCAAATCGGGTGTGTAGGTAACAATTCTACATGTCGTGTGAGAGGGAAAAGGCTTTAAGAGTCGAGTTCGACAAGAGCTCTATTGTGTGTTGTGTTTGGTTGAAGTGCCTGCAGGGACTTTGCTGCACTGTGTTCAGACATGAACCTGTTGCATCGTACCTGTATGTGATCACAGACTTATCCCATTTTGGTTGACCATCATAGAAGCTATAACGGAGCACGTCTGTGAAACCACAGCGGGGCTGACCCATCACCTCTAGTGTTCTGGAGTCCAGCTGGCCAGTCACAGCCAGACCAAAGAACTCCTGCATTTTCTTCAGAGTCTCTTCAAAAGAGTCAAGAGAGCTGCGGAAAACTGTTTTGGGTGCACTGACGCCCACTTCAGAGAAAAACTGAGACAGGTAGTCCTGGTTAAAAACAAACAAACAAACAAACAAGACAAGATTTTTTTTATCTACAGAAAACATTCAAAGGATTTAAGGATGAACAGTTTATTAATTAATTAATCGGTTAATTAATACAGAACGATAAGAGAAAGTAATTATTCATTATTTGTTTTGTTAGGACTAAAAAAAATCTGATTTACTATTGCAATTTTTGATGTTGTTTTTGAGATATTATTTATATCTCCTTTATTTCCTTTAATAGCCATTTGATGTATTTAGATGAAAGCTATTTAGTTGTGTAGCACCAATGTAAATTGATTGACTGTTCTGCTGTGTGGTTGATAAAGTACAGTAGTTGCATTCGGATGTGCAGAGCCTGCAGTATAACGCCACACTCCACCAGAGACCAAGGGTGTTACAAAATCTCACCAAGAAGTGCTGGTTCACACAATGTGAGACCAGCTGCAGCACATTGCAGTTTATACACATTTAAAACAATGCAGTGATGGTTTGATTATAGAAATGAACCATATTCAATGAAATGTCTTGCTGCATCATGTCTACAGACAGATTTAATAGTAAATTCAAATTCATTTCTGAAATTGGAAAATACACTTTTGTTCCTTTTCATAATCCAGTCAGAGATAGAAAAAAGCTGAATACCCTTCTGTTCCTTATGGATCACCAGGTTAAATAACAGACAACAACCTGCAGTATTCCAGCTATGTTTACCTGGGCTTTAGTCAGCTCTTCCTGGCTGGGTGCAGTGGTGGACACAGCTCCACTCAGTGCCACAACCACCACTATTATCACTGTTTGAACTTTCCGGACTCCTTCCATGACTCCGTCTTCTACTGTAGAGAAGAACTGACTCCAGGTACCTGTTACCCCTCGCAGCCTCTGCTCAGATCCCGAGATGAAATGCAATCGTTTATATCAATGTTTTGGATGTGAGGGCAGGGAGTGATGCATGACGGGGCAATAAAACATTCCTGCCAGTGTCTGAACAGGCCCATTAGAGCAACGGAGGAGAGGTAATAACTGCGGGGATGAGAGAGGTAGCTGGAGAGGAGAAAACTGTAAAGAAAGCTCGGGCCTGCGCGGACACGATGTTGATCAGCGGCGGTGCGGTATGAACCATGAAGAGGAAGACAAGAGGCGACAAGCGTTACATCAGGTGTTTCTGTGTTTTGTGTCTGCTCATCAGCCCTCACTCTGTGGCCTCACTTACATAAGCCTGCATAGACCTTCTATAAACTCACATTGTTCCTGCAACTTAAAAGATGCAAAAAAAAAAGTGCATTGTGCCTGATAGTGTGTGTCATATTAGCACTACCTCTATTAGTTATCACTGAATATGATTACAAAACACACATGACTTAAACATTACAAAACAAAAGCAGTTTTTTTTATTATTATTATTATGTTATTCATGACGCATTTCACCATTTTCATATGAATACATCAACATGAAGTTCTCTGAGAACCACTTCCAAAACCAATTCAACTAATGCTCCATACAGCATTTGGTCTGCAGGTGACAAGATAAATGACACAAGGTTCAGTACATCTCAGATAGTTCAAACATTGAAGCAAACCAAACACACAAGTAAAGAAGTAAAAGACATTTAAAGACTGTGTTTTACTGTCTTCTTCCGTAACCTGAGTTATACTGATGTATTAATTTTTATCATAACTTATAAATTCGAGTCGTCTTTTGTTTCCTTTCCTCAATCAGTCTATGACTTTAGTCATAGATTGTTGTATTAATTCATAAAGTACAGGTCTCCAAAGCTTTGGTTTTATGGTGTTGGACTCAAAAGCTTAAATTTCCATGCTGCTTAGAAACGTGAGTGAACCTAGGCTGAATAACTCTGATAAATTCTGAAAATATAAAATTGAGGTTTACTGGGTTTAAGCAAACAAGTTCAGTAAGCATGATGAACAACTGTTCAGTGTTTCAGTTGATTCTGCTGAATTTGTCTTTAATCCTAGTAAATACGCAGCATCAAAAAATCCTGATAGAATTAAATATTTAGAAAATAAAGTATAGCAGAGATATATAGTGTTTGCTGCTTAACACTATTAGTTGTGCATTAACTCTCATTCTACATGAGTGAGTATAAAAACCATACGGTAAAGTGGGTTAGTAGTTAGTGCAGCGTAGGAAGTAGCTGTTCCTCAACACACGGTACAGTCTTCCACTGGCCAGGTCATATTCAAACATGTAGGGTCCACTGTAGATGTAAGTAAAGCCTGCAGGACAGGGGCTCAATGTTAATACAAGTCATGGACGCACGTAGGGACAGTGGTGCCAAATGGTTGTCTTGTCTTCACGCTTTGATTTAAACACAGATTAAATAACTGAGATGTAACATCATCCTGAGCGAGCTTTAGATTTGCTGGTAGACAGACAAACATTGATACTGATCGTCTCATTTCAATCTGCGAGAAACTGAGTTAATGTATTACACAGAAAGATGAACGGATGAATGAATTTGTCTGTGAAACTGTGAGCGTGCTGTTCTGTCTGTACTCACCTCTGTATTGGAAAGCTGCAGTCACCCTGGTGCTCAGGCCAGAGAAGGTCTGATCAACACGTTTGGGGAATCCCTGGTCCATAGTCCCTCTGGCATCATCATAACTAAAGACCACAAACAGTAATCAGATTCTTCCATAAGAGTAAAAGGCAAAAAATATTATTCTGAAATGAATATACACTCATGCAATATAACACACCTGAAGTAATATTCGCCTACAAAGAACAGAATTTTGCCTGTCTGTACATCATTGAGAGCAGCATCGACTTTCCTCACGCTTCTTGGCAAACCAAAAGTGCTCAGTCTTTTAGGATAACCCCGCACTGGACTATAGCCATTGAAGGACCACACTTTGCGACCTGAGGGGGATGAAAAATGTTAAAACCCCATAATTTGGGCAAACTTTGATTTAAGTTTGTGTGGGAAAAAAAAGAAAACATGGACCTTTAAAGAAAAAGATTTTGTCGGACTGCCTGCTCTCAAAAGCAGCATCGATGTTGACAGGGGCATTGGGCCAGAAGTTTGTGATGAGACTTTGCTGAGGTGTTCTGCTCTGGGGGTAGCTGCGCCAGAAGAAGCTGGGAACACATGAACCAGATACCAGGTACTGAGAAACCGCAGACTTTTGGATTGACATCTTTTAGCATTCTGATGTTCAGTATGACTGATACCTGTCCTTAAAGAAGAACATCTCGCCTCGCAGGGTGGTGACGGCATCCAGTACCATGGTTGAGTCACAGGCATCAGGAGTTGTTGGGGGTGGAGGTTCAGCGACGGAAGGATTCTTGTCAGGATTTGAACCTGGGGCGTCAAACAAACCACAGAAAAGCTCTGCATCACATTGCAACAAAGCCAAACAACAGATCGGCATCACAACAGATTGTGCAAAATTTTGCACAAGGTGCACATTATGCAAAGAGGGTGCCAGAATTGTTCTAGGTAGTACCAACCGTAGAGCGACTGAATGCCGTTGACATCATCCCGGGGGAGAATGAAGTTGTCAGGGTTTCTGTATGTGTACGTAGGGTACATGAGAGCACCAGGATCATCTGAGTGAGAGAGGCCCAGTGAGTGGCCAAACTCATGAGCAGCTACCATGAAGAGGACGTAACCTACAAGAGAAACCCCAGGTTAGTAAGGTAAGTGTCAGACTGTTATGTTACTTCATCTCACCACGCACACGCTAAATAACAAACTCACCTGCGTTGGAGCGAAAGGTGAAGTTTTCATCATCATCAAAATGAGCGTCTCCTCCAATGCCACCAGCTGGAGCGAAGGCATGAGCCAGAGTGCCGTCAGGACCGTCGAAGGGATAATAATCTCCATGCACTGCGGAACAAGATGTATGTTTATAGTTTTTTTTTACTGTAACAAGAAAAAAATGGTGCTATTAATTATCATGTCCTCATTTTCATTTGTGTAAAAGCAACACCAGATGTCTCTCACTGTTAAAATATGTCTTTTTGTATAAAATAATTTGTGGACATCAAAACCATAAAATTGAGCTAAAGGAAAAAAAACAGCATTTTTAACACATTCCTAACCCTTAATGAGGGTGTGGAAAATGTGCAGTGACACGTCACTGTGGAATGACAGTTAGCTCTATGTTGTGCTGAGTGATGTACAGGGGATAACTATGCTGTAAAAGTACAAGTAATCCACTTTCAGGCCTGAGTATGTCTGTCTCATATGAAATTATTTCATACACTCTGGCTTATTACGTGGGTAAATACAAGGCTTTTTTAAAAATCCAGTTACCATTAAATGGAATATTCAGTGATTTTGCAGACAAATAGTCCTATTTTACAGTATCACTATCACAACCAGGAATATTTGAAGTCCCTGCACAGTTTTACATGAAAGGACTCAAACATTAGGATTTTAGTTAAATGTATTAAGTAGTACGAATAACAAATGTGCTACAATAATAATAATAATAAAACAGTGCCATTCTACTGTACATTTCTTTTATCCTGGCGCTTTAATGTAATGTTGCTAATAATACTCTTTTTGCTTGACTCACACAGAGACTGTAGGACTTGCACTTATAATGAAGTATTTTATGACTATAGGGTTACTACTTTTAAATAATTAAAGGACACGAGTAGTTTCCCTCTACTAATAGGACTTTGGCTCTCACCGTGGCGTCCAAAGGAGATCATGATGTCAGCGGTGCCACTGTAGATTCTTGTGAACCTCAGGGGAGTGACTTTAGCCCAAACCTGCAGAGCCTTCTCTATGGAGTCATCCACCTCAGATCTGGACATATCAGGTGTGTAGTTCTCAATCCTGTTGGACAAAGAGGTAGTCCATAATATTAGTGGATAGACAGGGCACAAACATCTTCTCTGCAGATCAGTTACCTGTAGGTGATGCTGTTTTTCTCCCACTTGAGGTTGCTACCAAACGTGGAGAAACGGGCGATGTTGCCATCTGGAACGCCACAGCGGGGTTTTTTCATCATGGCAATGGTGTCAGCATCCAGCGCCCCGGTGATGCGGAGACCATAGAATCTCTGCATGTCTGCCAGCTTCTTGCTGACTGGGCTGATCCCTCGTCTGGATGATGGACCTTTTCCCTCTGTCAGGTTGAAGAATTTCTTCAGGTAGCTCTGGACAAGAAGACAAGAATAGAGGTTTTTGAAGTTGAGAAGCATTTGCCAAAAAGCACCTGTCGAGTAAACCTTTGAAAGATATAGAGAACATGTGTTTAAGCAAACTTACCTCTGCAAAGAGTTCATCTTGGACAGTAACTTCTGACACTGGCTCACAGTAGACTGCCACCGCTAGGCTCAGTAGAAAGCACAGAGTGAAAGACCTCATGTTGCCTTGTTTGCCTGTCTCCTCTGGGGACTGTGTGTTATATAGGTTGAGGAGTGGACCTGTTGAGGAGTGGGCGTGTTGGGCAACGACTTGCTGTGAGTCACTGAGTTAGGGAATATTCCATTTACGGACTGGTTTTGATTGGCTCAATTAACAAAACAATTTGCTACACATGGCTGTTATGATGACGACATAACAAATAATATACCAAAAAAACAAAATCTTTTAGTCTTGTAGTCAAAAAACTGGATGAAAAAAAAATCTGGTAGTTTCGACGTCACTAATTAGAATCCTACGTCAGAAGGAACTTTAAAACTCAGAAGCTCTCAGTATGAGAAGAATATCAATACCCTTCCTTTTGCTTTCCTTAATATTCAATGTAAAAAGACCAGATGGTTTTGATGCGTTAACTGAATATCTGTCACATCACTTTAAACACAGTCTGTCTTCATCTACTTACTAGTATATATGAATATTAGTATTATTTGTATATATGATGAGTATTATGGAAGTGTTCGACACTGATTCCCGAGGCAGTATGACATGACTCTGAAGCTCTTTGGCTGTGTCTAACCCTCTGGCATCTGATTCTGTAGATAGTGTGAGCAAACACAGACAAGCTGGTTCATGTCTCGAACACAATCCCTCACTCACTTCCGCCTCACACCAGAGATCAATGCGATAATAAGGCCTTTCTGACAGTCAGGGATTATGTGCAGATGCCTCTGGTGATCACTCAACATGTTGTGCAACTTAACACATCATGTCAGCATCCATTTAATGGTGACATATGACTCGCATAAATTCCATTCACTATACACAATTCACTATACATAGCACAAAACATCGGCTGCCGGTTTAAACGTGGGAAACTTAAATGTTAAAGAAAACTTATATGAAACATTCATTTATCACAGTTTTAAGCCATGGCACAAAAAGTAATAGTTATTTCCGTGTTTTCAAGACAATATTTACCAGGTTGCTTTTGAAAAAGAGATTCTGTATCTCAATAAGCTTTACCTGGGTAAATAAAGCTTAAATTAAAAAAAAAAATAAAATAAAATTACTCAATTGCATAACATGTTTCCATTATACTATACATGCATACATTAGTCTC
This sequence comes from Trinectes maculatus, assembly GCA_016785345.1. Lineage (NCBI taxonomy): Eukaryota > Metazoa > Chordata > Actinopteri > Pleuronectiformes > Achiridae > Trinectes > Trinectes maculatus. Next base: position 235,116 of record JAFBJQ010000089.1, read on the forward strand.
TATTATTTATTATGGCATTGTGGTTACTGCTAGATGAAGAGGATTTTTTAAAAAAAAGTTTTTTTGTTCCTAGCTGTTATTTTAAGTCTTCGCATTACTGAATTAAACCACACAAAAAAACCTACAGATTTGAATAACAATCCTGTAGAATCTGTTGTTTTGGCTCATCCAAGAGTTGAACAATCTTATGTCGCTCTTTCTACGCTAACAAGTAAAAATTGTACAAACCATTTATCAAATTATTGTTGTGCAATGTTCTTTTTAATGTTGCACCTACCCTCTGTTCAGTTTGTGTCAAATCACATTAACAATATATGACTCAAGGTCTAATATACCAGCATTCAGTATAAGGTTGACTTAGCGTCGTCTGTTTGTGTCATGTACTGCTACATGTTAACTGTTGAGTAAGGAAGAAACACTTGTATTTAACTTTTCATTGTATTATTGTTCAAATCACTGATAATATCTGAAGTATTAGGTTGACTACTAGTTTTCAGATGTTGACAGCAGGAGAAGCATCTTCCACATGATACTGTTGCTGGAAACCCCCCTCCCCCATCCCACCATGTCAGGAGGCTCCTTCCTCTTTGCTCTCTTCACTTCTTAGAGAGGCAGCTGTATTTTAGGAAAGGTGTTCTATTCAGTATTTTATAAGACCAATCAACTGACTAGGTCAAGACCAACCTGCAGCTGCGTAGCCATTTGTCAGGTGAAGACGGTCAAATAATGGCTATTGTGCTCTGGTATGTCAGATATCTACTGTGGGACACCTTGGTAAGGCAGCAATGTGTTTATTTTTGATATTCTGCCCCCAAGTGGTCAAAAAATGCTGAACGTTATTTATTTCAGTGCTCTCTGGTTACAGTCCAGACATGCATAGACAGTGGTTTGGTTTGAGTGTCGGTGTGACTGGCAGTTTTTTAAATTTTGTTATCAGATGTTTACATCTTCAAATGTGGGTAGCTAAAACAATGACACAGTGTTTTAACATCAGGACCCTCTGACGATGTTTTCTTTAGATACAATTTAAAAATAAATTATAAATATAGAAAAGGTTGCACAAGGAACGATATAAACAGTTTTCCCTTAATAACTGTTATAATACATAGAATAAAGACGAACGGTGTTCCGATACCTTTTTTCCTGACTGAGTACGAGTACTTAAGATTGAGTACTTGTCGATACCGAGTACCAATGAGTAAAATCCGTGGGTTGTTTGGTGCTGTCTCGCTTCTCCAGTGTTTGCTATAAAGTTGCTATTGGCAGCAGCAGACTGCTTAGCATCTGCTTCTCTCGAGGAGATTGAATTGAACGCAACTGGAGTTTGGTTTTTGCCTTTTGAGGACGTTGATGAGGCTTCATCAGTTCATGCTCGCTGACTGGGACTAGTCCCAGCCTAGTCAGCAGCAGATGACGTCACCTAGCAGTAAAGTGGTATCAGGTGCGGCGTATCGGAGTACTTGAGAACAGTTAAATGTTCACTTGATAGACATTGAAAAGACATTGAAAAACTGTACAAAACCTTGAATTAGGTTGGTACCAAAACTCCATTAAATAAAATAATAAACCCTAAAAAATAAATTAAAAAATTTAGATCGCCAATACTGTATACTGCATGTGAAGTTGTTGAAGTTGACAAACAATCATAAGAGAATCCATTGCAAAGATTGTGTTGACTTCTGATCCGAATACAAAATAACAGCAAAACATATTTTAAGCTGTTTAAACAGATTTTATTTGAAAATTCAATTTGTTTTGGCTGTGTCACAACAACTTACATAGATATTATTAAACATTATTAAACACAAAAATAAACCGTAAACAAAGATGGCAATACAACAACAGCAATGCTTTAACATCACTTTGACAAAATTAAAATAAAAACATAATGTTAAATTAATTTAAAGTTTCAAAACTCAAAATAAAAAAAATAATAAAAAGCTTCAACACATGTAAGGTGCTTTTTCCAGGAAAGGCATAAGGCCATTATACCCGTAAGTTTGTAACACTATAATTATATATATAACATATATAAATACGCATTTGAACATTTTAATTCAGTGGAGTTGAAGTGAGGCTGGTCTAGAAGTTGGTGCAGGGTAAGAAGTAGTTGTTTGAGAGCACACGGAACAACCTCCCGCTCCGCAGACTGTACTCATACATGCTGGTTCCACTGTAGATGTATGTAAACCCTGCAGGGCACAGGCATTTGAAGTAAGCTCCAGTTTCAGACAAAGGATGACTCAGTTATTCAGTAATACCGTAAACACTGGAAAAACATGAACTGGCTTGAGTGCCACTCACCTCTGAGCTGGAAGGCTGCCGTCACCTTGCCGGTCATTCCAGGGGCGAGCTGCTCGACACTTTTGGGGAATCCCGTGTCCATAGTCTTCTCGGCCTCATCATAACTGAAGGAACGCAGACAGTTATTATAATGATGCACCATATAATAATCAACTTGACATCTAATTCTGTCTCCTTAATTAACTGCCGATCGGGTGATTTATACACACCTGTAGTACTTTTTGCCCACAAAGAACAGAGTCTTGCCAGTGTCCACGTCATAGAGAGCAGCATCCACTTTCGTCAGAGTTTTAGGCAGACCGAAACTGGAAATTGACTTGGGATAGCCAGGTACGAGGTCGTAGGCACTGAAAGCCCACACTCTGCGATCTGATAAAGAGATAAAGATAAAGACAATACATGAAGGGACATTTCAGTGATGATGAGACAAGATAAATGATCTAAACCTGGAGAGTCGGACAGTAGAAACATTAAGCGATAACAGAAAACACACCTTTAAAGATGAAGACCCTGTCTGACTGTTGGCTCTCATAAGCAGCGTCGATATTTTCAGGGGCATCAGGCCAGAAATTTGTGATCAGACTTTGCTGAGGTATGTTGCTCTGAGGGTAGTTGCGCCAAAAGAACCTGAAAATACAACCAAATCAGGTTGAATTAGTTCTGAAGCCAGTTCTTGTGTGGAGAAAGACACTCTTAACAAACGTCTTTATTCAGATTCAGTGTCTATAATACCTGTCCTTAAAGAAAAGAATCTCTCCCCTCAAAGTGGCAACAGCATCCAAGACCATTGCTGAATCACAGGCATCAGGGGTGGAGGGGGGTGTGGGCCCAGGCCTAGGGTCTTTGTCAGGGTTTGGACCTGAATGTTACACCAAAACAAAATGTCACATTGTTTCAAAGTTAAAATCATTGAGGTTGTGAGGAAATCAGTCAAAGACACTGTGTGTGTGTGGGCAGACAGTGACGGTCCAGCCAGTTAGTACCAACCGTAGAGCGACTGGATGCCGTTGACATCATCCCGGGGGAGAATGAAGGTGTCAGGGTCTCTGTATGTGTACACAGGGTACATGAGAGCACCAGGATCTTCTGAGTGAGAGAGGCCCAGTGAGTGGCCAAACTCATGAGCAGCTACCATGAAGAGGACGTAACCTACAAGAGAAACCCCAGGTTAGTAAGGTAAGTGTCAGACCGTTTTGTTACTTCATCTCACCACGCACACGCTAAATAACAAACTCACCTGCGTGGGAGCGAAAGGTGAAGTTTTCATCATCATCAAAATGAGCGTCTCCTCCAATGCCAACACCTGGAGCGAAGGCATGAGCCAGAGTGCCGTCAGGACCGTCGAAGGGATAATAATCTCCATGTTCTGTGGAACAAAAAAGCGTTATTATTCAAATGCATTCATATATGGCTATGTCAAATGAGCTCGAGATTCGGAAAATACTTCATGGGACATATTTGCTTTTGCTCTCACCGTAGCGTCCAAAGGAGATCATGATGTCAGCGGTGCCACTGTGGATTCTTGTGAACCTCAGGGGAGTGACTTTAGCCCAAACCTGCAGAGCCTTCTCTATGGAGTCATCCACCTCAGCTCTGGACATATCAGGTGTGTAGTTCTCAATCCTGTTGGACAAAGAGGTAGTCAATAATATTAGTGGATAGACAGGTCACAGTTACTCTGGGTCACACATCCTGTCTGCAGATCAGTTACCTGTAGGTGAGGCTCTTTTTCTCCCACTTGAGGTTGCTACCAAACGTGGAGAAACGGGCAATTTTGGTGTCTGGAACGCCACAGCGGGGTTTTTTCATCACGGCAATGGTGTCTGCATCCAGTTCCCCAGTGATGCGGAGACCATAGAACTTCTGCATCTCAGACAGCTTCTTTCTGACTGGGCTGATCCCTCGTCTGATAGTTGGACCGCTCTCCTCTGTCAGGTTGAAGAATTTCTTCAAGTAGCTCTGAAGTGGGAAAACAACAAAACAATACTTGATACTGATACGTGCATCTGAACATAGTACTGAACTTCACATGTAGGAAGATGCAATAACAGAGAGCTTTAAAACTCTACACAAGTACAACAATGCAAAATTAAATGAGTGCATGGGGGTCATACATACCTCTGCCAAAGTCTCATCTTGCTCAGTGATCTGTGATATTGGCAGACAGTAAACTGTGACTGCCAGGCCGAGTAGAATACTCAGGGTGAATGTCTTCATGTTTCCTGGTTGATTGTGACTTTTGTGTGGTGGAGGCTGCTGTTATATAGGCTGGAGACTGTCCTTGTTGAGCAACTTGCTTCTTGAGTCAGTGACGCCAACTATTCCTTTTATGGACAGTAGAGGAAGTACTGGATTGCTCATCCACTGAAAAAGTTTCCCAAACAGAGGCTGTGCTAATGATGTAACAGCATAACAGTTACATATATCTGACAATCAAGAAAGCTGTGTCATTGTGAACATGGGATAACAATGTCTGTAATGTCCCCTTTTATTAGACATGAAGATCAGACTTAACTTTTTAACTTTTATACAGTGTTTTTACCTTCACACGTGCTTGTAGAACAGATATCTTTGGAATGGATGATGCTTTCTTCATTCCAGACAGAGTGTTTGCACGGGACAAGATCCCGTCTACACGGGATCAATCTAGTCTACACACTCATTTCAGAATACAGTAATAGGAATATTCACACACGATGTTGCATATTATTTTTCCAACGTAAACAAACAAAACAAACAAATCTTAAAATCTGCATATGTATCCAGATGCATTTAAGGAATGTTAATGTGAAAATATGTCAGAAATACTGTATGTTCATTCTTGCAATGCCAAGAAATCATCAAAAAATTAATTCCTTCTGCTGAGTAACATTGTATGATACAATCTAAAGCTAAACTAAAATTTAGAGGTAAAGAAAAGTAAATCAGTTCAAGAAATCGTTCTTTTTGCAGAGGTAACACATGAATAAACACATACTGTATTATTTATCCAAGTAATAAACATTAGGCATGTGCAGTATATACTGAAACACAATGGCTGTCGCACTAATGCATGTATTTATACATTTATTTCCAAGTTTGAGTTTAAGGTTTTGTTTTGGCACCTCTGTGACTGGCGTGCATCAGCCCACTAATTCTTCTTCTCGTATGACCTGCTGATCACAGCCTCACTTCTCCAGCTGTTGTCTGTTTGTGCCAAGGCAGCGACGTCACATGCACATGCACAGACACGATACGTATCCCGTCATCATATAATCCCTGTTATGCTACTGCTCAAATGAATCCTTCTGACAGGTGTAATCATTTCGTTGTCAGTGCCAACGTTCAGTCATCGCACTGTACTCAAAAAGCATCACAAGCATCATGTGGACTTCATGATTACGTATATAAATGTGAGTATATGTATACCTAATCTTAGGATTGATTTAATAAAAAATAAAATAATTTTGGTTCATGACATTAATAAAGGTGTGTAATGTTTCAGATTGTTAGTCACTGTTGGTGTGTTGGTCAACTACATGTGGCTTTATTGCGTTCGTATGTTTGTAAAAATCCATTACGGCTGAATACATTACTTCTTATGGAAAGCTACAGCGGTCTGCGTTACAAAATACTGGACAGTGACAGAAACAGTAATGATTTGGTTGTGCAATGTATTGTCTCAGGTAAATTAGGCAAGACCCATCAAAGCAGACACCCATAAAGAATGAGCATATTAAGAATACAGTATTAAGAAAAGCAGCAATTTGAGGTATCACAGTATCACATTTCTATCATCGGAAATCTAACAGAAGTATTTTGGTGAAAACATACACATTTAAAAACATGTTCACATCAACTTGAAAATCATATGCAATCAGCAAAGATGCAAGGTACAGATGTCATCACTACAACATTGTATTACACATCAACCACTTGTGTAATACAATGTGTAATACATCAACACACAGTTGATGTATTACACATCAACCGTGTACACATCAACCGACTGTATGTGTATACAGTCTTCATGGACTGTATACATACACATATACACACACACACGCAACATATTCACAGCACCTTCATAGAGTGTTTTCACCCAGTAGTTTATTGTTGCATTCCAGCAGGTCATTAGCATGGCTGATGGAGACAACGCGTTTGAAGGTGTAGTCATATCTGTAGTGGATGTTTCCCTTGAAGAAGTGCAAAAATCCTGTAGAGAACCAACATTCATCATTGTAATATACAAAATGCAATAAATGTATAATGTCGTGTTTAACATTTTTGGTGGTAGATGATTCTTAGATGAAGTCATGTCTGTGTTTTATTAAACCGAAATTCAACATACTGTATTCATCTTGATATTTTACGAATGTATGTAGTAAAAGTACTTTTGCAGAAGCTCCCTGTTGTGTCAGTGAGAAAGTCATTGTAAATGAATTTTATTATATTTAACTTTTTGAAAGTATACGGTTGGCACCCTGTGTGTATGAAAATGAAGGCAGGGCAGGTGTGTAACTACCCTGGTGGTGGGCAGCAGCATCTATCGGAGCTGGAATCCCAGGCCATAGCTCTTTTATGAGAGCCGGCGGCCCCTCCATTATCTTCTTCTGCTCATTGTACCTTGGTACAGAGGAAACAGGGCCGAGCTCAGTCTCACAGGAAAAAAGCAAGGTGTTTTCCTGTGTCTTTTATGACACCAATCATCTTGGTTTATCAACTTCCTCCCCACACCGGATTAGAAATAGACTGATTTACTCACCCAGGAAACATGTACATTGACATCATCATACCTAAGGAGGAAGTACTCCATCTGGTTTAGTCTAGTCTGGTTTACTCAGTAAACAGCAAAACAGTTAACGTGAGAAACTCCACAATATATCAACTATGACTATCACTGGATATTCTGTTTATCTGATTCCAGATGCCAAAGAGTCAATGTAATACACTTTGATCAAAAACAAAAAAAAACAACAAAAAAACATATAGACATACTTCCAACACTCGTGGCCAGTGAAGAAAACAGTGTAATCATCATTTGTGAAATGAAGAGCAGCATCGACAGATTTTATTCTTGGAGGGAAACCCAAGTCTGAGATGTTCCTAGGAAACCCCTCCATTGGTTTTAGCTGCTTCAGATGCCAGTACTGATGTCCTGAAAGACAAACACTACCATTACGTATTAGCTGTTACATTTGTGTATCAGCTAATATGTGTATCTTTTTATGGCGACAGTATTTTACCTTTGAAAAACACAGTATTGCTTGTATTTGTGTTGTGGTAGACAGCATCCAAGAAGGAAGGAACATTGTCTGACCAGAGACTGCTGATCAGAGTGATTCCTGTTTCATCAAACTGAGGATGTTTGCGCCACATAAATCTGCAAAATCAGGATATTACCTTAGACTTTATTTCAGCAACTGTTTTTTTTCCAGTATCAATGAAACCAAAGACAAACCAGGTGGCTGTCGTCCTTCATGCATACATTCCTTACCTGCCTTTGAAAAACAGCAACTCTTGTTGTAAATCTGTCACAGCATCAAATGATAAATCGGGATCACATTTGTCGGGAGTTCTTGGAGGAGGCTTCTTTGAGAAAAGCGACTGATAACCGGGACTGATACCTGCAGGCAAGGCAACAAACAAGCCAGTGATCCTGACTGACAAAGACAAAAAGACCCTGTCCTGTGGTGTTGTACCAAATTCATCTTCCTCAAACTCAAATGAAAGATGACTGAGAAATGCAAAATTGACTGTAATTTATAAAACTTATATTTTAAAAAATGTCATAATATTTAACACACTAGTCACTAATGTCTGCAGGGAGTTTAGTACATCCACAACATTTATTTATGAACATGTTATGATATCACGTTATAAAATAGTGTAATATATAACTTTGACTCTCTTCCATTCTGATGTTTTCTGCCACTGGATTTAATTCTATCTAATGCCTAACATCTAACATAGATCTTACTATGTTAGATGTCATCTAATCTAACATAGGCCTAGGACTATGCAGTTGGACTTAACAACAGGCATCTCCTGAAATGCCACCGTCACAATGAGAAATCATCAGAGATATAATTTTTCCCATGAAATGTAAGACTGTGTGAATTTGTTGCTGGACACTTATTGAATGACTTCACTGTCTGTGACCATATTCCAGCAACATAATGATGAAACATTAGAAAGAGGATGCTGTGGTTTGCAGCGGCTGCATCACTGCTGTGTGGTTAAACACATTTATTGGATGTATTCAACAAATGACGGTGTTGAAAGAGTTACGTCAAGTTACACTTGACTAACGTGTTTATATTTTACATATGCAACTCATCAATATAAATTTGTGCATTCAAAGTGAGCATATGTTGAAGGTAGGAGTATACAGTCGCTTTTACAGTATATATACTGTATCTGTTTTCTATATTCTGAATCCAATCAGTGCAATAAATCTTCAGCTTTAATCCAATGATGGACACTCACCATACAGGTGTTGGATGGCTTTGACATCATGAAAGGAGAGCTGCAGCCCATAATTCGGGTCAAAGCTGTATGCTGGGTACATGATGGCTCCAGGGTCTGATGAATGGGGCAGGCCAAGAGCATGGCCAAACTCATGTGCTGCCACGGCTAATAGGTTGGAACCTTGAGCAGGAACATAGGCCATGAGAGTTTGGTTTGGCTGCACAGAGCAGCTGATATAGGTAAATGTAAACATGTAGTATAGAGAAGATGGACGCCGCATTAGATTAAGCTACAGACTAGATATAGGGGAGGTGCAACATCCAACTCAAAAGTAAAGGGCCATCTCCTCGTCTTTCGGTTGGCACTCACCAGGGCACTGCAGTGGTGTTTGCTACGTTTGGACCAGTGCAGTGATTAATGGATTCTATTGTTCACCACCCACACTGTTTAAATTGCAAATCCACTTGGATCCAAATAATTGGTTGGTATTAATCTTCTTATCATATCAGTCTTCTCATTAATCAAATACTGTATCTCATTTGAAAATAAGCATATTATCTAAAAATGTTCTCAAGTTGGCAAAATGTTGAGATATTTCGCTTTTTGAAAAGAAGACTTTAACTGTAGTACCTGTAGAGTTGAGGCTCCAGTCTTCTTCAGCGTCAAAGTGCACATCTCCACCAACACCAAAGCCAGGCTGAAAGGCATGAGCCAGGATTCCACCTCTGCCATCAAAAGGTGAGCCATCTTTGTGGTCTGCAACAAACAGCGGAGCCGGTTGCATTCAGGAAATAATGTCAGGACTGATGTGTAGCTCTGGTTGTCTGTGGGTATCTCTTAAAAGCTCACCGCCATCGTGGAAGGAGATAACAATGTCAGCCTCGCTCCTGCTCCGCTTCCGAAAGGTCATGGGCACAACACTGGACCAGAGTTTCCATGCTGCCCTGAAGACTTTGTGAGCCCTGGGGGCTGAGAGGGGGAGGACGGAGCCAGCTAGCCTGTGTACAAATTGTACCACTTCATTTAAATTACTTAACGACAGGTTTACTTTTTCCTCATGTGTTGTGCCATGTGCCAAAACACATTATCATATCAGAAACATTTATTGATCTTGTATTATTCCTCACCTGTAGCTAAGGGTGCTCTTCTTCCAGCGAACCGTGTTTCCAAACTGTTCCACATCTGACAGGCCACAGCGAGGCCTCTTCATAACTGCCAGAGTCTCCTCAGTCAGCTCTCCACTGGGAGGTAACCCAAAGAAACGCTGCATGTTCTTGACCTTATCACAGAGTCCAGTGTTCCAGTCAGCATCTCCACCTGTGTCTAAACTCCTCCTCGGTCTCTCTGACCTGGGCCGGTTGCCATAGAAGTGTAGTAGATACTCCTAAAGGTGAGCCGGAAAGTCAGTGATCAGCAATCCAGTGTGCAACAGTGGTTCACTAGTTAAAGGAACATATATATACAGTGAGATTTGGAAACTTATCAGTCAGGCTGAAAATAATCTACTGCAGACACGAGCAGTAACACAATTGTTCAGCCATGTGAGAAATGACAACAGTCACAAACATTTCAGGTATTTTCTCAAACATCTAACAACAACACGCAGCACAAACAACCACACAAGGTCAATAGATCTTGTAGCCTGCAGCTCTGCAAACATATGTACAAAAATCTTCATGGCCGTTAACAACATTAACAACATCTCTGTGCAATGTGTTGATTATTGGAGTATGATTTTGTACAATGAACCCAAATAGTAAAAAAAAAAAAAGCTAGCTAGCTAGATAGAGATCTATCTATCTATCTATCTATCTATCTATCTATCTATCTATCTATCTATCTATCTATCTATCTATCTATCTACCTACCTACCTATCTATCTATCTATCTATCTATCTATCTATCTACCTACCTACCTACCTACCTACCTATCTATCTATCTATCTATCTATCTATCTATCTATCTATCTATCTATCTATCTATCTATCCCAAATCTGTGGGAACATATCATTGGCATGCATCAAGCAGAGAAAACATCTAAGGAGATTGCAGAAACTACTAAACTTGGGTTAAGAAATGGAGAATCTGGAGCAATGGAAGAAGGTCATGTGGTCTGATGAGTCCAGATTGACCCTGTTCCAGAGTGATGGGCGCATCAGGGTAAGAAGAGAGGCAGATGAAGTGATGCACCCGTCATGCCACGTGCCTACTGTACAAGCCTGGGGGGGCAGTGCTATGATCTGGGGTTGCTGCAGTTGGTCAGGTCTAGGTTCAGCAACAGTAAGTGCTCAAAGAATGGGGTCAGCTGACTACCTGAATATACTGAATGACCAGGTTATTCCATCAATGGATTTAAAATTAATGTAATACTGGATAGAAATAAATCTTGTGACATTGCAGAAGCTTATCGAAACAATGCCACAGCGAATGCGTGCTGAATCAAAGCTAAAGGCGGTCCAACAAAATATTAGGGTTAGGGTTAGGGTTAGGGTTAGGGTTAGGGTTAGGGTTAGTGTGTGACCTTTTTTTTTGGTGGCAGCTTTTTTTTTGGCCAGGCCAGTATATGTATATACACACACACACACACACACACACACACACACACACACACACACACACACACACACACACACACACACACGTGTGCAAACATTTAAGAGTTTACAGATTTAGACTCTTGATATTATGATTGTGTATCGATGCCCGTGCATATGAAGGACTGTTAGTGCTGGGAATGTGGACTGAATGACCAGGTTATTCCATCAATGGATTTAAAATTAATGCAACACTGGATAGAAATAAATCTTGTGACATTGCAGAAGCTTATCGAAACATTGCCACAGCGAATGCGTGCTGAATCAAAGCTAAAGGTGGTCCAACAAAATATTAGGGTTAGGGTTAGGGTTAGGGTTAGGGTTAGTGTGTGACCTTTTTTTTTGGTGGCAGCTTTTTTTTTGGCCAGGCCAGTATATGTATACACACACACACACACACACACACACACACACACACACACACACACACACACACACACACGTGTGCAAACATTTAAGAGTTTACAGATTTAGACTCTTATATTATAAGAGTGTATGACTGTGTATCGATGCCCGTGCATATGAAGGACTGTTAGTGCTGGGAATGTGGAAGACAATGCCATTGAATATTATAGTGACAAAAGACAAAGACAAAAATCCAAATGTATAATGTGAGTTAATGACACCATCATCATTACCTAACATCATGCACTATATTTCACTTTGTAGTAACTAGCAGTGACTGTGGTTGCTCACGTGCTGATTATATATCTGTGGCCACAGAAGGAGCTTGTAGATGTTATGGTTTCCCTCACTGACACTGAGTTCTTGAGAAGTGGATCAGGCTGATGCTGGCTGATTTGCTGACATTTGCAGGAAGAGCTCATCAGGAAACAGGATCAGTGCATCTCACTTTACTTCAGATGTGGTATCAGAGGGGGCAGAATGTCTGACCGGGAGCTGATTTCATCGTTTTTACATTAAGCACTGTGGGTAATTCCAACTCTGTTGTGTATGTGTGGGTCTGCGACTGTGCAGGTTTTGTGTCTGTGACCACATGATAAGCTTTTGCAGACATGATCATCCATCCACATGTCAGTGCCTTCTTGAGAAGTGAGTGTCTCACACTGATAGCAGAGCCGAGTGGCAGACATGTGCTGATTTAAACATGTCTTTGTCTTTGCATTCAAAAAATAAGTAACAATATGTTTATAGAAAACTCAGTGGGTAAAGGAGTAGAACTTGAATATAACTTTGGTGACAGTGTTAGAACATCATCTTATACATTTAGAGAAATGTCTAATGATCCACAAATACAAGCGACAACATGGAATTACATCAGCAGTGTATATTAAAATGCATCTACACCAAGAAATTCACAGTACAGAAGTTGCTATCAGTCATTAGTCAGTCTCCCATATATAAATCTACACTGTCCCCACACAAAGACCTGTTGATCTGCTCTGTTACCATACGACATGCAGAAAGTGACACATACCTGTGCCAGCTGCTGGTCGACCTCAGATGGACCAGCACTGGGTTGTGTTGGCAGATCTGCGGCTTGAAGAGGCAGCGCTGTGACAAGAGCCTGGCTCAGCATCAGGAGAGTCAGAAGACTCAGCCAGAGCATCCTCTTGTTTGTCAGGGAGCAGTCGCAGCAGCACAGTGGCTCTCGGAGGCGTGCACAGGTCTGTGTGCTGAGCTGCAGCGGGGACCACCTGTTAATTATGTGTCAGCACTCCTGTCCCAACAAGAACTGGAAGGTGGCTCCGCACCACAACAGGGTCTTCTTTAATGTCTCCCCACAGGATCACCACATCCTTTTCTATACGGCTCCTCAGAGAAGGAAACAGAGTCCGTGCTGCAGCCTGTAGGTGAACGGAGGTGATAAAGATAGTGCGCGTGTGTGAAGACAAAATAACAACAGGAATGCTACACGAAAAGATTCCAAGTTACTGGGAATGATTTCTCCAGGGATAATCTCGTGATAGGGCTCACATGAAGTATCCACTGGTAACAGACGAAAGGAAAAACAACAACAACAGTTTCTTAATAATAAGTGTCAGGATCAACAATTCCTCTGAATGATGTTCCCTCACTTGGTGCTTTCATGATGGTGCAGAGGCCATGGCATAAGATTCTTTTTATTTTCATACGAATCAAACCATCATCTTGTGCCCACACACCCCAACCATGGGGTGATGCATTCAGGTACCATTCTCCAAGTGTATGTCACAGATGCATTGGCACAAAAGAGACACACACAATTGTATATTTGTGTGTGTGTATAGTGGAGTGAAGTAGTGGAGTAAAATCAAGTAAAATCACAGTGTTTGTTCACGGCACAACAAAATTGAGGGCTTAAAAGCTAAGATATTTACTCTGGGTCATAGCCTACAGGCAGGAATAAATGACAGGCTTTGTGTGCGCGGTGAAAAAAAACTGCTGATTTGTTGTGCTCAAGTACTAATACTGCCACAAGGGGGATTATATAATATAATAATAATAATAATAATATTGTTGTTAATGTGCCAATGACGGGTTACACAGAAGCAAAACAAGGCCGCACTTGCCTGCTTGGCACATTGTTTGTTTCTGACTGTACGTCACTGACAGGTAGCTGTACGAGTGTAATGCTGCACTCTGAGTCTACAGACTAGCTACGGCTAGCGGGCCGATAACCAAATCAAACTCTGTTAATTATCAGTGGAGTTTATTGTCGTTAGTAAAGGTTTTATAATGCAGGTAAGTTCAGTTCATATTGGTCTATGAGGCAATCTTTACTCATCGTCACTGTCAAATCTGGAAACCTGGAAAATGGTAGGACAATTGCTAAAGGAAAACTAACAATTATGTATATTTACATTTTTTTTTTAAAAAAACGAGCCTGTCAGTGAATATAGAATATACCAGGTACTTCAGAAGTGATGGTCAAACCAGTTGCTTTTCAGAACCTGCTTTTATTGGGCTGATCAGCCTTGGGGCAACTTGGGCATTCCCAACACACAACATGAGTCATCGCAGCAGTGATGAGGAATCGCTTGGATTAAACCTGCTGGAGCTCACACCTGACGCAGGACTATAACCCCCATTAACCCCATTGACTGACTGTAATCTAATCACAAGTTTCAGCAGATACGCTTTACCCTGAGTCAAAGGATGTGGTGGCAGTAGGGAAAACCCTGCTAACAACACTCATTAGGACTCTGTTACACATGTTGACACTGACTCACAAGCTGATTGTTGTCTGCAGGCCAAAACTGGATACAGGGTTTCCAATAAAAACTGTATCACTGTATGAATGACATGTAGGTGTTTTGTAATAACTAGGTGATGATTTAAAGTCACAGCATGGTTTCCAGATGCTGTGTGGGATTTTCTCAGGATGCATACACAAAAGATTTGAAATCTAATTAATGGGTGGTTTTTAGTTGGAAATGAGATGTGGCAGATGTTTTCATGTGTCAGCAAACTGAGATGTAAAGGGATTTTTACAGATTGGTCAACGGTTTTAGCGGTGTTTTCCTACTTTTCTCAACAGTTTACTGAAGTTGTGTCAAACGTGTGTGTGCCAGTGGTTTGGGATCCATGTTGGTTTCATTTGGAGACGGACAGGTTTAATCCAGTGCAGTTAAGCACTGACAGTTTTTCTCTCTGTGAAGTTCAGGATAAATGCTACACCTGTTCCACAGTATGCATGTGCGTGTGTGTGTGTGTGTGTGTGTGTGTGTGTGTTCACAAAAAAATGAAACTAACTGATTCCACAATATGAAAGTTGTGTTTTTGTAGGATAAAACAACTAACCATTGAAAGAATGTTTGCGTCCGTAGCACAACACTTGCGTAACATTCAGCATCAACTGTCCTCAGGAAACAGTGTTTATTTATGATACGTGGAGAGGAATGTGGTGCAGCCTGCGGATGGCGTCATTATTCTCTGTCAAAACTTGCTTTTCTCTCAGTACACTGAAAGATGAGAAGAAGAGACCCTTACTGTCAAAAACAATTGCAGCCAAGCTATTTACAGTCACACATGTTGGCACACGTCTGTTTACTTGCTTTATTTTGCACATTATTTTGCTCCTACTGGCATAAAAACAGTGGGGTCACAAGTTTAGAGGCACTTTGTGTTCTTTGTATCCTCTGCACTTGCTTGAGGTGGACATGCAGGTCCCTGGCAGGTCAGTGCATCAGCTGTATTCTGTGCTTTACATTAAAAAACACTGGAGAAAAATATCAAAATTCAAACAGCATCACATAAATAGCTTCAAATCATCCCATTTCAAATAAAACAGTGGATCTGTCCATGGACATTAAACAAACCAGAGCTGCGCATTGTGTAACTGTAATACAGTGCAGTTGTAGGAGCAGTTCTCTTTAACCTGTGAACCTGTGAAAGAGCAGCTAATGTAAAAGCACATGTCCAGTTTTTTTGTCCCATTATAGACCAACACACAGCAGGTGTGGACAGCATCTGCATGTTCCTGCATCGTGTCTGTGGGCTGTGGACAGCTCCTCATGACCATAACGCCTGTGATGGTTGGAGTCAGTCAGTGACTAACGCTTAAACTGAGAAGTCCAGGTGACACATGTTATTTTCTATAGTTTAACTGAATGACACTGAGGCAGTTTAATCAGTACTTCCTGAGAGTGCTGGTGTATGCGTTTCTCAGTCCACTGTATCACAGGAAGCTGAGGCAAATAGAGCAGTGCTTTTATATATGGAGTTTCCGGATACGTGTAGGTGAGGGGGTGGTAGCAACAAATACTTTGTGGGTGTGGTTGATTGTGTTAGAGCTGTTGAACTTTGAACCATATTAGTCTACTACAAATATAAACCATTCTAACTATAATTAGCGCATGAGCGTTTTTTGATCGTAAGATGTTGCTGACAGAGACATTGTATGACACATTTGTGTGTTGCCGAGAGCTTGTGAAGGTACAGCATTGATGATCAATCAATGATCAATGACATACAAAGAAATAGACACTAGTAGGAGCAACATTATGGAAGCAGCCCTCAGATTCTGATAGACACCAGAGCTTGTAAGTCAATTTGAAACCTTATGTTGTCAAATTGGAGCTTCTCAATGATAGAGGAGGGCGTGTAACTTTCAAACTCTTCGTTTATTGAAGATTAGCTGCTTCTAACATAGAGGTAATAAACAATAGGCCTGTGAACTCATTCATTGAGCGAGGTAAACAAACTGTTACTATCGGCACGTTACCTGTCTACATACTGTCTGTCCTAACAAAATAAAAGCATTGCAGGAAGTCAAGTCCACCTTTCAAATAAATGAAATCTGAATAAACATTAATAATCATTTCTGTGTCATATCTTGTAAATATGTAAATCTCTTGTAAATAGCCATTTTAACCAATTATTTGCCTCTTTTATGACTATGAATTTAACTTATATATTTATCTAACTTAACAATTCTTAACACTCCCGGCCGATGAACAATGTTCATCAACAGTCCATCATTTAAACAATCTCTAATGGGTATATCAATTGAACAGGTCTTCTTAACACACTGCCTGCAGATGAACGAACATTACAGGAACAAACAAGTCCATCTCTGCCTGGAAACAACTCAGTTATTCTACCCATTTTCCATGTCTGTCTGGGCAGGTTGTCCTCTCCAATCAGTACAACATCTCCCACCTTCAGCAAAGTGGGTACAAGAGTCTTAGACTCATGAGCTGATCTCAGGTCCATCAGGTAATCCTTCTTCCAGCTGTTCCAAAAGCTGGATAAAAGTCTCTGCCGGTATTTCCAGCGCCGGCCCATGTCATTACTATGAATTTAACTTATATATACTATGAATTTAACTTATATATTTATCTAACTTAACAATTCTTAACACTCCCGGCCGATGAACAATGTTCATCAACAGTCCATCATTTAAACAATCTCTAATGGGTATATTAATTGAACAGGTCTTCTTAACACACTGCCTGCAGATGTACGAACATTACAGGAACAAACAAGTCCATCTCTGCCTGGAAACAACTCAGTTATTCTACCCATTTTCCATGTCTGTCTGGGCAGGTTGTCCTCTCCAATCAGTACAACATCTCCCACCTTCAGCAAAGTGGGTACAAGAGTTTTAGACTCATGAGCTGATCTCAGGTCCATCAGGTAATCCTTCTTCCAGCTGTTCCAAAAGCTGGATAAAAGTCTCTGCCGGTATTTCCAGCGCCGGCCCATGTCATTTCTGCGCACATTTGTTGCCTGCTGGAGGGGAATCAGAGTCTTTGGTGGTAGGGAGGTTATCCTTTTACCAACCAAGAAGTGCGAGGGAGTGAGGGGCTGTGGTTCTGTTGTTTCACTATCCACATATGAAAGAGGTCTGGAGTTCAACACAGCCTCTATTTCTGCAAGCATGGTTGTCAGTTCCTCGAAGCATAGTGATGCCTTGCCTAGCACCCTTTTAAGACATGCCTTTACTGACCTCACTAGTCTTTCCCAGAAGCCACCCCACCATGCAGCTCTTTCAGCGATAAACTTCCAGGTGATTCCTTTACTGGTGAAGAATTCTGTGAGCTCTGATCCCTTGATTGATCTCCACAGTTCTTTCAGGTCTTTATCTGCTCTTTTGAAGGTTTTGGCATTATCTGAGTAAATTATTTTACACAGTCCTCATCTTGCAATAAACCTCTTTAATGCCAAAAGAAACCTTTCTGTAGTTAAATCTGTCACAAGCTCTAAATGCACTGCCCTTGTAACAGCACACGTGAAAAGTGCAATATATGCCTTGGATTGACCACTACTCTTGACATACAATGGCCCTGCAAAATCTATCCCAGTGATTTCAAATGGCGGGGATTCAGTTACTCTATCTCTGGGTAGAGGGGCAGTGACTTGCTGGGCTGGTTTCGCCTTCAGTTTCAAGCATATGCAACAACGCAAGATCATTTTCTTCACTAACTGTCTCCCTTTTAGAGCCCAGTATTTTTCCCACATCTGCACTAGAGTATCTCTAACCCCAGAATGCATCACTGTCTCATGGC